>PVKU01003247.1:0-175996 GCA_004027475.1 Anoura caudifer
CTTCCCCAATCTGGTGAAGGAAATAGACTTCCAGTAAGTCCAGGAAGCCAAGAGAGTTCCAAAGAAATTGGACCCAAAGAGGAATACACCAAGGCACATCATCATTAAGTTACCCAAGATTAAAGATAAAGAGAGAATCTTAAAAGCAGCAAGAGGAAAAGAGAGAGTTACCTACAAAGGAGTGCCCACAAGGCTATCAACTGATTTCTCAAAAGAAACCTTACAGGCAAGAAGGGACTAGAAAGAAGTATTTGAAGTCATGAAAGGCAAGGACCCACATCCAAGATTATTCTATGCAGCAAAGCTATCATTTAGAATAGATGAACAGATGAAGTGCTTCCCAGTTATGGTAAAGTTAAAGGAGTTCATCATTACCAAGCAAGCCCTTATTGTATGAAATGTTAAAGGGATTTATATAAAAAAATTGAAGAAGATCAAAAACTATGAACAGTAAAGTGACAACAGACTCACAACTATCAACAACTGAACCTAAAAAAAAAGATAAACAATGGAAACAAAAACTAAGCAAACAACTAGAACAGGAGCAAAACCAGAGAAATGGACATCACATGGAGGGTTATCAGTGAGTAGGGGGAGGAGAAGAATGGGGGAAAGGTACAGGGAATAAGAAGCATAATTGGTAGGCATAAAATAGACAGGGGGAGGTTAAGAATAGTATAGGAAACAGAGAAACCAAAGAACTTATATGTATGACCCATGTACATGAACTAAAGGTGGGGGGGATGCTGGAAGGTGATAGATTGCAGGATGGAGGGGAGATAAAGAGGAGAGAAGATTGGGACAACTGTAATAGCAAAATCAATAAAACATACTTAAAGAAGATCTTTAAAGACTTCAAAACCTAAATTACAAAACTAGATGTCCTATATTACAGCAAAGAGTCTCCTCCATCTGCATGTTCCAACGATGCATTCCTACTCATACTAATACAGCCAGTCAGGTTCCAGGACACTGCAAGTTTGCAGTTCACAGGGTGGGGTCACATTAGGTGAGCCTAGTGTCTATCCACTAAGCCCTCTGCCTTCACTCAATAGGGCATGAAATCAACAAATTGTCTTCAGCCCCTCCTGCTCTCCATGGGGTCCTTATCCCTCTTCCATGGCAGCCTTTCCCAGGACACATAGGCCTCTCTTGTTCTGCCCATCTTCATCTCATCAAAACCTGTGCTGAGCCCTGGCTGGGTTGCTCAGTCGGTTGCAAAATTGCCATGTACATCAAAAGGTTATAGGCTCAATCCCCAGTCAGGGCACATACCTAAGGTTGTGGGTTCATTTCCAGCTGGGATGCATATGGGAGGCAACCAATCAATTTTCTCTCTCCTTCCCTTCCCCTCTAGGAAAAACAACAACAACAACAACAACAATAACAAAACCCTGGGCTGAGGCAGATAGTAGGATGGAAAGACCTAAAGAATTGACCCTATTAGGGTAAGATGACTAATAGCTACACATTTCATTGATGGATTCCTAAACTTGTAGAGTAATAAGGAACCATTCAGTCTGGGTGCCTTGTCACGCAGAGAAGGAAACAGGCCCAGGGGAATGAAGTGGCCTGTTAAGTAATGGTTGACATAGGATAAGAAACCAGAATCCTACCCTGACTCTTTATCTCTCCTCTTCCCTCTTAGCACCCATTGTTCTGAATAGTATGTGCATCTTTCCATGAATCAAACTCAAATCTCTGAGTCTCTGATGGTGAGATTGTGGACATCAGCAGAGAGGCCACAGCAGCCCTTTGCTGTGCCACCCAAATAAAGTCACACTTGTTTATATACCCAAACCTCAGCATGGACTCCAGCAGGAGAAGGGCACAGACATGCTCTGCCCAGATCTCACTCAGGCCCTGGCTGAGAAAAAAGCCCAACTCAGCATTTTCCACCTTTTTCTCCCTGCTATTATTGTCACCCTAACTGAGTGCACACCACCAATATTGAGTTGATTTCAGCACTCAACATTATCAGTACTAGTACTGGGGTGTTTGAAGGGCCTGTGGATCTTACTTTTAAAATAGTGATGAAGCTCTCTGTAGCATCTACTGCAAAGATGAAGACCATTCTCAGCAATCAGACTATCGACATCCCTCTGAAGGGATGCAGTTGTTGTGAAGGGCCCAGAGGCACCCTTCAGAGGGACTTTTATCACATCGATGTGGAACCCAGTCTCCTTTGAGAGAAAAAGAAGAGGCTTTAGTTTGATAATTGGTGGGGAAATGGAAAGGAACTGGCCACTGTTCACATTATCCACAGTCATGTACAGAATATGATCAAGGGTGTTACATTAGGTTTCTGTTATAGGAATGGTTCTCTTGAAATCAGAGATCTTGAGGGGGAAAAAAATCTGCAGGGTTCAGATGAGTTCAGGCACTGCTTGTTCAGTATCTCAAGCCCAGAAAGATGAGTTTTTGAAGGAAACAATATTGCAAATGTATCAAATTCAGCTGCTTTGATTCAGTAAGCCACAACAGTTAAAAACAAGAATATCAGAAAATTTTGGATAATATCTACATTTCTGAAAAAGGAACAGTTGAGTAGGCTGATGAATAAGATCTAAGTTGTCCAGTTATAGAAATGGCAAGATGTCAGATGATTCCTCAGACTTATTTGTGATATTTTAAAGATGCGACATGTGGTGTTTGTGCTGATCAGTGTTGGGTGTTGTCAGAGCAACCAAACTGCAGCATGTCCACCTCGTACCATCTCCTGTGAAAAGACTAAGTTGGCTGTGCAGCTATCTC
This sequence comes from Anoura caudifer, assembly GCA_004027475.1. Lineage (NCBI taxonomy): Eukaryota > Metazoa > Chordata > Mammalia > Chiroptera > Phyllostomidae > Anoura > Anoura caudifer. The sequence continues at coordinate 2,755 of PVKU01003247.1, forward strand.
CCTTTGTCTCATAACCATGTCCACCAATGAGAATATTAACTCACCAGCTGCCCACCTTAACAGATTTAGGAACAAGGGGAAAGACAATACAGAAATGGGGCATCACCAAATAAAAGTTAATGTAGAACTGAGCAAAGCTAAGGAGGATGAATGGATGCTGAAAAAAAGAAATGTAAGCTCATTTCCTGATGATACTACTTCTCCACTACAGGAAAACCACAACAACCAGGGCACTATAAATTGGTCTGTTGAGGACATTATCAAAGGCGTGATAGCAACAATTTGGAAAGCCAGCTCCAAGCTACTTAGGCTGCAAGGAAATGGCTTTCTAGGGAAAAACAGCCACCAATAGACAACATAATCCGGTCTGGTTTGATTCCAAAATTTGTGTCCTTCTTGGACAGAACTGATTGTAGTCCCATTCAATTTGAATCTGCCTGGGCCCTCATTCACATCGTTTCTGGGACATCAGAACAGACCAAGGCTGTAGTAGATGGAGGTGCTATCCCAGCATTCATTTCTGTGTTGACATCTCCCCATGCTCACATCAATGAACAAATTGTATGGGCTCTGGGAAACATCGCAGGTGATGGTTCAGCTTTCTGAGACTTGGTTATCAAGTACAGTGCCAATTGCAGTTGATCCACTGTTGGCTCTTCTTGCAGTTCCTGATATGTCTTCTTTAGCATGTGGTTACTTATGTAATCTTACCTGGACACTGTCAAACCTTTGTTGCAATAAGAATCCTGCACCCCTATTAGATGCTATTGAGCAGATTTCTTCCTACCTCATGATGACCCAGAAGTATTAGCAGATATCTGCTGGGCCATCTCCTACCTTACTGATGGTCCAAATGAATGGATTGAAATGGTAGTGAAAACTGGAGTTGTGCCCCAGTTTATGAAGATCCTGGGAGCTACTGAATTGCCAATTGTAGCTCCTGCACTAAGAGCCATAGGAAATATTGTCACTGGAACAGATGAACAGAGTCAGGTTGTAATAGATGTGGGAGCACTTGCTGTGTTTCCCAGCCTGTTAACGAACCCTAAGACTAGTATGCAGAAGGAAGCTACATGGACAATGTCAAACATTACAGCTGGCTGCCAGGACCAGATACAGCAAGTTGTGAATCATGGATTAGTCCCATTCCTCATTGTTGTTGTCTTAAGGCAGACTTTAAGACACAAAAGGAAGCTGGATGGGCTGTGACCAACTATACAAGTGGTGGAACAGTTGAACAGATTGTATACCTTGTTCACTGTGGTATAATAGAACATTGGTGAACCTCTTAACTGTGAAAGATACCAAAATTATTCTGGTTATTCTGGATGCCATTTCAAATATCTTCCAGGTTGCTGAGAAACTAGGTGAAACTGAGAAACTTAGTACAATGATTGAGGAATGTGGAGGTGTAGACAAAATTGAAGCTCTACAAAACTATGAAAATGAATCTGTGTACAAAGCTTCATTAAACTTGATTGAGTATTTTTTTGTAGAGGAAGAGGAAAATCAAAATGTGCCAGAAACTACCTCTGACAGCTATACATTCCAGGTTCAGGATGGTGCTTCTAGGACCTTTAACTTTTAGCTGAGGAATAAAATGTTGTTTGTTTTGTACTATATTTGGTGTGAGTTTGTCTTACCATTTCTCTACTTAGAACTCTCTTTAAGTGTGGTTATTATTGTAGCACTTTTTGCAATGAAACTATACTTGAACATTTCCAAACTGTACATACTGTTTGAAACTTCTCCTTTCAATGAGTTTCTTATTTCTATGTAGAATTTGCTATCTTACAGTGTCTTGTAAGTAAAGCTTAAGTTTCACCAAAAAAAGATGCAATAGAAGCCACGAATTGATTTGGGAAAACAAATAGTAATGAAGGCCTAGAGAATTCTTATATTTTTCCAACCTTAGAATTGCATGTGACAAGAGTCAAAAACCAGATTTGCCCCTGAATAGTTTAGGAATATTAGACTCAAAAATCACATTTATTTGCTATGTGCAGACATTGACCTAAGTATTGAAGAAAGAAGTCTGAGTCATGGCTTACAGTCTTCAATGAATTGAGGAACAAGAGAGAAAGAAATTGATGTACTGCATGTTAAATATAAGCACATTCGTTCAAATATCTTTATGCCAAACCAATTATGGATTTTTTTTCAGTTTTAACCAATTGCTTTGACATCTTGTAGATATATCAAGTAGGATGTTATTCTCCATTCTGGCAGATATTTCATTGTCAAAATCCTCTTTAGAACAGTTCAAAAGTGTCCATTGGTTTCATGAGTACATTTGTTCACCTTTTTAATTATTTGAATGGGTGAAGGAAACTCTCTTTCTTGGACATTTTGTGTTTGGAGGCCAGAGTATATTCATCAACTGCAGATGGCTCTTCTTCTCTTGCTGCAGGTGAGTAGGTGTGTCCTGATCCACAGTAGCTTTTCCTGCTGCACTGTGTCCTCCCATCCAGCAGTAAAAGGCAGCCCTAAAGTTCTAACAGAGTCCTGCAAAGCAGGACAATGCAGATAAGTGCAGCAAGGACCTGTGGAGGCCCATTTCCAGGAGAGTGGCAGCTCTTTCCATTGCACACACAGAAAGCAGGAGCTCCGACTGTGAAACCAGAATTCCTGGAGTTTCTCCTGCTCTCCACTGGAGTGTGAGGTCTGTCAGGGCAACCTGAACTGCACAACTCTCTCAAAGACACAGACAAAACCCAGACTGGAAAATATTGGACAGCTCTAGGGTCACTCGCCTCCCTTTCCTCAGTGAAGACAACTACTCCGAGACACACTTAGAAACAATAAACAAGTCAGGGTCCACCCACAGCCTGTGCACCTTCCACCTGAATGCAATAACCATCAAAGATGCCCAAAAGCCCCCAATTGTTTACCAGTTGTATTTTCTGCATTTGTCATTTTTCCTGTAACACAATGAATTATGAAGCGGGATATCACGATCAGCATTAATTTTATTAAAGTGGTTTGGAAAAGTTAAACTAATGTCTCTCTATTGACTCTATTGATTACATGCATATGATACCTGTTTTTTCAAAGCAGAAAAAAACAAAAAGAACCTTCATAATAATTCACCAGAAAACATTAGAACAGTAATGAGCTCTACTAATGTAAGGTACATGCTTTACATAAAGCACATACCATGGTAAAGAATAAGACAATAGACCAATCAAGAGGGTAAGGTGAATTAAATTAAAGAGGGTAAGGTAAAGTAAATTAAACTGATCCTCTTCAATTAATCACTGTAGTTTTCAGTCTGAAGCCACTTGTGGCAGGCCAGATGGCCTTCTTGACTGTCGATATTCTCTAGGAACTTTAAGGTTTCCCATGTGCCAAAGCGATGCTGCACCTTCAGGTCCACGTCTTCTCTCAGTCACTGCACTGCCCAGCTGCCCTCTTCACACCCACTCCGACCTTCTGGTCGCCGGGAGGGGTGCGCTCCCAGCGCCAGCCCGGAGGGTGGGGAGTTGCTGCGGATTGGATGGGCGGGGCTGTGCCAGCAGACTGCAGGGCATTAAGCGATGCTGGCTTTGAGGCTTCTGAGGGCCCTCTGTGCGGGGTCTGCCCCCAGGCTCTGTACAAGCCCTGGGCAGCTTGTTGTTAGCTAAGGATATCCCATCAGTCTTATCCTCTTCTGGAAGCTCCACCTGCCGTGACACAGCGGACTGACTACCGGGGCTGTGGACACCGTGCCCTCCGGTCCACTGGCCAATGTGTTCGAGATCCGTACTTTCTTCCCCACACCCCTGGCGGCCCCCCGCCGGGCCCTGCCACCTGCGCGTTCTCCTGCGCAGACTGCAGAGCAGGTCAGTCACGCTGAGCAGCACCGAGAGAGTGCTGAGTGCCCATAAGAAGAGCATCAGAGTGGACTTCTCCGTGGGCCGAGAGACGTAGCAGTCCACCACGCCAGAGCAGGGGACTTGGGCGCAGGAAAACCTGTTGGGGACCGAGAATCCGAAGAGGAGGTAATGCAAGGCCCCGAAAGCTATTTCTGCCAGGGTCCGCAGACAGAGCTGCACAATATAGCCCAAGGAGAAATCTGGCACCACCAGGCTGAGCCCCTTCCTGCAGGGCAGCGAGCAGCGCCGATCCTCAGGGCTCAAGTCAGGGCTCAGGTCAGCGGGATCCTGGTCCCCGGGACCGCCTCCTGGTCCGCAGGGGCCCCAGACGGCGAGCTCGGATACTTTGTGCAAGACGTAAACACTGAAAACCACAGACGGGAGGAGGGCAGACACGCTTTGGACTAGCCAGAAGCGCAGGTGAGACACTGGGGAGAAGATGTCATAACAGACATTGGCGCACCCTGGCTGCAGGGTGTTGCACACAAACCTCTCCTGCTCATCCTGGTAGACAGGGGACCCCGCCACAATGATGACCACCATCCTCAGCAGGATCATGAAGATAAGCCAGATCTTCCCTGAAAAAGAGGAGGTAGGGTGGGCACCACCATGCAAACACACTTCCTCCTAACAACGTTTAAGTGTGTACCGGGACTGACAGTGAAATGTGAGATACACAAGCATGTACTTCAGTCACAGCAACGGTATCAGCGAGTTAGCACATGTGACAAATATTTATCGAGCACTTACGTGTCAGACACTGTTTGAACTACTTGTTTATAAAATGCTTTTGAGATTAATAGATTTTAAAGAAGCACAAATACTAAAAATATTTGACTCTGCTAGTTCAGACTTTTGTTAATGTCTCCTGGACTAAAAGATTTAAAATGAAAGTTTAGGAGATTAAGCTTCTTAAAAAATGTTAATGCATTCTTGTTACTTGTATAACAACTGTATAATACAACTGTTAATTTCAGTTAAGTCTTTATTTATGATAATGGTTCAAAAGAACATCATGTAATAGCAGGGCTTATATTTAATGTTGCTTAATGGCTTTGCAATCAGGTTTCTTCAAGAACATTGAATTTTTCAGATTTTTCAGTAATTCAGAATTCCCTTTCCCTTATTTCAATTTTATGAATCAATGAACTTTGTCTTTTTTCAATTTATCATGAATACATATGGCCAAGATGGGGATTCAAAATAACTTCAAAAGTCTTCTTTTCATATCATGAGTCAACTATTTTGGAACATGTTTAAGACTCAGACAAAATAATTTGTGAATATTTTGTTTTGTGGTAAGATAGAGAAAACATCACCTGAGAGCAGAGAAACAAAACTCTATTATAAATGAAGGCAATTAAAGAATATTATGTGATGATATTATCTACTCAAACTTTTAAAGACCAAGTTGATTTTGTTTAAGTTCTACAAAATAATGAGTAAGAAAAATATCAATGACTAATCCTTGTCTCAATTTCTTTTTCTAGGCCACCCATACTTCTCAAAAAATTGCCTTACCTGCACTAAACTCAGAAATCCTTATCACTTTCTTTGTTAAAAAAAAATAACTAAACTAAAATGGGATTTGGTACAGATGAAGCTTCAAGATTAAACTCTAAAAAGATGAACAAGAAGAAAGTATAATTGAGGCATTAATTTCTCTTTCACTTTTACTGTATTGTTTCTTTTTATGGTAAGGAAAACAGAAAAGAATTACACAAAAACATTCCTTCCACCTGCTTCATTCTTCAGACTCAGCACCAGAATGGCAGCAAGAAGAGGCCCAAGGAGAGAAACAACATTCACACCCAGAATTCCTTAAATGATTGTTGGAATTATGGCACAATCAGAAGCTTGAACCCATAGCCCTCTTTGTTCCAGTAGTTCATAGGCCTTTGTCTTGGGAGAAGACAAGGCAAACCAATTAAAAAAAAATACAAAATAAAAAATAAACAGCCCTGGCTGGTTTGGCTCAGTGGTTTGAGTGCCACCTGTGAACCAAAGGGTCACTGGTTCCATTCCCAGTCTACAGCACATGCCTGGTTGTGAACCAGGTCCCCAGTAGGGGAGTGAGAAAGGCAACTACACATTGATGTATTTCTCCCTCTCTTTCACCCTTCCCCTCTCTATAAATAACTAAAATCTTTCAAACAAAACAAACACAAAATAAGAGCTTTGGGGGTATTTCTTGTACTCACCCACAATAGTCACATTGCAGTTTAATGTGATAATGAGGAACCCTAGCAAGTCCCAACGGTCCATGCTTCCAAAATGTCTCAGACTCAAGGCTGCTGGAGATATCAGAAGCTTGTGATCTCCAAGGAGGTGGGAAATATTCGCAGAAATAAATGTATGTTAGCTACAAGAGGCTTGTAGCTAACAATGAGAGCTGGAAATATAAAAAGGAAAGAATTGAGCCCAGAAGCAAGTCAGTTTTTCTGTCTCCAAGTTGAGATGCCCCCGAGCTATTCATCTCTAAGTCAGAGTTCCTGACAACTGCAGTGACCAGAAGACAGCAGGAGTCATCTCTCATTGTGGGCTATTCTTACCTTCTTGGGACATTCCAGGACCCTGGCAGTGCTCACATGTCTCAGCCAGGAGAGACAGAGGCTTCAGGATATATAATAGAAGTGATTACATTTAGCCCAAGAAAGAACAGTTTTGTTAACTAGCCAAGTAAATTCTTTATGAAATAAAGGTGTTTTCTCCTTGAAAACAATTCTATACCACTTCACTTGTTAAAGAAACACTAAAATGTTCAAATTCTGTCTTTTCTATGAAGCATGACTCATTATAACCCAAAGGCTCTTGTCCTCATGATAGGGGACTCGAGAATTGGAAAATTTTAGTTTGAGATAAATAGTTATAAGACTAGTAGGTAATGCATATGTTAAAGCTATTGTTTCAGGAACTGCAGATAAAGCCCACCACTCCCTGGAGAGACAGCCAACCTCCTGGGATAGCTAAAGATTACTGCTTGGGGGACAAGTGGAGGCATCCAGGCCATGTGTTCCAGGGAGAGACAAACAACTGCCTGCCCCTGGGAACAGCTAACTGCCCAGGGCAAAAATTCTGTAGCTTTTTTTTTTTTAATCTAATTTTCCCTGAATTTCAAAACCCTTCATCTCACTTTGTTCTCTATTATAAAAAGGCTGTCTTGGAAAGAAAATGTAAGATGGTCTGTTAGGGTATGAACCTACCATCTTCTCAGATTGCCGGCCATCTGAATAAAGCACCCATAAAGATTCAATCGCTGTCTCTGTTTATTGGATTCAGTATGTGACAGGCAGCACCAATGCTGGTGTATTTTCTCGAACATGGCATAAGGTGACTCAAACATTCAGAGTTCTGTGTGTCCAAAAATGACTGTGAAAACTCAAAGTATTGATTTAGGGATTACAAATAAATTTTGTCAGTGAATTTGTAAATACAGAATCCATGAATAATAAGGATTGACTTTTTAACAATGCTAATCTACTTGACCAGCAATTTTCAACATTTTGCATCTCATAGCACACATAAACTAATTACTAAAATTCTGCAGCACAACAAAAATTGTATGTTTTACCAATCTGACAAAAATAAATATGATTTTGATTGATTTACAAAAACAAATAATAGTAGTAATTACCTACCCTTTTTGCTCCAAAGTGACTTTTAAAAAAATCAGGTGCTTATATTTGCATATAAGGATTTCTGGAATCAAGAATTATTATGCAACGTGACCAGTAAGATGCAACTCTATTATAAGACCTACATATTTATGGTTCAAAATAGGGTGTTCACACTGGACGATTATTGTTGTGTTAGCTGTTGTCATTTTTTCATTTGACAAGGAAAAGAGGTCAGTGCCCTAATAGTCAGATATTGCATGTTTTATAGAGGGAAGAAAAACTGAGGCTGATAAGGATCAAATCACAAGAGGACTGTGTCCCTAGGACACAGAGATTCTTGGGAACTAGAAAATTATTTAAAGGGAAGGAAAAAATCAAGGCTTCAGACCTGACCCATTCCAAGTCTACTTCAGTCACGCATTTCCATTTCTACCTGCATTTTTTTATGCTTTGGCCAAGCCTCAATTTGAACACAGGAGTCTGTATCCAAAGAAGAAATGTTAGAAACATCTGCATTTGTGAACCTAATTATGGGAGGCAGCCTAATATATGAAGGTAAAGTAGCCAAGCTCTTGAATCTGAGATCCTGGATTAAAATTCTAGCTTCTTAACCTTGAGAGTTGTTTTACTCGATTTCATTGTTGTAAAATCATAGTGTCCAAATCTTACCCTACAATAATTGTGAAGAGCAAATGAGAAACTATGTAAAGCACATAAAATAGCGTCCAGTCCTCATTCTTATTACCTGCCAAGAATAAAGTAGCAGTGAAGGTGAAAAGCTTGGAGTGACTTTTCCTCCAGAAGATGAGTGCTCCAGGGCTCCCACTGTCCAGCCCAGAGACCTGGCTGGAGAAGACTCTGATTCATCCCAGGCTCAAAGTGATAGAGGCCTCCCACGGAAACAGCATTCAGCTTCTGGGGGGCTGGGAAATGATGGTGTCTATTTTGTTCTGTTTTGTGTTTGCAGTTAATTACCTAATTTGAGAAATGAGTGGTTTACTTGTTCTTAGGGTATAAATGACTTTTCAGGACTGTGGATAGAAAGCAAGTTTCAACAGCTGTACCAACAGATAAATCCTGTCTAGAGTTGCATCTCATCTGCATCTGTAAAAATTAGTAACAAAGGAAATTATAACCTATTCCTTTTTAAAATATATAGCTTACCACAGACACAGGTACTCCAGAGTGAACCAGCTCTGTGCAGACCCTTTCCTGCCCACACCCATGTACTTCCCACATAACTTGCACAAGAAAATGAACACCCTGCTCAACAGACTTCTGAGAACTGGTAAAATGAGGGAGTGTTGTTGGGCTGAACCACTTCCTGCTCTTAGACTCCCAAAAGTTTCATTCTTCAATCATATATTTGAATTGCAGTTCAGCTCAACTTCACAGCATCCAGGAACAAAGGTAAATGTCTTCTCCTTATCAGGATGACACTGACAGCATCTCTTGGAATTTGTTTTTGAGCAACTGAGCTGGTTCTAACAAGCAGAGAGGTGTGACTTCTATCCCAAAGGAGAAAAAGGACTTCCAAATGCTGTTCTCACCTTAGATAAAAAGCTCAGCTGAGATCTTTTAAGAGACATTGCAGCAACACAAATCTTCCTTCTCAACCAGAACAAAATAGTGTATCCTCCCCAGCTCACAGGAAAGCACACTTGCCAAAGATCTTGAAGTAATTGCCTAAACTGTCTGTCCAGAGGAAAGCATGTCAGATGAGAATGTAAATCCAGAAACATATTACTTCTGAGGCTGGTCATCTATCCACTAAACCACACTACCCACAAGGCAGCACCGTTACCAAAGGGGAATACAAAGAACCTCAAAAATCCATTTTGTACAGACTTGCTGACTCATGCAAGTTTGGAAATTGAAGACTATTTTAAAATCCATCTAGTCCACCTTCCTAACCCTACGAGTGAAATTAAAAATGTAATCAAGATCATCCAGCCTCAGTATAAATCTTAAATAACATCTGGTGTCCCTCCCCTGGCCAGGGAATTTTTGATCCATAACATATCAAAAGTACCAAAAAAGTTACAGCTGTTTAGAATATTAAATAATCCAATTATTTGCATAGCATAGTGTTAGTCTTTTAAGTATTTGAAATTGTATTTCAAGAACATTTTCTATAGCACCCTTTGGAAATTAGGCAAATGGGCAGAACAGACTGTACGAACAATAGGAGTGCACAGGTGCCCTACAGCCACTCTAATTGGGTTTTCTTTGTGAAGAAAGCAAAGATCTCCAACCATTAGCTTGTCTTTTGTTCACAAGTCTTGGATAGTATGTCAGAACACTCTTTCTCGGTGCTATGATTTGAATACGTCTCCCCCAAAATTTGTATCTTGAGATCCTAACCCCGAAGATGATGGGATTAGGAGGCAGGGCCTTTAGAGAGTGATTAATGGAATTAGTGACCTTTTAAGAGAAGCCCAAGAAATACCTCTTGTGCCTTCTGCCATGTGAGGTTGTAGGAAAAAGATGGCCATCTATAAATCAGAAATTCTCCCTGGCCAGACACTGAACCTGCCAGTGCCTTGAACTAGACTTCTTGCATACAACTGTAGGAAACAAATTTCTGTTGTTTATAAGCCACCCAGCCTGTGATATTTTGTTATAGCAGACCAAATAGACTGAGACATTGTGATATCATTTGAAATCAAATCCAACAGATTTTCTCACCCTATAGGCAGAAAGGAGTCATCCTCTTACTTGTTATTGTTATTGTCAATGCTCTTTTACTTATGGGTGACTCTCAAGGTATCAGCCAGTGTAAGGTGCATTTGTGGCAAGTTCAGCATCCCCTGCTGGACACCTGTGCTGTTTACATGAGACAATATTGATGACTCCTGGGAACAGTCCCACTGAATCTCTGCACTGGAGCTCACTGCTTCAGCCTGTGACCCAGATGCTAAGTGATAGCACTGAGAAGGTACAACAGGTAGCATGGTCCATGTGTAGGCCCAATAAAGGATGTGGGGGCATTTACTAATTCTCCCAAGTCAGGGGAATTAGAAAAGAGAGTAGGAGTTAACTAGGAAGGGCGGTGGCTCAGGCTCTCCATGTGGCTCACACCTTCATCTGCTTTAGTCTTTGTTTCAATAGGCTCCTCTTAGGGAGGCTGTCCCTGATCATCCCACTGCACCTTAGCATTCACTGTTCCCTTCTCTGCTTTGTTCTTCTCCATGCTTATCTACAGCTAATTGATTCATTTTGCTGAAGATATTTGTTTTGTTTATTCAGTTCTTCCAACTTAGAGCATAAGTTCACTAGAATAAGGGCATGCATCTGTTTTGTTCTCTGCTATTCCCCCACTGCCTGGATCAGTGCCTGAGACATAGTGGGCCCTCAGTAAATATTTACTAACTGAGCTGGTTGGATTGTTTGTTTGTTTGTTTGTTTTAAGGCAGAGTCAAATTAGTTAAAAGTTACTCATCAAAGCAGTCACTGGTAGTCAAAGGTAATAAGGAGGGTTACAGTACTGACTCCTAATGTTAGAGGGGCTGGGTTCAGGCCCGATTCCAAACATTTACCAGTATTTGACCTTCAACAAATAACCTATCTGAATTTATCTTCTCATCTTTGAAACGGGCATGATGATATGTACCTCAAGGAGTTGAGGATTTATTCATTCCAAACAGATTGAACTCCACCAAGTCTTGCAATCAAGAAGAAGCTCATGGGTTCCCGCCTTTGACAGAAAGGTAATCTTTAATGCACTGAACAAGCAGTTGCAGTAAAGTGTGAGGGATGCAGCACAGGGACAGCATGGGTGCTGCTTTATGTGAATACATGAAAGAGCACTCAACTCATAGGTAACTCCCCAGAAGAAGTAGCCACCTACCTAGGAGCTGAAGGCAAGGTATGATGCAGTCACCAAATTCCTCTCTGTCATTATTTCCCTTTATTATTTTGGAAAAATTAGTAGAAATTTGAAAATAGAGGTGAAACAGTTAGTGAGCAGAAGTGCAGATCTCATCAACTTCACAGAGTTGAGCCATAGATGGGAGTCATTGAGCAGGCTCAAGGGGTAACTCAGTACCTTCAACAAAAAGTTCATTAGAGTTCAGCTAGTTAACTCTGCATTTAGTCTAGAAAGGAAAGAATGAAATTTAAACTGCATCTTAAGCGCAAAATATGATAAGGGATTTTTTTAACTTTCCAGAAACAGTTAGATGATATTGGCCCCTCAAATATTTAATGTGATGAGAATTTTCAGTAAGGCACTGTGTGGGAAAATAGGAGACTTCAAGTTCAGTGCCACTCTGGACATTACCAGGAGAGCTCACACATCAAATAACAAACACACTACACCTGTATTCTCTCTCTCTCTCTCTCTCTCTCTCTCTCTCTCTCTCTCTCTCTCTCTCTCTCTCTCTCTCTCTCTGAGTGACACCCATGTCCATCTCACCCAAGCCAAAATCCCAGCACTCATTTTGCTTGAAACACTTTTTTAAAAAGTTTCACTGCTTAATTAATGCTCGCTCTTCACATATTCTGCGTTGCCTCTGGAACAATGTGAAGCTGATCTCAACAAGCCCAGGAAGACCTGGGTGGGCTCCTTTCAACCTCACCTTGCATTCTGTACTCCAGCAAAACTGAACTTCTTGCAACCCCTGTAATCTCTTTTGCTTCTGAGACCTGCCATAACTATTTCCTCCATTTGGGGCACCTTATCCTCCCTCTGGCTGGCTTCCAGAGACATCCTTCTCCTTTACACAAGATCAGGTTCTGTGGCCTTATTCTTGCCCATGTAGCATCCTGCTTATGCACATGACGTGCAACACTGGGCATTATCAATTGTTTAGGATCTGCCCCGCCTAGCCTCTGCCCAGCCACCCCCTCCCTACAACAGCACAGGCAGACATCTTCCTTTATACTCATTCCTTCTTAGCTGGGCATCAGTTCAACTTAACAATCAAAGGAGTAGAGAGAGAAGGCAATAGGAAGATGGATTTGTGTCTTTGTCCCATCACTTACGCTGGGTATTATTTCCTCAGCTATAAAACAGGGGTAATAATAGCACCTACCTCTCAGGCAGTTAAGAGAATTAAGTGAGGTAAAATGTATAAATGGCCAGGTACAATGGGAACAGTGGAAATGGCAGGTATAAGTAAGTTAACTTTTCCTTTTATTTCTGCACACAGGCCTGGCCTTTTCAGCATGGCCAACCAGCTAAAGTGGCTCTTTCTCTTTGCAGTCTTAGTACATCAGAGGCTGTTTCTTATATTTTGAGCCCTTTCTAACTCAATTTCCCTTGGGATTGCATGTTTGGTGTCAATTATTTTGTCCCATTGTTTCTATATTCTGCCTAGAAGCTTAGGGTTCCTGAAGCTAGACATTTTGTCCAAATGTTAATTACCCAAACCATAGGATATTGCACTGTTTCTCTGAGAAAACAGAATCCATGTGCCCCTGATGTTACAAAGATATCACTGGATGGCTTTCTGAATGGTGGGGACTGTCCCAGGAGGAACTCTGGCCCTCTATGCAAGCAGCACACATACAATGCTTTGCCAGCAAGAGTCTATACTATTGTGTTGGCCAAAAAGTTCATTTGTTTTTTTTCCCTAAAGATGGCTCTAGTAGCACTTAGTTGTCTTTAATTTCTTTCAAAAACAATTCTGTTAGGTTTTATTTTGACAGCTGCCGTATCAGTGTGCTTATAAAAAAAACTTATCAAAATTGGTGATTTTTTGTGTAGCCATTTTAACTGTGAAGATAGAAAAAATAGGCAACATTTTTGGCATATTGTGCTTTATGATTTCAAGAAAGATGAAAGTGCAACTGAAACAAAAAGAAAAGATTTGTGCACTGCATGGAGAAGGTGCTGTAAGTGATTGAACAGTCAGGTAGACTAGTCGAAGTTGATAGTGATCAAATCAAGACATTAATTGCAAACAATCATCATTCTACCACACAAGAGATAGACGACACATTCAAAATATCCAAATCAATAAAGTAATTGTTGAAAATAAAAAATATTTCTTTTATTTCATGGGAAAAAAACATATGGATTTTTGGCCAACCAACCCAAAATATTTATTTCACAAGTGACTGTGTAGATCCTCTCTGTTTGTAACCAGTGTGTATGCTTTGTTTTTGAAAACATTTTAAGTTACAATATTTTAATTAAGCTTTATTTTTCATTTGTTTCTTTCCAATACATGTAAATGGGGGAAAAAGAGTAATGATTGTTTTAACTATTCCCTTCTCTAAATAATTGGGAGGTAGTTTCAGGGGCCCCAAGTAAGACCTCTTGCCTCAAAATACCTCTACCTCTTATTTAATAGTCAATGTTAAAGGTTTGAAGTCCTTTGGCCTTTAAAAGTGATGACAATGAATATAACTCTGGGAGAGGCAGCACACTAATTCTTATCAGTCATTCTCATCACAGTGTGAGTTTAGAAACATCACTTTTGGAGCCACTGGGGTGTCATAAACATTGTTCCATTTTCCCAAACTCCAACCTTCTCACATAGTCCAAAGGACACATTCAGGTTTATGTGTCTTCATGTTTTCTTCTTATTCATTTTTATGTTTTAGGCAATAGCAGAGTGAAGGAAGAAAGGTGAGAGAGAGGAAGGAAAGAAAGGAGACACTGAGTTGCTGCAAATATGTGAGTTCAGTATTAGAGGAGTCTTATTAAGCAAGACATACAAATCAGTTCATGTTCCTGTTTGTGTGTTTCTTTTTTTTAATTGTTGTTCAAGTACAGTTATCTCCATTTCCCAGCACCCCACCCCCACCCCATTTGTGTGTTTCGTTCTGTGAGTTTTCTACCATGAAATACTAGAACAGGGAATGCAGGAATTTGATCTATTTTAAAACTCACAACTGTTGAACACTAATCCTCAAAACATTCACAACCATTTTGATTTGGGACAAGTGATTAGCCAGTTTATTACAAATGAAAGATACATTCAGAAGTCCCAGACAGTGGTGTCTCAAAAAGCAGACAATAGTCAATTTACCTCTGAGCCAATGTCATACCCTATATCCCAGCAATTTGAGAGATGAGGATCTCCTCAGACCATCTCTTTAATTCACTTTCTCTTAAGGAACAAAAATGAAAGGAAGGTAGGAAATATCCTTTTTCATTCGCTGCACTGCACTGCTGTTGGAACAGCCAGGACCTCCCAAAAATCAACCCTGCAATTACCACACTTCATTTCCATACCAAAGCAACAACAGCAATGAAGTGTGAAAGGAAACAGACCTGAGTGTCATGTAAAATGACTGGGTGATGGACCAGGTTTGGATCAGGTGGCATCTGTCCAGGGGTCATTTTTAGATCTAAGAATGTAATCTGGGTAAAAGCAGGGGATAGCTCAGAGACAAAATGTCCTGTGTCCTTCCCATGAGGCCTCACCTGGCTAATATCCACACATTTCCTCACTTGATGGCTCAAGGTCACCCCTCCTCCCAGGTGGAGGAGCTAGAACTGAAACATCCTGTGTCCATCAGAGTGTTGTGGCCTTTGCCCCCAGGAGGGCCAGTGCTGTTGAAGGGTCTGCCAGAGGAACTGGATAGAGTTGTTTTACGTTTTGTTTTGTTTTGTTTTGTTTTGTTTTGTTTTGTTTTCCTCTAAAGAAGGTAATGGACAGCTTGTTGTGTATTTCTGAAAAGAGTGAGGGCTTTATTTAACAACAATATACTGACATCTCTTCCATGGCAGACACTGTGCCAGGACTAAGAACATCTTCAAAGAAAGGGAAGCAGACAAGTACATTTCTAAGGGTAAGAACAGTGACTGACTTTCCAGATCTTGAAAGATCTAAGACACATGGCCATGTCACAGTATTAAGCAGTAAGGCCTGTAACAGGGGTGTGAAGAGAGCACAAAGGAGAGAATTAATATTCGTGATGTGTACATGTGTGAGTGAGGTATATTGTAGATGAAGAAAATACTGTTCAATGGTGTTTCATGACCAACTAAGACACAAAGGTTGTAGGTGAAAAGGGTGGGATTGTATCCCAATTTATGTGACTCCAAGGCCCAAGTCTTTCCACAGACATGGGAACAAGCTTCCAAGACAAGTTCACACTCTCAGGCAAGATTAGAAAAGACATATTTTCCAACATTCCTTTCTGGAACCAGCTAAGATCCTCAGAAGTCTTGTTGGTAAACTACTTTAATCTTTCTTGGAAAAAGTGGCATAAAAATATTTAACCATTTATTAAAAGGCAACAAAAAGCTTTCCACAGACATGGGAACAAGCTTCCAAGACAAGTTCACACTCTCAGGCAAGATTAGAAAAGACATATTTTCCAACATTCCTTTCTGGAACCAGCTAAGATCCTCAGAAGTCTTGTTGGTAAACTACTTTAATCTTTCTTGGAAAAAGTGGCATAAAAATATTTAACCATTTATTAAAAGGCAACAAAAAGCTCTTCCTGTTAGCTAAGCTTGGATTTATGAAAAGGCTCTGTTATGGGTAATCCATTCTAACCCCAACATTACCTCCAAGCAGCTTCCTTGGGAGATATGACTGAATTCTAAAAGATTAAATTGTGCATAAAAGATAGATATTTGAGAATGACTTGAGTGGCTCCTTTCTCATCTTAATTAACCATACTGGTTTAATTAACTATAATAAGTGTGAATAACCCTGAGAACTAATATTTTTTTTAAAGTATTCTCCTAACGTGAGTGTCCTAATGGCTCAGTTTTTGCTCTGAGAATGAGTAGAAAGCAGGCAGTCTTCAGGAGCTCATTGCAGGCCTTACTAGAACCAAAAGTAGGCCTCTGGTCTTATGCAATATTATTAATGATCATCTATCATGTTCCCAGTTCTGTAGGTACTAGCTGAGCCTAGGAGGGGGATCATGAGCCACATGGACATAGCAGGGATGACTAAGCAGCTACTATGATGTTTGTAAGGCCAAACATGAATACTTCAGGAGGGAAGAGAGCCGCAACAAGAGCTTAACAATTTATTTAATTCAAAAATTGAAAGGCAGAAGTTTAAGGAAAAATTCACAGGACATATCTTTTAATCTTTTAATCTTTCAATCTACATGTGTGGGGGGGTTCTGTATTTCAACTCTATTGTGAGCTCCTTGAGGTCAAAGAAAAAACTGTTAACTATTTTCCTGTCACCCCAATAATGCCCTAGGATGGTTTACTTACTCAATAGACCTGTAAAAATGACCTGTAAATAGTTCTGTATTATTTTCCTTTTTAATTAAAACAGAAGCTATAGATGATGTTATTTTCTGGTTGACTGGTTGCATGTAATTTGAAGTTTTGTTATCAGGTTCATATGTATTAAAATCATGTCTTTTTGATGAAAAAAGACATAATTGGCCCTTTTATCATTTTGAATGGTTCCTCTTTCATTTCTAGTTTGCCAAACAAAAGAAAAGTAAAGGAGTTCATTACCACCAAACCAGCATTGTAAAAAAATATTAAAGGGACCTCTTTACGGAACTACATCAAACTAAAAAATTTGTTGCACAGCAAAGGAAACCATCAACAAAATAAAAAGACAACCAACAGAATGGGAGAACATAGTCACTGATACATCTCATAAGGGATTAATATCCAAAATTTCTAAGGAACTTACAAAACCCAACACCAAAAAACCAAATAACCCAATTTAAAAATGGGCAAAAGATCTGAATAGATGCTTCTCCAAAGAGGGTATACAGATGGTCCATACATATATGAAAAGATGCTCAATGTCACTTATCATCACAGAAATGCAAATTAAAACCACTATGAGATATCATCTCATACCTGTCAGAATGGCCATCACCAATAATCAGCAAACAACAAATTCTGGTAAGATTGTGGAGAAAAGGAAATCCTTTTTGCACTGTTGGTGGGAAGGCAGACTGGTGCAGGTACTATAGAAAGCAGTATGGAAATACCTCAAAAATTTAAAAATGGATCTACCTTTTGACCCAGCAATCTCAATTCTGGGAATATATCTGAAGGAACCCAAAACACTAATTTGAAATAACATACGCTCCCCTATGTTCATTGAGCATTATTTACAATTGTCAAAATATGGAAGGAGCCCAAGTGTCCATCGGCAGATGAGTGGATTAAACAACTATGGGATTTTCACACAATGGAATACTAGTCAGCCATAAAAAAAAAGAAGAAAATTTTACCCTTTGTGACAGCATGGATGGACCTGGAGAACATTATGCTAAGTGAAATAAGCCAGTCGGAAAAAGACAAATACCATATAATTTCACTCATATGTGGAATCTAATGAACAAACTGAACTAACAAGAAAAATAGAAACTGACTTCAACTAAAAATCAAATTCCATAAAAAATTCAAAAACATTCAAGTAAGTGGAGGATAAATAGCATATTATTAAACAATGAATGGTTTATTAATGAAATCAAGGAAGAAATAAAAAATTACCTGGAACAAATGAAAGTGAACTCATAACAACCCAAAATTTATGGCACACAGCAAAAGCAGTCCTGAGAGGAAAGATTATAGCATTGTAGGCCTAACTCAAGAACCAGGAAAAATCTCAAATAAACAACCTAACCTTACACCTAAAAGAACTAGAAAAAACAACAAGCAAAGGGCAGAAATAAATTAGAATAAAGTACATAATGAAGATCAGAGTGGAAATAAATGATATAAAGACTAAAATACCACATAAAAGATCAGTGAAACCAAGAGCTGGTTCTTCAAAAAGATAAACAAGATTGACAAACCATTACCGGAGGGGGGGAAAAGAGAGAGAGAATACAAATAAATAAAATCAGAAAGGAAAGAGTAGAAGTTAACAACTGATATCACAGAAATATAAAGCATTATAAGAAATACTATGAAAAACTATATATTAACAAATTGGACAACCTGGGAGAAATGGATAAATTTCTAAAAACCTACAATCCTCCAAACCTGAATCAGAAAGAGTCAGAAAACCTGAATAGACCAATTGCAATGAATGAAATTGAAGCAGAAATAAAAAAAAAAAAAAAAAAACCTCTCAGCAAGCAAAAATCCTGGACTGGATGGCTTCACAGGTACATTTTACCAAACATTCAAAGAACTACTACCTTTCCTTCTCAAACTATTCCAAAAAATTCAAGAGGAGGGAAGACTTGCAAGTTCTTTTTATGAGGCCAGCATTATCCTAATTCCAAAACCAGATAAAGACACTATGAAAAGAAAAAATTACAAGGCAATATCCATGATGAACATAGATGCTAAAATCCTCAACAAAATATTGGCAAACTTGATCCAGCAATACTTTAAAAAGATCATACACCATGATCAAGTGGGACTCATCGCAGAAATGCAAGGTTGGTCCAATATTTGCAAATAAATAAATGTGATACATCACATAAACAAATGAAGGATAAAACCCATGTAATCATATCAATAGATCAAAAAAAACTTTTGATAAAATCCAGCACTCATTTATGATCAAAACTCTCAGCAAAGTGGAAATACAGGTATCATACCTCAACATAATAAGGGCCATATACAAATGATGTACAGCCAACATCATATTTAATATGCAAAAACTAAAAGTGTTTCCTTTAAGATCAGGAATAAGACAGGGATGTCAGCTTACACCACTGTTATTCAACACAGTACTGGAACTCGTAGCCACAGTGATCACAAAAAGCAGTAATAAAAGTCACCCAAACAGAAAAGGAGAAAGCAAAACTGTCATTATTGGCAGATGACATAATATTGTACATAGAAAACCTTAAAGACTCCACCATAAAACTACTAGATCTAATAAATATACAGCAAAGTAGCAGCATACAAAATTAATAACAGAAATCAATGGCACTTTTATACACCAATAATGAATTACCAGAAAGAGAAACTAAGAAAACAGTCCCATTTATTATTGCAAAAAAATAATAAGGTACCTAGGAATAAATTTAACCAAGGAGGTAAAAGACCTGTATTCAGAAAACTATAGGACACTGAAGAAAGAAATTGAGGAAGATACACTTACGTGGAAGTATATACTGTGTTCATGGATATGAAAAATTAACATAATTAAAATGTCTATAACTATGCAGCAATCTATATTGCAGCAATCTATATTCAACACAATCTCTATTAAAAACCCAGTGGCATATTTCACAGATACAGAACAAATATTCCAAAAATTTATATGGAACCAAAAAAGACCCCAAATAGCCTCAGCAATCTTGCAGAAAAAGAACAAAGTTGGAGGTGTCACAATACCTGATATCAAAGTATACTATAAGGCCACTGTAATCAAAGCAGCCTGGTACTGGCATAAGAACTAGCATATAGATCAGTGGAACAGAACAGGGAGCCCAGAAATTGACCCAGGCCTTTATGGCCAATTAAAGACAGTCTCTTCAATAAATGGTGTTATTAAAATTGGACAGGTACATGCAAAGAAGTGAAACTAGAACACCACCTTACACAATACACAAGAATAAACTCAAAATGGATAAAAGACTTAAATATAAGTCACCAGACCTGGTTGTCATGGCTCAGTGGATTGAGTGCGGGCTGTAAACCAAAGGGTCGCCGGTTCGATGCCCAGTCGGGGCATATGCCTGGGTTGCAGGCCAGGTCCCCTGTAAGGGGCATGTGAGAGGCAACCACACATTGATATTTCTCTCTTTTGCTTCCCCTCTCTCTAAAAATGAATAAATAAAATCTTTTAAAAAATAAAAAATAAAAATATAAGTCACCAACCATAAAAATCCTAGAAGAAAACATAGGCAGTAAAATTTCAGACATCTCATAGTGATATTGTTGCCAATATATTATCTAGGGGAAGAAAAACAAAGGAAAAAATAAACAAATGGGACTATGTCAAACTAAAAAGGTTTTGCAACCAAAAGAAACCATCAATAAAATAAAAAGGGAATCCATTGAATGGGAGAACATATTTGTCAATGAAACATCTGATAAGGGTTTATTTTCCAAAATACATAAGAACTTGTACAACTCAACACCAGGAAGACAAATAATCTAATTCAAAAATGAGCAAAGAACCTAAATAGACACTTCTCCAAAGAGGACCTTCGGACGGCCAACAGACATAAGAAAACATGCTGTGTCACTAGGCGTCAGAGAAATGCAAATTAAAACCACAATGAAATATTACTTCATGCATGTGAGAATGGCTATCCATCAATAAAACAACGAACAAGTGTTGGTGAGGATGTGGAGGAAAGGGAACTCCTGTGCACTGTTGATGCACATGGAAATTGGTGTAGCCACTATGGAAAACAGTATAAAGTTTCCTCAAAAAATTAAAAATGGAATTGCCTTTTGACCCAGCGATCCTAGTTCTGGGAATACTATACCCTAACAATCCCAAAACACCAATTTGAAATAATATATGCACTCCTGTGGTCAATAGCAGTGTTACTTACAACAGTCAAGATTTGGAAATAGCCCAAGCTCCCATCAGCTGATGAGTGGATAATTAAAAAAAAAAATTATATGGTACATTTACACAATGAAATACTACTGGGCAGTAAAAAAGAAGGAACTCTTACTTTCTGTTACAGCATGGATGGACCTGGTGATTATTATACTAAATTAAGCCAGTCAGTGAAAGACAAATACCATTTGATCTTAGTTATATGTGGAACTTAATGAACAAAATAAACTCACAAACAAAATAGAAACAAAGGCATGGATACATGGGATAGACTGACAGCTGTAAGAGGGAAGGTGTGAGGAGGGAATGGGTGAAAGAAGGAAAAGGGATTATTATCCAAAGAACATATATGCATAACCCATAGAAACAGACAACAGTGTAAGGGAAGCAGAGGAGAGAGAGCTGGATGGAGGAGGCCAAAAGAGGAAAAATGGGGACATCTGTAATGTGTAAACAATAAAAATAAAGTAAAAAGAGGGAAAAATATTTGTCTCTATTCATTGCATTTTCTTCCTTTTGCAAGGAAGGGTATGTTTATAATAGGAAATTCTTACAGCAAGTCAGTGAAAAGTGATAATGAGAATAAAAATACTTTACCTTAAAAATTAAAAAATGAAAAGTTATCACCCTGGCTGGTTGGACATCATCCTGTAAATCTGGAAGTCCCAGGTTCAATTCCTGGTCAGAGCACACACCTAGGTTGCAGGTTTGGTCTCTCTTCACGATGCATGGGAAAGGCAAATGATCAATGTTTCTCTTTTGCATCAATGTTTCTCTCCCTCTCTCTCTCCATCCTTTCTCCTCCATCTAAAATCAATAAGCATGTCCTCAGGTGAGGATAAAAAGAACTAAAAAATGAAAAACTATTAAACAAAGACAATGGATTTTGGCACTGGCATGAAGGTAGATGTTGAATGCTGCAGATTTCAAGGAGTCACCTGTTCCTAAGTGTTCCAGCTGTGCTGAATAACACAGCTCATGCACTGCAGTACCTTTCAGCTCCCACATCACAATGCTTAATATGGGCAGCTTACAACCTCAGTAAATATTCCATCCTAAAGGGCAACAGGTGTGGAGTTCTTACTTTTCACTTGTATTTCTCATTTCTTCCTTTTGTTCCAACTTTAACTCTTTAGTATCAAAAACTATAATGTTTCCAGAGTTGTCTGAGTTATCAAAACTGAGGGCATTTTTTTTTTCTGACAAGAGACAGATGGCTGGAAGTTTAATGTGTTTTTGTTGTTTTGTTTTTTGGCTCAGTGTAGGGGCAGAGCTGGAGAATACCCTTATTCAGTAAAAATCCTCAGCAATAGACTGAATAGACTGGAAGCTACAGGACCTTTCCCTGGCATGTTTCTCTACCATTTCTCAGGGATGACTATAATCTAAAACTAGTCGCTTCCTGTTTCTCCTTCTTTTTTTGTTAAATTGGAACACTGAATCAGACCAGGAGCTGAAGATGTAAAAAGATATCTCAAAGTACAGCTGCTTCAATGTGGCCATAAGAAGCAATTTCAGTGAACAAGGTTAGTATGTGTTCTGAAAGTAGCTATGTGGATGTTTCCTCTAGTTGGAGATGAGAGAAGAAAAACCTTCCCCCGAAAGATAATTTCAAGCAATAATTTCTTTTAGCCACCACCATGAGTGGTTTCTGTTTTTTCCTATGCAATGTAGCACTCTCCTTACTATGAGGGTAGCTGAGAAGGATGTTATACTCACTAATTCCAATCTAAGGATGGAACTCTTAGCAGATATGGGAGCCAGTAAGGTCTGTGGGGTGGGAGTGCATTGATCTACACTCTCAAAACAAGGGTCACAGTGGTGTGCCTATGCCTCCCATCAACTGGAGCCCTAATGAGGAATGATGTCTGTGACCTAGGGAAAACAGAATACATAGGGGCCACTGTGGGTGGGCTCAATCCTCTCAAGAGGCTCTTCTGTTCATCCACTGCCATTCTGAACCTCAAGCAAGATAAGGAACAAACTCAGATAACCTTGGCAATGGCAGCATTAACAACTAACAATGGATGGAAATGTGCTGTCTTCAGGTGGGGAAATTGGCCTGTGTGTCTAAGTGTTTATAAACTCCTGAGGGAGGGGGGCCCACTCTCAACAGCACTGTTAGACTAAGAAAGGACCTCAAAGTCATTGGCCCAACTACTTCAGACATCAAAGAGCAAAAATGAAGAAAAGTGTTATGTGCTGAATTGTATTCTCCCCAAAACCATACGTTGAAGTCCTAAGCCCCAAAAGTACCTCAGAATGTGGCTATGTTTGTAGATAGAGCATTTAAAGAGGCAATTAAGTTAAAATGAGGCTGCTCTGGTGGGCCCTAATCCAATCAGATTTGTGTCCTTGTAGGAGAGGAGATGAGAACACACAGAGAGGCACGAGATGTGTGTACACAGTGGAAAGATGGCACGAGGACACAGCAAGAAGATGAACATCTGCAAGCCAAGGAGAGAAGCACAGAAGAAACCAGTTCTACCTACATCTTAATCTTGGGCTTCTGGCCTCCAAAACTGTGAGAAAATATATTTCCGTTGTGTAAACCACCTGTCTGTGTTATGGTAGCCCTTGCAAATTAACACAAAAAATAAAGGAATTTTCCCAAGGTCACATAAGAATTTCAGGTCAGAGCTCTGAATCTTTCAGGACTGTTATCTTTCCATAAAACCACAGAGCTGTCTTACACATGTATATAGGTAATAAGGGATTCCCCCAGACTTTAGGAGGGTCTTTCCTATAGAGTCCTATGAAGGCATAGAAGACTAGCTCTGGAGACTCAAATTAGAAACAAAATGCATAGTTCAGCAAATGCCAAATCTGATTTCCTGGAGCTCAGATACTTTCTACAGGGGCATGTGTGAGAATGAGAGAGTGCAGCAAAGGGAAAGTAGCAGGGCCCACAGCACAAGGGGCCATCCATGCCCTTCCACTTGGCTTCAGCCTGCTCCAGGCAGCAGGTGCCTTTGCTGCCACCACTGAACACTGTCAGCTGAAGTGGAAATGCCTGTGCATTCCTGTGGTGTCTAAGATTTTTGATCAGAGCTATTTTTGAACAGTTTTGCACAAAGAAAGAATAAACAACTGCTGAATTGCAAGCTGTCTCAAGGCCAGCTCTCTGGATGCCCTTCTAGTGTAGACCAATCACAGGTGCTCTCTCTCTCTCTCTCTTTCTATGTTGGGTTAGTTAATGTATTTTCACTCTCTAACTATTCTCCATAAAATGACTCTATAATATCACTCACAGTACTTTCTATCAACATGGTGCTTTGCTACTGCAGGGTGTTTTCTCCTCCCAAGTGACAGCTGGGGGTTTGAATACTTGAGGAGGGGAAATCTCCCT
The DNA here is from genome assembly GCA_004027475.1 of Anoura caudifer. Taxonomy (NCBI): domain Eukaryota; kingdom Metazoa; phylum Chordata; class Mammalia; order Chiroptera; family Phyllostomidae; genus Anoura; species Anoura caudifer. The sequence goes on from PVKU01003247.1 coordinate 26,954, forward strand.
GGTTCAGCAACTGGGCAGGTGGAGCTGCCTTTAATTGAGATAGACCATCAGAAAATAACCAGGAGTGGGGACGGAGGAAAAGCAGCCTCAGTCAATCAGAGATGTCTCTGACAGCTGGATATGAGAGTGTTCGAGGCTGCAGTCAAAGACTTGGAAATTCTCAAGTAGAAGGCCTACTGGTGCTTGGCCTGCTCGTTGTAGGCATGTCCTTGATTTCTCCAAGGATTTTATTTTTATCACCTATATCAGAGGTTCCCACCTAAATAACTTCCCTTTTTGTAGATTTAGAGTAAGATCTCTATTTTGATATACATGGCATACAGCCTGTCTGTGGTAGGACTTGATAAAGCAAGGATAAGAAATATCCACCAACCCAACCCACTGGAAAATGTCCACTCTCTAACTTTGACTTTTTGCGGCCACCTGCTCCTCATTCCTCTTTCATCCTCCCCCCTCAAAATGTAGCTACCAATTTTTATTCAGGCTATTTGCTCAAGCCTCTTTTGCTGACATGAATGAGGTCATGTGCCTCACATCAGCACTTTTACACTTTTTCTGCTAGAAGCATCAATGGGAAGCTAAGCTGTCTTCTCTTCAGATGCCAAATAGTTAGGCCAGTTGGTGAGGAATATACTCAGTGGGTGGCAACTGGCTTGCCTTGGATGGAAGTGATCATTAAGACCTCTTGAATTAATAAGGACTTGATTTACTTAAGTTAGCTCTTGTAAAGCTGCACCTCTATATCTAGCCCTGATGTGTGCCATTCTAGAACCTCCCACTACTTCAATCCCCTAAGCATCAGCCTTGGGCTGGGGCTCTAAGTAAGTGAACTGAAATGCTGGCAAATACTGTGTCATACACAGTTACTTTAGGACATTCTCCTGCTAACATGTTGTTCCTGTTTGCCACAAAATTTCCATAGGAGTGTTGAGTTCAAACTCTTCAATCTGAGGGCTTATGAATAGAATTTGTTTATGCTAACTAGTATCATATGCAGACAGAATCTGGACAAAGGGGAAAATGTCCTGATGTAACTTAATACTAAAATTCTCCTTTATAATAGGTTACATATACAACAAGGTACTCAAGGCCCTGAATTATTTATTCACAAAATCAAAGGTATTTCAATAGCTAGGGACATTCAGATATCCCCCAGAATTTGGTTGCAAGAAATTTGATTATTGGGATTCAGGGAAAGTTGCAAAAAGGCCATCAACTCTGATCAGGGAAAGTAGCTGAATGAGTTTGATGTTGTACTAAGTTAGACTAATAGGGTATGATGGACACAGATTTGCTGTGGGACAAATCTGTATTCTCCATAAACTCCAAAGAACAGGTTTGAAATTGCCATTGGGTAAGATTTAGAGACTATCTTCCCTGTTAGTATTAAATTGTTTTATTGTAATAGTGTCCCCAGAGTTTATGTTTGCAACACAGTTTAGCTTTTAAAAAGCTTAGGAATGAAATACTACTCAGTAGTTTAAAAAAAAAAAAAAGAAAAGAAAAAAGAAAAGAAAGCAAAAGAAAACAAAAGAAAATCTTACCCTTTGCAACAGCATGAATGGACCTGGAGAATATTATCCGAAGTGAAATAAGCCAGTCAGAGAAAGACAAGTACCATATGATTTTACAATATGTGGAGTCTAATAAACAAACTGATTTAACAAGCAAAGTAGAGACAGACTTGTAGATAGAAATAGGGAGTGGGCTGACAGGTCAGTGCAGGGAGACTGGGAGTTTGCAGGGCTGGAGGGATGGGGCAAAAAAGAAAAAGAAAGAGAAAGGACTCGTGGACAGAGACACTGGTTTGGTGATTGTAGCAGGGAGGTGGGGTGGGTGGAGGTGGAAGAGGGTATGAGGGGATAAATGGTAATAGGAAAAAATACAATAAAAAATGAATGATTAAAAAGCTTAGGAAAGCACCCTGACCAGGCGGCTCAGTTCATTAGAGCATTGTCCTCTACTTAAAAAGCTTGTGGGTTTGATTGATTCCCCATCAGGGATCATATCTAGGTTGTGGTATGATCCTGGTTGGGGTCAAGTAGGGTAGGTAACCAATCAATGTTTCTCTCTCACATTGATGTTTCTCTGTCTGTCTCTCTCTTCCTTCCTTTCTCTCTAAAATCAATAAGCATCCGTGGGTGAGGATTAAACAAAAAAAAATTAAGCTTAGGAAAGGAGTAAGTCAAGCAATGTGCAAAAGTAAAGTTCTTCCAATGGAGGCAAAACAAACAAACCAGGATTTGAGTATGCTTTGCTGTGAGTGATTTCTGCTACTGACCAGTAAGTGAAAAGATAAAATAATTTTGGAGCTAAAAATGTCAAGTACCCACAAATGTACAACTTCAGGTTCAAAATACCTTGTCTAGAACCAGCTAGTAGGCCATCCAAAGTGCCCATTTAAGGAGAGAGGAAGGTAGGGACAAAAAACAGCACTGTGATTAATGAGCTGGACACCTATGGTGCAAGAGATGGGAAGTATTTTCATTAGTATTAGTACTAGGCTCTTTAATAAATATTTCATTCAGTGGAAAAATCTTTTTCTATTTGTTCAATTTCTTTATGCACTTCAAACAAGACTTTTTTAATTGTTTAAGCACAGTTGTCCCCACTTTCCCTTGATCCCCAGAACCATCCACCCCTACTTCCCACCCTCAATCCTACTCCCTTTGCCTTTGTCCATGGGTCCTTTATACATGTTCCTTGATGACCCTTGCAAGACTTAAAAGCAATGTTTCTTAATTCATCTCAGTTGTTAATAAATTATGTCAACAGGATTTCTAGGGAAGCAAAATTAAAAATAGAATCTGAAAATTCAAGAAATAACATGGTGCATGTTTTTCCTGGAGGCTTTTTTTCGGGGGCTTTGAGTGTTTTTTGTTTGTTTGTTTGTTTGTTTGTTTTGTTTTGTTTTTGTTTGTTTTTTTAGACAATGGACTAAGTGATTTCACTCCACTGGGAGGTGGTAAGTAGTTTGTGAACATGAATTTAGGAATCAGACTGGTGTAAGCTTGACTCTGTCACCCTCAAGTTAATTAACTTCTCTTCACTTAAGTTTTCTCAACTGGCAAGTGGGGGAAATACCACCGCGTAGGATAATTGGGGTATTTTTTCTTTTTAATGTAGAAATGATTGTCAAACTTGTTTCTTAGAATTTTCAACTTTGCTCATGGGTTTGCAGTGAATTTTAGGTGAGTGGAAAGCGGCACCTTCATAAGTTCTTCCACTGAAGCAGCTCTGTGTGTCTGTCCCGTACCTGGGGTTCCCAAGAGGAATGACTGTATGAAGTGGGTGCAAATGATGATAATAAACTCTGATGTGTGCATATCTTGTGCAAGCATGCAGTGAGATGGTGTCTTCTACTATTTAATCATGGTTTATGCTGGCAGTCCCCACCCCATCATCCCAGGGTATCACCAAGGAAAGTGGTCAGTACCGTGGTCATCCAAGGTATACTCCTCATCTATCTCACAACCGTGTGTACAAATTGAAGATAGTTATGGTATAGTGGGGAGGGGAGATGTTAAAACCATTTAAAGCCTAGTGTTTTCCATATAGTTGCTTGACCTCAGTTTTCTCATCTATTGGGTGATTGATTAGGTTGGACTAGGTGATCCTTGAGGTCCTTTCTAAGAATTCTATTTTATAATCACAAACATGAAACAGCAGCAAATAAAGAAACTGTTCAAATTAAGCTCAGAACTGGATGGAGTTGGGCATGGCTTCACTCCTTAGCCAGAAATTCAGTGGGTCCCTCTGCTATTGCATCTGTATATCTGCTGTCTGGCCTGCTCAAGACCTAGTGCAGTCACCAGGTAAGGGCTCCAAAATGTCAAGAATGCCTTTGCTTGAAAGACTGGGGGAAAACATGCTGTATCACTCACTTAAACCTTTTGCTTTTTCAAGACCCTGCTTGGCCAATTGAGTAACAAGGACAGATTCAGTGTGTCCATCAGCTCTGGATGACTATCAGCATGAGCTGGCCCCAAATACTTGGCCTTTGCCTCTTTATACAAATCAGCTGTGTACTCTGAGCCAATCCTTAATTCTCCTGTACCCAGGCAGGTCAGCATGCACATGGAAGCCCTGCTTCTCCACCTAAAACAGTGCATGGGTCCACAAGGCACCTCATGCTCAGGAGAAAACTGATCCACAAAGGCCTTCTGGAAAGGATCTTTTCTGAAATTCCAATGGTGAATCCATGGAGGAGAAATAGGTCATTTATAAATTGAAAGTGGGGAATCTGCTTAGCTATCCCCTCCAAATTGTCTCCTTGCTATTTTATTTTACTTTATCCTCATCCAAGGACAGTATTTCATTGCTGAGAGAGAGAGAGAGAGATGGATGCCAGAAAGAAACATTGGCTACTCTTGTACACGTATGTATCCAGACTAGGGATCAAACCTGCAACCAAGGTATGTGCCCTGATCAGAAAATGAACCCCAAACCCTTTGGTGCGTATGAGACAATGTTCCAACCAACGAGTCACACTGGCCAGGTCCTCCCCCCTTTCTAAATAGCTCAGTCTATACATTTGGTCATTTGTCTCTGGACCTTTTAATACTAGAAGGAAAGGAAGAAATTTCTGACCAAAATCTTTGCAAACAATGAATAATATAGCTGGTGCCAAAGATCTTGATTCTAACACTCTGATAACAAGAGTAGCAAGGTGATGCAGTATAGGAACAATGTCCTCCTTGGAAGAGAAGGCACATACTGTCTTCCACCATATCTCCAACCCACAGGATTTCTGAGGAAGTCAGGCCTCCTGCTTAGTTAGCAAGAAGTCAGGCCTCTAGTGTTTCTTGTTGGCCCTGCTGCCATTTCAATCTCCTGTCAGCATCATGGCAAGGCTGCCACCTCCACTCCCTGACAGCTGCCACTCTGAAAAGGTTTTGTGCTAAGTGGAAATCCATACCTCCGCCAATTTGTACTGACCACTGGTGATGAACACTACTCACCCTCAGCCAACTCAGCTGGTGGATCAACTGCTTTGTCTCGTTGCCATCTTGTGGTTTAGGCTTCTCCGGGTGTTGGCATGGGTAACGGAAGTCACAGTGGTACCATATTGAGGTCGCTGCTGATCTGGAGTCTCAGCTCCTTGATTTTCTGTATCTTCTTCATCGCTATCCTCTTTAGGCTGTCTTTGGTGAGGAGAGCTCCTGTAGAATTGTGGTCTGTAGCCCTGACATACAGTCTGTCTCATTATTCCATCTTGTTCTCATATACTCACCATCACTTCTCCCTGTACAGGAGGGCTAGAATACTGTGGTCCATGCCCTTAGGGTCTCTCATCCCTCATTTCTTCCCCATTGTCACTATTCTGGTAATTCTGCTGGTAATTGTGTGGAGGACCCCTGTGAGGTGGGTAGCATCTTTAATGGTTATGGTCTACTGCGTATTTCCTGCCTTGCCCTAGAACTATACCAGACCTTATAACATTTGATAAAGGAGGCGTCACGGCCTCAGGAAAAGGGGCATTGGTATTATGTACAAAATCCCTGAGTTTCCAGATTCTCTGAAGCACTTAAACTGAGACCAGATGGGAAGGGAACATCGCCAAAGAGTCAAGCAGCAACTTTGAAATAGCAACTCCTAAATTTCTTTCAAATTCATATTAACCAGCCAGACCCATCATCTGTATAGTGTCTATATTCAGCAACCATAAAAATAACATCCTTATATACCATCCATGCTTATAGTATTGCTATGCTTTTTAAAAAATCTATTGGGTTGGCCAAAGGGTCTGTTCAGTTTTTTCTGTAAAACAAAAGACACATTTTTCATTTTCACCAATAACTTTATTGATTTGGATATTTTGAGTATGTCAGCTATTTCCTGCATGGTATAGTGTTGATTGTTCTCAATTAATGTCTCAATTTGATTGCTATCAACTTCAGCTGGTCTACCCAATTGTGGAGCGTTGTCCAGTGAGAAATCTCCAGCACAGAACTTTGCAAACCACTTTCAACATGTCCAATCAGTCACAGCACCTTCTCCATACAATGCACAAATCTTTTTTTGTTTCAGCTGCATTTTTACCTTTCTTGAAATAATAAAGCATAATATGCTAAAAGTGTTTGTTTTCTTCCATCTTCACTATCAAAATGGCTACCCAAAAATTCACCAATTTTTATAAGCTTTTTTATAAATGAACGCTGATATGACAGCTGTCACAATACAGTTTAGCAAAGTTGTTTCAAATGAAGTTAAAGACAACAAAGCACTACTAGAGCCATCTTATGGAAAAAACTAAATGAACTTTTTGACCAACTCAATAAAATATTGCAATGGTCCCTGCTCCAAGAATGACTCATGGAGATTGGTCTGATTGGTGAAGCTGTCCTCCTTGGCAGTTCTAGAGCAGAGGCACATGAACTGGAAGCCCCACTGGTTTCTGTTACCTTGGCCAAGTCAGTGATCTTTCTAGACTTCAGCTCCACCCGGAAACACTACACAGCATCTGCTCCACCTCCATTAAGGAGCTGCTGGGGTAAGAAGAAACCTTTGTAAATTAGAAGCTCCCAGAATATAACTGATTAGTATTAAATTTCTGAAAAAAAGTTATGTTTAAAGCAAATACTTATAGATTAAATGACACTGTTCAAACTTCTCTGTTGAATTCTAAAGTCTTTCATATTTACATGTACACCAATGATGAGAGTAATCTCTCCCTAAGACTGTCCCTGGACTATAAGAAACGTGGGAAAGGCCAGAGAGAGGGGGAGATAAAGAAGAAAAGGGAGAGGGGGAAGATAGGAAGAGAAGAAGAGAGAAAGAGAGGGGAAGAGAGAGACATAGGGAGAGAGAAGGAGAGGGAGAAAGAAAGAGAGAGGCCAATGAAGAGGAAAGTAGGACAGAACGGAAGAGACAGGTGAGAGAGAGAGAAGAGAGGTAGGAAAGGGGGAAAAGATTGAAAGGGAAAAACAGGAAAGGAGGGAGGAGAGTGGAGGGAGAGAGAAGGATGAATGGAGAGAGGGAGATAAATTGAAGGAGAGAGAAAGGGAGAAAGATTGAGCGAGAGAGGAAAATTGAGGTAGAGAGAGATTGAGGGATACAGAGGAAGAGAGGGCAGAAAGGAATAGGGAGAGGGAGGGAGGGAGGGAGGAGGGGGAGAAAAGGAGGATTTTTGAGTGAGAATCCTTTTGGCTGTTACCCAAATTCCACACAAACCCAGTTCAAATTCTGCTTCTCTCCTGCCTCAATGCTGTCTTAGGTCCTCTAAATACTGGGGCAGGATGATCAATAAACAAGAAAGAGAGCAGAGTTGAGCACCCAAGGAGATCTGCCACCTGTGTGTGTGCCTGGGAGGAGGGTCACAAGAGGTGTCAATGTGACATTTAGGTAGATGGCTGAATGAAAATAAGCGATGCATACTTTAGAGGGAAACATGCCAGAGAGAAATTACAGATCAGATAAAGGTCATAAATGGGGACAGAACTTGGTGTTCTTTAATGAACACTGGACAAAGGGGAGAGTAAGAGAAAAGTGGAACTATGACATTTTTACAGTGCTGTGACTCCTCACTCAGGAGCATGGTGTCTCATTCAGATCCTTTCTGATGCCTGCCTATAAAGTTTAGCATTTTCCTTATTCAGGTATTTCAGTTTCCTAGGGCTGCAGTAACAAATTCCACATGATGCATGGCTTACCCAACAGAAATGTGTTCTCACAGTTCTGGAGGCTGCAAGACTGCTTTCCCCTGGTGTCCTTGGCTTGCACCTGCATCCGTCCAGTCTCTGCCTCTGCTGTCACAGGCCAGTGTTCCTGAGCCTCCACACCTTGCTCTCCTTAGAAGGGCAATGCTCACTGGATCTAGGGCCCACCCTGCTCCAGAATGACCTCATTTCCAAATAAGGACCAATTTGTAGGTTTTGGATTGGCATGAATTTGGACAGGTTTTCCCCTAATGCACAGCAGTGGAAGGCCATATAGCATGGTGGTTAAAATAAGCTAAGGAGAAGGCTTCCTGACTCTCCCAACTTTCTGACCTTGGCCCAAGGGAAGGTGTTTAACCTCTTCCAGCCTAAGCCTCCTTCCTTATCAGAGAAGAAAAAGATGCTCCCTCATTTATCTGTGATGAATATTAAATGAACATATATGGAGTACTTAAACTGCCCTGTTTAATTATAAGTGCCCTTAAAAACATTCTGTTCTGGGATATGTTGTCACTTGTTGCAATTTTGAATGATATCTTTTCTCCATTATATTCTCTAATTGGTTATTGCTGGCAACTTGGAAAATGATCAATTTTTTTGTACAGTGATCTTGTATTATAATGTTACTGAATTCTTATTAATCATTTTCCACTTGTTTCTTCTAGATTTTCTTGGTAGTAATCATATTTGCTTCAAAGTACCCAAAATACCGATATTGTAACCACATGGAAACATTATTTCATTATTATGACCTTTCCTCTTTTCTTTTCTTTTGATCAAACTGGCCTCCCAGCACCCTGGCTCACCTGCTTCCTTCTCCATTGCAGGACCACTCCCTCACAGTCATTAAGCCCTCAATACCATGAGGTTTTGGTCTGAGTCAAATAATCTTAGAAACAAAGCCTTCAGTCTGCTGATCCCAGTGACAGAGCTTTGGTCAAACTAGAGATAAAACCTAGGCCTCAGTTGTGTTTCAGCTCCAGGCTCAGAAAAGCAGCAAAATCAGAAGCAGCAAGGCCATGGCTGTTTCAGGACCAGCTGCAGTGACTAATGACCCTTTGCTCTAGCACTGACCCTTACCATGAACTTAACTCCCTTAGTTACCAAGACTAATGATTTTCCCCCTATACACCCCAATCCCTGGAAACCACTGGGAAGCCAGATCTTTGAGCACTAGCTCACCTGTGTCTCCAGGTGTGGGCCACTTCCTGAATAAACTCTTACTTTCTTTGCTGTAAACTCCTTTTGTGTCTTAATGGACTTAATCTGGTAACAAATTAAATAACTAATTAACACCCCAGCAATTCCCGCAGGCAGAAATGATGTTCAAGAAGCACCTAGTTTTTATTTTTTTCTTAACACACTTTTAACAAAACTTTTATTGGAATGTTTACCAAGACACATTTAATAAATTACATAGATACTAACATTTAAAACCTATCATAAAAATGTACATTTGAAACCTATATAATCTTTTTTTATTGTTGTTCAATTCCAGTTGTCCCTATTCCCCCCCATAACTCTCCCCCACCCCACCCACCCCCACCTCCCACATTTAATCAATGCTTCACCCTGTTGTCTTTGTACATGGGTCCTTTATACATGTTCCTTGACGACCTTTCCCCTTCTTTCCCCCATTGTACCCCTCCCACCTCCACTCTTGTTACTGTCAGCTTGTTCTTTATTTCCATGTCTCTGGTTCTATTTTGCTCACTTGTTTGTTTTGTTGATTAGGTTCCACTTATAGGTGAGGTCACACGGTATTTGTCTTTCACTTCCTGGCTTATTTCACTTATCATAATGCTCTCCAGTTCCATCCATGCTGTTGTGAAGTGTAGTTCTTTCTTTCTGGTCTGTAGTATCCCATTGTGTAAATGTACCACCGTCCTTTGATACACTCAAGAAGCACCTTGTATACATTCCATTACCAGAGACGCATTCCTCACATGAAAACATGTGTCTGTCCTTTATCGTCATGTCAGTGAGGAAGGTTAGTAAGAAACTAGGGAAATTCCCTGGCAAAAGGAATGAGAAAAACTCAGACAAATGGTTGAACAAATGGCTGGAATGGCTGAGCAATTAACATCCAGCTGATAAATCACAAGACGCTATCCTCCCTAACTGATGTCTAAGAGGTGCTTGTTTAAATCACCATAGTCAGGGAGGCAGAGAACTAACTCCAACCTGAGTCAGACTAATCCAAGATAGAAGTGAAACTAATCAGAGAAAGACCTCAAACTCCATTAGCTTGTAGGCACAAAGGCAGGGAACATGCTCCCTACACCGTATGTATTCCCTGAGCACCAGAGCCACATCTAGCATAGTGGAGTCTAATAAATTGCACTTGCCAGTTAAACTCCACAGCATTTCCCCACTAGCCCTAAAATCTGGGTTCCTCACCAAGGCCTGCAAGTTCTGATGTGTGCAGTTCTTCTTCAGTGCCATCTCCAACCAACTTCCCTTCCCTTCACCCCTTTCTCACATAGTTCCTCCATGGAGACCCCTGCTCAATATATCACTTCCACCAAATTCCCCCTCCTAGTTACTATCACACCACCTGGCTGCCTTCAAAACACTGATCTCAACCCACAAATGCTATTTCTATGTGTATTCACTGGGCATCTGCCTCACCAGCATGTCCCAGGAATGCAGGACCTTATCTGTCTTCCCTCCTGAGTCAGTCCTCAACACTACGTCCAGCATAGTCCATGCTCAATGAATGCTCACTGAATGACATAATTATGTGTGCAAAAGCCTTCATTAAAGTCTACTCATTACAAAACAAATACACATTTTCTAGGTAATATTCTACAATAGAAATTTTGTTTTGAGTTTTGCTTACAGTTGAGAGGTTACCACTCCATGTGGGATAATGCAGACAACTACTAAAGGGAGCTAATAAACATTTGGGACTCCAGAAAGCCTCACCACCGATATTTATTTTAAAAAAATTCTGTATTTTTTTAATTGACATGGGAGATTAAATCTGTTTTAAGTCTCAAGACTGATCCTACAGATTCCAGAAATAAGTTATTCATACAATAACTGAGTGTTAGTAGAAATGCTCTTAAGAGTAATCTAAAGAGTGACACATTTGAGTTAAAAATGAAGCAACTCAATATCCAGCAAAGCTGCAAGACTTGTCAGATCAAATGTCCAAGTGTCCTGGCAAGACCTCATCCTTGGGTCTCCTGACCCTGCAGTCCTTGTGTCACCATACGCAGGGCCCCAAATGCTGCTTTTCTCTTTAGAGTAGACCCCAATTCTTTGGTCTGCCAAAATATAAGTATTTTAAGTATAGCTGGTAAGCAGGGGGCAGATTTTGGGAAGCTTGCACGTGTCCATATTTCCCATCCTCCTAGACTGATGGGAAGTGCTATGCAGGAGGAGGAAAATCCTCTTCCAAGGCTGAGATTCCAGAGCTTCTGTCCTGCAGGTCTACAAAGGTTCAATTGGGGGTTCATAATGATGAAGCATCTTTTCCCAGTCAGACCCATTTGGGGTGGATTCCTACACCCAACTTCACTCTTTTCAGACTTTCCATATCCATTAACACACAAGAACCCACAAGCCAGGTCCAGGAATACCTAACTAGAGAACATGCTGGACATTCAGTTACATTAGAGCAGACCTGGGAAAAATGGGGAGTAGCTGAAATCTGGATATCCATGCTGTTCACATAAGAATAGCTCTACCTACCAATAGTCATTCTTCTTTAGCAGGGGACCCTGCAAGAGACAACTGATCTCCCCCTGGGAAACTCACAGCTAGGCTTGGACTTGTCTTTCACAGCCTTCCTAACTCCATGAGCAAGAGCATCCAAGCATGGCTAAATAGTGTGTGTTCAGGAACATAGCAAGGCAGGTGGTGAAAACAACCAGGAAGTGTATCTCACCAGGCAAGTTCACTGAGTGATCCAGAGAGGTGAAGTAATTTGTCCAAGGTCACACAGCAAGTCAACTTTGGATTGGGACTAAAACCCAAGGTTCCATGCAATACAAATCAATACCAATATTAACAATGTTCTAGTTACATTGAATATCTTTGTCCAAATTGACATTCACTTATGAATGCCATTATTTTGGCATGTATTTGAAAACTTATTCATATAAAATACTTCAAAGGAATAAAGCCCTCTACCCACATCAAGTCACTAAAGGACGCAAGGAAGCTTACTAAGACCTGTAACAGCATTTAGTCAGGTGCCTTGTCTGAGGTCATTTCTCACTGTAACAGGTTCTTCAGAATGTTTTCTACATTCTTGTCCACAGATCTGCAGTGGACAATACGGTTGCCAGGACAAACCCTCATCTGGGTACTCACAGCTCAGACCTACAGCAATACAGACACAGCTGCCATCACGGTTCTTTCAACTGAGAGATGAGTAAAAGCATATCACTTTGGTGCTGATCACTGAACTCTTGTTTGAAGAAAGTTTCCAATGAGAAGTGACACAGTAGACCCTTAACAGCTTCACATATACAAATTTAGTAAGAAAACTGAAAAGGAAAGACTGGAAAGGAAGACATCTGATCTGCTTAGGTCCACACTCTGTCACCAATTTTGTGGCTGTGAGCACTCTTACGCCCCCGTCTGAGGCCTGTCTGGCACCTGTGAGGTGATTGGGTGATTGTTTTCAGGTTCAACAGCTCTAATAACTCTGCATATTCAGTAACAGCAAACCAAGATCTTAACACAGATGTTTGTAGGGCTTTGCTTGCAATCCATATAGCTTAAAATATAAATTCCAAATCAGTTAAGTATCCTTTTGCCATTTCAGCTGAAGGACATTTTCCATTTCCTCCTCTTTTTCAAGAAAGTTAGGGGGCTCTCTGGTTGGTTTTTCAGATGATCACATTTCTAAGATCCACCAACATGAGTCCTAAGACACTCCAATGAAGTCAAGGTGATGAAAGATAAAATAAGCCAGGGGTGTCAAACTCATTTTCACCGGGGGCCCCATCAGCCTTGCAGTTGCCTTCAAAGGGCCAATGTAATTTTAGGAGTGTATAAACGTAACTCGTCCTTAACTGTTAAGGACTTGAAATTACATTTGGCCATTTGAAGGCAACCGCAAGGCTGATGGGGCACCAAGTGAAAATTAGTTTGACACCCCTGAAATAAGCCACCACTATAGATGGGATGCGTTCAGATAGGTCTCTATCGTGCAACCATCTCAACTGCCAGAAGTCTCTAACATGTCTTAGTACTTCTTTGAGCCACTCAAGGCTCACAGGACTAAGTTCACTCTGCATCCATAAAACCTGTTAAATTTTATATCAATATTCAAAAAAATGCAGCAAGAAGGCAGTCACTATTTCTTCTATGTATTTATTTATTTAACACATTAAATCCTACAATGAACCAGGAATAATATTTAAAAAGTAGTGGGAAAGGATGGAAATCACTCACACCCCAAATTCCACTTTGCAGCTCAGCTGAGGATCAACATCCCCCAAACCAAGGGAAACCCCAAGATGGAGAGGATCCTGCCAATGCCCCAGGTAGAAGCTTGTGTGTCCAGCCCTTGAAGGAGAAGAGGGCAGTCCAAGATCTCATGTCGTGCAGCGAGAAGCAGGGGAGCACGTCTCCACCTTGGCAGGATCTCCTAGCTTGCCCTCCTATTTGGTTTTAAATCCCTGACTTCTTTCCTTTTCCCCAGTTAAAAAGAAAAGTTAAATAAACCGAAAAACCCCCTCATTTGGATATATACCTATTCTCCAGTGACTTAAGTCAAATCTAAACTTAAAGTCAACAAATTGTGTGGTTTTCTTCATCCTTCATTAGTGATGAAAACTGTGCATTCAAAAACTACACTAACATTGATATTTCTCTCCTTCGCTCCCTCTCTCCTTCCCTTCCCCTCTAAAGATAAATAAATAAAAATGTTTTTAAAAAACTACACTAAGACAATGTATTCCTAAAGAGTAATCCAGCTTTAATTGTAGGGGATTGAATCATCTAGCAAACAAATTACAGTCACTACAATTTATAAATAGGTACTGTACTTCTACTGTTGTTGGGTTTTGTTTTTGGTGTATTTTTTTTTTTTTTTTTTGGCAAACTTAGAACAAACCAGAGAACAAAATGTTGTCTTCATCATCATGTAGAAAAATAAAACAAACCTGAAGTATCTACCTAGGTGTCAAGTGACTCATACTACAAAAGTAAAATCTACACTTACAGCAAGAGTTTTAAGAAATTCTTAGTGCAAGAAACATAACCAATTAATACACATCAATACTTATTAATGAAAATGGAAAAATTTCCTATACAGAGGTAGAGTCCAGTGCACAAGGCTAAAACAATATTCAATAGTCTGAACAAAGACTGAGCCAGGTTTTACGGGATTCACTTTAAATTTTAAGTTATCAGACTATATGTACATACAATATATAGACTATACAATTTTTTAAAGTAGTTTAATAAACTCCACAAAATAATAGCAGATGCATTGAAATATTTACATAATTCAATTTTCAAATCTCTCTCATTCAAATAAAAGGGATAAAAATAAGATTTCTGCTTTAAAGGCAGCAGAACCTCTTTCCTGAATGGATCGGTAAAATAAGATACTTTACATGAGAGGAACTAATTTATGCTTAAGAGGTATTCATATTCAGCTAAGAAAATATGTCCCTTTTTTAAGCTCTATAGAATAGGGAATATAAAATGATATTTTCTACAGCTTTAGAGCTCTAAAGTTCTAAATCCAACTCTTTCTTGAAGAGAGATGCTGATTTTGGTACCCATAAAGAGTATATCAACACAATTACAATGGAAAAATAATTAACTTTTCCTTCTCTACTTGCTTGCTTTTGAAAGTTAGGTCTGAAAGAACTTAATATTTCTGGCCTGATTGTGTTTACACACAACACAAATTTCATGGAAACCTGACTAGGCCATTCAGCTTGGTATTCTTGGGATTTCAACTTTCTGAATCCCTTCCATTTCCAAAGGGTATTCAAGACTAATAACATAAGATTCCACAGTTTTCCAAGCTCACACAGGAAGAAGGTGAAACACAGAGTATCGGCTGCCATGTGCCTCATAGAGACTTGAAAAATGAAAGAAGTTAGAACCTCTGTCATTGTGACCAGAGAAAATATGCAAAAACCCAAAGCATTACATGCTTCATTGACTTGGATTCTTACACTTAATACCAAATTTATTCTTTGATACTTGATCATTAACCCTTTTATTTTACTTGATACAAAAGATTCTTATCTAGCCCATAAAGAAATTAGGGATAGTCAGAAAACAATAAAGTATGGTCATGATGAATGAAGCATAAACCTTCATAGTTTTGACTTTTGTATAACTTCTCTAAGCACCCACAATAAATATGCAAGATTTTTTATTCAATCATTCCGTGAAAAATACCTCAGTAAATAGTATCATTTTGCCCTTCAATGATCTTTCCACTGAACTATCCCCACCCCATTTTTTAATTTTAGATTTTTAAAAACATTTATACAAATAGATTAACTTTGATTTAAAGTAAACATATAAAAATTGATAAGAATATTGCTTGCAACAATGGACGTGGAAGTACAGGAATGAACTGGGCAGAGAATACAAGGAAGTGACTCCTACCCAGTACATTCTGGCAAACGCTTAGCAACTCTGGAAAAAAATCTCAACCGAGGACACCCTCTACTGCACATTGTTTCCTTGGCCCACAAGGTCTGACTGATTTGTAACCCTGACATCAAGTCAGAAAAAAAAACTGCATGAAAATCAGAAGGCACAAGCACCCATGTTATCTAGAATTTTTTTGGGGGGGAGGGTAGGGTAAGGAATATACAGGGAAAGGGATACTTCTGGTTCAGCATTACAGTCAAGTTAATTTTGCCATTGTTGAAGAAAAAATGTATAAAGTTGTAAAGAAGTGTAAAAAGTGTGTCCCACTTGTGAGGAAGAAAGCTCAGGAGACAGCTCGCAAGAAGGGTGTGGAAGAAACAAACAGTACTATTTATTTGGACATCTGTGCTGTGGTACAAACTATATTCTCTGTTGTGTGGGACCAAAACCAAAATAGAATAAAAACCAACAAAAAAACCCCAAATCCCCAAAAAGCAGCTGGAAGGAATGGAAGAAGTCTTACAGAACACACTGATCCAGACAGAGGTGATAAAGGCAAGTACTCTTGTCTTTAATGCACATCTAACTGTGTTACCTACTGCTGTGTTTTCCCTTGTATTCACCTACTGACCAGATAGGGGACTTAAGAAATGGCCATGTAATTTAACCATTTTTCCTGCCTCTACACAACTTCCCTTCCCCTTTTACTTTCTCCTCCAGGATTAGAGTCTTTTTCCTCCATGAAGAAAGTGCTGTTAATGATGACAGGGTAAGTTGTGAAACAGGATTTCCAGAATACTGATTTTGCTTCCCTCAAAGCCTTGCTATGTGTGTGTGGGGGGCCACAAAGCACGAAGGCAGTAATCAAGGCAGCCTGATGGAACTATGAATTTAAAAAGGAAAGAAACAAAAAACAAAACCATCTCAAGTCTGTCTTTTCTCAAACTGAAGGAGACACTGAGGGATAGTATAGCTTCTAGCAAGGACACCCACAATTAGGAGATGATGGCTGGGGACCACCTCGGCACAGTCAGATTGTCAGCACTGGCTGACCGCTTCCTCGCAGGTCTCCTTAGGTCCTTGTATTTGTCCTCGCAGAGGCGAGAGATGGCCTGAGGGGCAAAAGAGAGACAACTGAGGTCAGGGATGGACCCTGAAAGCTCCCTCCACCCCCTTACTCAACAGACACCAAGTACCGCTCTTAGTAGCATCCTTCTAGGCACTGAGGATACTCATGCACTAAACCAGGCAGAGGCCCTGCCCCAGCTAGTCACATCCCACAGCCCAGACTGTGCCAGTCACAGGGTGGATACAAAGAGGTATAGATACAATCCCTGTTTCCAAAGTGCTAACAGTCTGAGAAAACAATCTCAAAATGTGAAACAACTATAAGACAGTGTAGCCTTTGGTCAGTCAGCTCCAAGATCAATGCTTAGGGGTGTGCAACCTAGGTATGTGCCCCCATTTAAGTCCTTAGCATCCTTGTCTAAATAAGGCAATAACAGTGCCCTCCTCACAGGGTGGCTGTGACTAGACACATGCACAGGGGGAATCTGGGCAATGTGGGAGTGAAGGGGGTGGTGGGGCAGGCAGCACGGACCTCTTGAATCTCACCAATCTTGGCCCCATCTACTAAGATGGTACCAAAGCAGTACCATGTACTGCTTTGGTCAAAGGTTCTAGATAATGAGACCAACATGGTGCCCAGAGAGGAAAATGCAGAGGGCCTCTGCAAACCTGCTCTGGAGGAGGGGTGTCCCACTAGTGAGCCTTTGATTACCTGACCACTTTTCATCCAGCCAAAAAATAAGATGGGAAGAGCTTGGTGCAAATATGGAGCTGAGCTCCATACAAGTATGAGTCATACAATGTAAACAATGTCACACAAAAGTCATACAACATAACGATGATGGCCTTAAACCCAGACCAACACCAAAAGGGCTGGTCCTAGCTCTAACTGGGCTGTGGGGAAACTTATTTGAAAAAATAAAGAGCTGGATCAATCCTTTATTAATTAGGAATTTCTAGTATCTTTTTCCTTATAAAAGTGCATGCTGGAGAGTCCTTTTTGTGGGATTTAAAAAAATCTTTAAAAAAAGCCTTGATTTAAAAAATAGAATCAATGCACAATGAATAAAAACTACTATTAAGAATATGGGCAAATATAAGGTTGTACAAATTATAATCAACTAAATTAATTGATGAGCTCTAGATCCAGGACCTTTTCCTTATTTTGTAACAACACATAGTGGGAGAAATCACCACTGTGATCACACCCTTCCATGGTACCCAGCGGATGTATCAGCAATAGTGCACCAAAAACCAATATGTTGAAATATATTACCTCAAGCTTGTGAGCCCTCTCCCTGCTCAGAGGCTCCAAAGGAAAGCTCAGGTTATTTGCTTCTGCCAGAGAACGAAGATCAAAATAATACTTGGCATAAACGCTGGAAGGAACATTGATGTTGAACTGGAGCAATTCAAGAAACTGTCGCTCTAGTTCATTCCTGCAAAGACAAAAATAGCACACATGTAGTTGCCATCCCAGAAAGTGTGGCCTGCCAAGGCAAGCTGCTGGACACCAGAGTTGCAGATTAACAACTAAATTGGTACGAAAAGCCAAATTCACTTGATTCGGTGCCCAGAAAGATGAGGGCTGATCAATTGGGATGATCACCAGAAGTACTGCATAATGATATGTTTCACTGAGACCTAATAGAAACATAGCAGGCTCTGATTGCAAATCTCAGCATGAACCATAAGCAGATGAAGCAGATGAAGATGGGGCAGATGAGCTGTCAAGTGGTATCTAGTGAGGGCCCAAAGCCAAAGTCCAGAGGAAAGGCCTCTGCTAGACATAGAGGATACATTCCCTCAATGCCCCTTCCCCACCTACTGGGAGAAGAGAGTGGAAGAGCTGCTGTACAGGTTCCTTAGGCAAAGGAGGTAGGGAAAGGGTGAATCACAGCCCTAGACTCTCCCAAAGAGAGCTCACTAACTCTGAAGAATGAAAGCCATAGTTCCCAAACCCAAGCACACACATAATCACTTGAAGGGCTACAGACAGACAGCTGGGCCTCCAGTCTCCAGAGTACAGCCAATCTGGCATGAGCATGAGAATGTGCATTTCTAACAAGCTTCAACTGGATGCTGATACTGCTGGTCCTGACCACACTTTGAGAACCATTCAGCTATAGAGTATTCAGCCAAGGAGCCAACACATGTGTTAAGATCCACCTGGCCAACCCATTTATATTTTGATGAAAACTAAGATGGGCAATAATACATTTTAAAACTTCTTTGAGAATGCCCTCATGTCAGTTATCTTTTAAATTAGGTCTATTTCTTAACAGTTACTACCTGGGGAATAAAAAGTCCTCAGTGATCTATTATTGAGCACAGATCCTGGGTGGGATACTCAGTCTCAGCATTAGTCCCCCTGGGACCCCTGGAAGCACGCTGTGCCCCCCACAGCACACTACACAGTGCTGTACTTCTATCCTTCCTCACACTCCACTGTAATTGTTGCCCCAGTTTCCCTTATCTCCTCAGAGCCAGAAACCATGACGTCTGATTTCACATGCCTGGTCCCCAGTACAGTACTGTCATAGAGTTGGAGCTCAATGATTACTGCTAGTGAATGTAGCCACCAAGCTCAGCCTAGGTAGGCTTCACAGGGATCACAGAAGTGAGAGTTGAACTGAGTTTAGTAAGGGTTGGGGTTATCTCCAGGACTGGGGGACCACTCAAACCACCCCTAGGCCCCGAGGAGCACAAGAAACATTGTCATCATCTCCTGTAAGTGGAGCCAAAGACTAACAGACCATGTCCCCAGTGCCAGGCCTCATTCCTCTTGAGTATTCCTCTTGACCCAACTTCTGTAGCTCTCCTGAACAATGATCCTTCAGTTCTGGCCCCTGTATGCAGGCCCTTGATTTTTTCAAGCCTCAAACTAATGTGGCACCATCCTGTTGGCATGGTGTCCTCCAGTCCCACTCTGTTGTTGGTGAGCCACCCCAGTAAGCCATCAGAGACCAAGGAGGACTGAGCTCCAGTCTCATGTTACTGTGACAACAGGGGACAGGAGCACTGAGGAGGTGAACAGAAAAGCTGGGATGTTTCTTTTTCAAATAGCTAAAAATGGAACAACTGCCTTTTGTCCCAGCAATTCCATTGCTGGGATTATACCCTAAGAATCCCATAATACTAATTCAAAAGAACCTATGCACGCCAATGTTCATAGCAGCACAATTTACAATAGCCAAGTGCTGGAAGCAACCTAAGTGCCCATCAGTAAATGAGTGGATCAAGAAGCTATGGTACATTTACACAATGGAATTCTATGCAGCAGAAACAAAGAAGGAACTCCTACCCTTTGTGACAGCATGGATGGAACTGGAGAGCATTATGCTAAATGAAATAAGACCAGACAGTGAAGGACAAATACCATATGATCTCACCTGTACGTGGAGCCTAATCAACAAAACAAACAAGTGAGCAAAATAGAATCAGAGATATGGAAATAAAGAACAAATTGAGAGTAACCAGAGGGGAGAGTGAAGGGGATAATGGGGGAAAGAAGGGGAAGGGTCAAGTCAAGGAACATGTATAAAAGACTCATCGACAAAGACAATGGGGGTGGAGGAGGACTGAATGTGGAAGGTTGGGGGTGGGTAGGACAGGGGACAGTGATGGGGACAAGTGTAACTGAACAGCCATAAAAAGGAAAAGAAAAGCTTGGATGTGAGCAAGGGTGGGTGCCTTCAGAGAGAAAAGCTACAGGGAAAATCAGAATTAAGAAATTTCATCTGAGGGCTTCAGATGGAAAGAGCAAAAAGTCACACTAAGGTCTTTTAATTGGAAGAAAAGCATAACTTTTTTTTAATCCTCACCTGAGGACATGCTCATTGATTTTAGAGAGATGAGAAGGGAGGGAGAAAGCAAGGGAGAGAAACATCCATGTGAGAAACAACAACTGGTTGCATCTCACATGCACCCTACCAGGGACCGAACCTGCAACCCAGGTATGTGCCCTGACCAGAAATTGAAACCACCATCTTTCAGTCTATGGGATGATGCTCCAACAGAGCCACACTGGCTAGGGTGAAAAATAACATAACTTGCATGCTGTTTCTATACAGCCTAGTGAAAGGATTAACAAGCTCAAAACATATATACTATGTTAAATTTTATACTTCTATGGAATTTAAATTACTTTGTTTTATTTGGGATGATTTTTACTTTACATGACATTTATTGATATCTTACTTAAATGAGATTTAATAAGAGATCTGTGAAATACTGGAACCCAGGTAAGATTTTAATAAAAAAAGAATGTTGATGACCCAGATAGTGGTGGAATAGGTAATAGGTTAAAATCACCTCCTAGGACCAAACTGGAATTACAACTAAAATATAGAATAGTCATCCTGAATAACCAACTGAAGACTAGTTGAACAAGTCTTATAACCTAGAATTTACAGAAGAAGACACATGGAAACTGGTAGGAAGGATGGAGACACTAAAGGAGCTGGCCCCACACCCACGTGTGGCAGCTGAGAATCCAGAGGGATGTCTCAGCTTCACAGGTTCCCCCTCAGGAGCAAAGGGTCTCAACCTATGCTGGGCTCCCTAGCACTGAGCACCAAGCAGTACTGGGAAGAGGTGCCTACATAACATCTGGCTGGAGAATCAGTGGGAATTCTGTCTGTCCTTCAGAGAGACAGGAGTCTGCTAGAAGCCCAAGTGCAATCTTAAAAGGCCATGCATAAAATATCATTCAAAGCCACTCACAGTGGACTCCAGTAAGGGATGGCAGTGGCTCAAAGTGAAAGAGACTCATCCAGGGAGAGAATGGATTGTGTGACCTTGAGGAGAAGGCTGAAGGGACAACCACCAAGGTCCCTGTCCTTAGTCACTCTCCTGCTCGGCCCACAGACACCATCTTTCCAGGATCAAGCATTCCCCTCCATATAGTACCAGCCTGGAGGGAGAAAATAGCCCCAACCTCTCAAATGCCTGTGGCCCTGACCTGCCAAGCCTGAGCCCTATGGAGACTTTCTTGGAGGATCTTGAGGGGTCCTGCCTTGCTGAGTTCACACTTGCAAGGGCAATGTTTCCCACAAGCCCTGACTGATGCCAGCATTCCTGTGCAGAGCCCTTCCTTTATATGTCCAAATATTGATCTGTTTGAGTCTGATAACTCTGCTGGCCTTACCTTGAGACTCCCTGAGACCCTGCCCCAACACAAGGGTTCCCAAGGCCCTAGGTGGGTGTTGGCTGGCCTTGGTGTACAGTAGACTTTTGCTTGGTGGCTTCAGACCCAGCACTAGCTCCAAGTTTGAATTACTATCAACCTGGTGAACACAACTTGCCCCAACCTGGTAATTCACTGAGCTCCTACCTCATGTATCTCATACTGCCAGAGGCTCTTTCAGTGACTAAGCCTAGTGGGTAGCTGAGAGGTGGAGGGGCGGATTTGGGGGTGCTTCGGACCTCTTGATGACTTGCACCCAGACTCAGCACTGGTGGAAGCAGGCCCTGGAACACAACTTGGCCCAGCCAAGCACAGGCTGCTACAAACTGTAGATCACTCAGTAACCCCAAACAGGTAGCCCATGGATGGACACAGGTACCATCTAACACTGACTTGCACTGGAGTCCCTCCCAAGAGACCCCAGAAACAGCACACCCAATGGTGGGCTTCAGACTACATCAGAGCACCACTCAATTAGCTTCACAAGTGCTACATCCAAAGGGAGATCTCTGCCGGCACCAGACCCTGCTGAGGCAAGTTCCACTTCATGTGGTCAGCATGCCCATATAGCAGCTCATACACTGTAATCAGGGTTGTTCCTCATAGTCAGACAGCCTGAGGGTTGAACACCCCCATGAATAGGCCAGTAGCAATCAAGGCTCAACTACACCTGGGCAGTGCATATAACCCACCACAAAGGACATTCTTGGACCACCCAGCTCAGGTGAACAGAGAGCTGTGCCACTGAGGACCACAAGACACTTACTGCAGAAAGCCATCTGACCAAGACTGGGAAACATGGGAGATATACCTAACACATAAAAACAAACACAGGCAGGCTGCCAAAATGAGGAGAGAAGAAGCCATGCCCCAAATGAAAGAATAAGAGAAAAACCCCAAAGAGAATTAAGGAAACAAAGGCAAGCAATCTACCAGATACAGTTTTCAAAAACGGTGGTTAAAAGGATACTCAAGCAAATTAGGGGAAGAAGAGATGAGTTCATTGAGAACTTCAACAAAGAGATATAGTAAACATAAAAAAGGGCACAAAAACCATAAAAAAGAATCAGTTACAAATAAAGAACACAGTATCTGAAATGAAGATTACACCAGAAGGCCAATTCAATGAAGCAGAGGAACAAACCAGCAATTTGGAAAAGGCAGGAGAAAACACCCAATCAAAGCAGCAAAATGAAAAAAGAATTTAAAAAAATGAGGATACTCTAGGAGTCTGATGGGACAACCTGAAGTGTAACAACCATCATAAGGGTACCAGAATAAGAGAGATTGCAAGCAATTAAGAACATAGTTGAAGAAATAACTGAAAACTTCCCTAACCTGGTAAAGAAAAAAAGCCATACAGGTCCAGGAAGTGCAAAGAGTCCAAAACAAGATAAACCCAAAGAGGCCCACACCAAAACACATATTAAAAGGGCAAGCCTCAACAAATTAAAAAAACTAAATCATATCAAGCATTTTGTTGGACCACAAGATCTTGAAACTAGAAACCAACTTCAAGGAAGAAACTCAAAAACATTCAAATTCATGGAGACTGAATAGCAAGCTATTAAACAATGAATGAGTTAATAGTGAGATCAAAGAAGAAATAAAAAAGTTTCTGGAAACAAATGAAAATGAACAGTGAACAGACAAAAACCCATGTTCTATGGGCAACAGAGAAGGCAGTCCTGAGAGGAAAGTTCATAGCGATAGAGGCCTACCTACAAAAGATAGAAACATTTCAAATAAACAACCTAACCCCATGTACATAAGAAGTGGAAGAACAACAACAAACAAAGCCCACAGTAGCTTCCTTTCTGAGTAGCAGAAAGGAAGTAAACAAGATCAGGGCAAAATTAAATGAAAGAGAGACTAAAAGAATAATTTAAAGGATCAATAAATCCAGGAGCTGGTTCTTTGAAAAGATAAACAAAATCGACAATTCTTTAACCATGTTCATCAAGAAAAAAGGAGAGAGGACCCATATAAATAAAATCAGAAGTGCAAGAGGAGAAATTACAACTGATATCACAAAAATACAAAGTATTGTAGAAAATTACTATGAAGAACTATATGACAAGAAATATAAAACCTAGGTGAAATCAACAAATTTCTAGAAACAATAATCCTCCAAAACTGAATCAAGATAAAGCAGAAAGCCTGAACAGACTGATAATAGCATGAAATTGAAGCAGTATTCCAAAAACTCCCAGCACACTAAAGCCCTGGACAGGATAGTTTCACAGGAGAATTTTACAACATATTTAAAGAAGTACTAACCCCTATCCTTCTCAAACTATTACAAAAAATTTGAGAAGAGAGAAGACTCCCAAAGTCTTTTTATGAAGCCAGCATTATCCTAACCTCAAAACCAATAAAGACAAAACAAACAATATAAACTCCATGCCAATACCGCTGATAAACATAGATGCTAAAATCCTCAACAAAATATTGGCAAACTGAATACACTGAAAAGATCATATACCACAATCAAGTGTGAGTCATTCCAGAGATGCAAGGATAGTACAATATTGGCAAGTCAATAAACGTAAAACATCACATAAACAAATGGAAAGACAAAAATCACATGATCATATCTATATATTTGGAAAAAGCATTTGATAAGATACAGCACCCATTTACAATACAAACACTAAGCAATGCAGGAGTACAGGGAGCACACCTCAACATAATAAAGGCCACATATGAGAATCGTACAACCAACATTATACTGAATAGAAAAAAACTAAAAGCTTTCCCACTAAGATCAAGAACAAGACAAGGGTGTCCCCTTTCACCTTCTATTCAACAGTATTGGAACCCCTAGCCATAGCGATCAGACAAGAAAAAGACATAAAAAGCATCCAAATTGGAAAGGAGGAAGTAAAAGTGTCATTGTTTGCAGATGACATGATAGGGTTCAGAGAAAACCCTACAGACTGCACCAAGAAAACTATTCAACCTAATATGGAATTTGGCAAGACAGAGGGATACAAAATCAATATTCAGAAATCAAAGGCATTTTTGTCCACTAATAATGAAATATCAATAACAGAAACTGTTTGGAACTGCCCTGCCTGGTTTCAGAAGCTGTAATCCCCCATGGCTAAGGCTGAGTAAAGGACCTGGGGACCATAAGCCACTTGGGAGACAAAGCTTATCTTCCTTGTAGGGGCACCACCTCTGCCCCCTTTCTCTTCACCCTGCTTGGCCCCAGGTAGATGACTGGTTAGCCAAAGATGGGTAAGATTCCTCAAAAGAGGGATGACTTAAGAAAGGCATGGTAGCAAAGGGGCCCTCAGGGGAGGACTTGAGGGGCTATAGAAAAAGGGGGTGATGGACCCTTGCCCCTCAACTTTGACATAGCCTGAGTCCTCATTCTGTCTGCAAGAAGTCTCCTCATCTCTTGGCTGCCTTACTTCCCCTGCCTGATTTAAGCCTGAAACAATGCTGGAGTTGGGTGCTGCCCTGTGCTGGAAAGGGTGGACTCCCCCGGGTGATCAGGTCTAAGAAAGAATGCATAAAATCCTATGAAATCTACTTTGCTAATACCCTCAATTTAAATGATAAGGGTCCAAGCAGGAAGTGAGTTTGTTCCCCAAAGTTTTATGGCCATTTAACTGTCTGACCCTGACTCAGAATAAGTCCTCAGAGTTATTTGAATGTTATCTATTGTTTAATCATTTCTACCTGACAATGATTGATGAGATTTACATATACACCCTGTATTCCTGTGCAAATTGAAATCAATAAAAGCGTGTCAAGGCAAGGGTCAGCGCTCTCTCCCCTTCAGAGAGTGGCCATGCCGTCCCTTTTCCTCCACAGGACTCAGTAGCTGTGTGAATTTGTCTTGTATCTCATCCACAATGCCTCGGACCCCAGGAGCTGGGATCCTTGTCGAGAAACCAAGAAAAAAAATCCCATTTGATATAGCAACAAGAAAAATAAAGAACCTAGGTATAAACCTAACCAAGGAGGCAAAACACCTGTATGCAGAAAACTACAGAACACTGAAGAAAGAATTTAACAAAGACACATAAATGGAAGCATGTACCATGTTCATGGATTGGAAGAATTAACAAAATCTAAAGGCCATACTTCTGAAAGCAATTTATAGATTCAATGCATTCCCTATTAAAATACCAATGATATATTTCCCAGATATAGAAGAAACATTTCAAAAATTTATTCAGAACTATACCTGACCCCAAATAGCTGCTGCAATTTTGAGAAAGAACAAAGGAGGAGGGATCACAATACCTGACATCAAACTATATTACAAGGCCTCTGCAATCAAAAGTCTGGTACTGGCATATACCAGACACAAAGACCAATGGAACAGAATAGAGAGTTCAGAAATAAACCCATATTTCTATGGTCAATTAATATTTTACAAAGAGGGCAGGAACATAAAATGAAGTAAAAATAGTCTCTTCAATAAATGGTGTTGGGAGAACTGGACAGCTACGTGCAAAAAAATGAAACTCGAGCACCAGCTTATACCATAAACAAAAATAAATTCAAGGGGGATAAAAGATTTAAATATAAGCTATGATACCATTAAAATCCTAGAGGAGAACATAGGCAGGAAAATCTCAGATATTCCACACAGCAACATTTTTACTGGTATGTCCTCTAGACTGAGGGACATAAGGGAAAGAATAAACAAATGGCACTGCATCAAATTAAAAGCTTCTGCATGGCTAAAGAAAATATCAAGAAAATGAAAAGGGGAGCAATCCATATGGGAAAATATATTTGCCAATGATCCTTCAGACCAGATTTTGATCTCCAAAATATATAAAGAACACACATGACTCCACTCTAAGAAGACATACAACCCAATTAAAAAATGGGCAAAGGACTTGAACAGACACTTCTCCACGGAGGACATACAGAGAGCCCAGAGACATATGAAAGGATGCTCAGCATCCCTAGCCATCACAGAGATGTTAATTAAAACCAAAATGAGATACTACTTCACACTGATCAGAACAACCATGATAAACAAATTCACAAACAACAAGTGATGGTGAGGTTGTGTAGAAAAGAGAATTCTAGTGCACTGTTGGTGGGAATGTGGACTGGTGCAGCCACTGTGGAAAACAGTATGAAATTTCCTCAGAAAACTAAAAATAGAACTGCCTTCTGACCCAGCAATTCCACTGCTGGGATTATACCCTAAGAACCCTGAAACACCAATCCAAAAGAACCTGTGCACCCCAATGTTCATAGCAGCACAATTCACAATAGCCAAGTGCTAGAAGCAACCTAAGTGACCATTAGTAAATGAATGGATCAAAAAATTATGGTATATTTACATGATGGAATACTACACAGCAGAAAGAAAGAAGGAGCCCCTATCCTTTGCTACAGTGTGGGTGGAACTGGAGAGCATTATGCTAAGTGAAATAAGCCAGGTGGTGAAAGACAAATACCGTATGACCTCACCTTAAGTGGAACCTAATCAAGAGAACAAACAACCACGCAAAATACAACCAGAGACATTAAAATTAAGAACAAACTGACAGTAACGAGAGGGGAGGTGGGAAAGGGATAATGGGGGGGAAAAGGGGAAGGGTATTCAGGAACATCTACAAAGGACACGTGGCCAAAACCAAAAGGGGGTAGGATCAAGGGTGAGAGGAAAATGGACACAACTGTACTTGAACAGCAGTAAAAAAAAATAAAAAAATAAAAAAGTAAAAATAAAAAAAGAATTTTGCTTTAGCATAGTCTCACATTTTTTTTAACTCTAGTCCATTACATATATTGAGATTACATATACTTTTGTATTTGTTTCAGTGTTCATGCTATTTCTTACTGAGCCATAATTTATAAACAATGTACAGGATGGGGAAAATGTAGGTTTACAGTTATTTGTATGGAAAATAATACAAATAATTTAATAATACAAATAATTTTTAATTCTCATGAAGAAAATAAGAATTAAAAAAATCATAAATCCTGACTTAGTTATTAGCCAATTGACAGAGCATCTTCCTTAACATCTCAGTGCTCCATTTTCACCTGTAAAATGCGGATAATAATAATTATTGTTGTTAATCTCTTACTGTACCTCATTAAACTGTATCATAGGCATGTAAATACAGTATAGGAAAAACATAGACTATATGGGTTCAGTACTATCTCAGGTTTCAGGCATCCATGGGGGTCTGAGAACGCATACCCTTTGAATAAGGAGGAACTACTATAACAAATAAAAATATAATTATAACAACATAGTGTAATAAAAGTTATGTGAATGTGGTCTGTCTCTCTCTGATAACCTATCTGGTAACAAGATGGCTAATAAGTTACTAACGGGCAAGGTACATCTCTGGTATGGGCACACTAGACAAAGGGATAATTCATGTCCCAGGTAGGATGAAGCAGGAAGACTTGAGTTTTCAGAATGACCCACAATTTAAAATTTGTTTATTTATGGAATTTCCATTTAATATTTTCAGATCTTGATTGACCACAGGTAACTGAAACTGCAGAATGTGAAAACATGGATGAGTGGGTACCTCATGGGTAACTGTGAAAAATGAATTACCACAAAATTGTTCCTTTGGGACTAGAAACTATTCAATAAAGAAAAGATACTATTAGTATCATGATAATGGTAATTACTATGTTATTATTACTATTATAAATATTCTTGGTAAGTGTTTGGCTTTTCTTAACTTGATAATTTAAACCTTCAATGAAGCTCTGGCTGGGTAGCTAAGTTGGTTACAGCATCATCCTGATCCACAAAGGTTGAGGGTTCGATCTCTGGTCAGGGCACATACGAGAATCAATCAATGAATGCATCAGTAAATGGAAAACAAATCAATGTTTCTCTGTTTCTCTCTCTCAAAAAACAAACATATCAACTTTCAATGAATGGAACCTAAGTATCTGGAATTCCAAATTACCTATTATTTTTACCCTCCCACTTTTTATTTGAGGAGGGACAATTTTAAAAAAGACCATTTCAGGCCTTTATTAAAAACAACTCCATGGAGAGCCTAGGAATGAGTACATGTCACTTCTACTGTTCTCTCTAACTACTGTTTAATGTTCACTGGAATTAAGAAAGCTGGAGACACAATTCCACTTCTGGGTGCGTATTCAAAAAAAACCCAAGACACTAATTCAAAAGAATATATGCACTGCAGTATTATTTACAATAGCCAAGATTTGGAAGCAACCCAGGTGTCCATCAGTAGATGAGTGGATAAAAAAGCTGTGGTACATACAGGGTAAGCAAAAGCAGGTTTACAGTTCTGATTACATGAAACACAGTAATGTATTTGTATTATTTTCCATACAAATAACTGTAAATCTACTTTTGCCCCACCCTGTATACACAATGGAATATTATTACTCAGCAATAAAAAAGAATGAAATCTTACCATTTGTGACAGTAATGGATGCACCTACAGGGTGTTGGGAATCGCCCTTCTTGGTTTCAGGAGCTGTAACCCTCCCATGGCTAAGGCTGAGTGAGTGGCCTTCGGACCATAAGCCACTAAGGAGACAAAGCTTATCTCCCTAGCAGGAGCACAACTTCTGCTCCTTTTACTTCATCCATAACTGGCCCCCAATGCCTGATGATGGGTAAGATTACCCAAGGGGGAACAACCTAAGACAGGCATGATCACATAGAGGCCCCGGAGAAGGACTTGGCGGGGAGCTATAGAAAAAGGGGGGTGATGGACCCTCAGCTTTGACATAGCCTGAGTCCTCATTCTGTCTGCGAGGAGTCTCCTAATCTCTTGGCTGCCTTACTTCCCCTGCTTGACTTAAGCCTGAAACAATGACAGAGTATAGTGCAGCCCTGTGCTGGAAAAGGTAGATTCCCTGGGGTGATCAGGCCTGAGAAAGAATACATAAAATCCTGTGAAGCCTGTTTTGCTAAGAATGCTCTCAATTAAATGATAAGGGTCTGAGCAGGAAATGAGTTTGTTTCCCAAAGTTTTGTAGCCCTTTAGCTAACAGACCCTGACTCAGAATAGGCCCTCGTAGTTCTTTGTACGCTATCTATTGTTTGATCCTTACTGCCTGACAATGATTAATGAACTTTACCTGTATTCCTGTGCAAACTGAAACCCAATAAAAACCTGTGAAGGCAAGGGTTGGGGCGCTCTCCTCTCGAGAGAGTAGCCAGGCCGCTCCGAGGTGCTCTCCCCTTGAGAGTGTAGCCGTGCCATCCCTTTTCCTCCATAGGACTTGGTAGTCCATGTGAATTTGTCTCCTATCTCATCCATAACACTGTGGACGCTGCGGGCTGGTGTTTGCGTAAACAGGGTACTATGCTAAGTGAAATAAGCCAGTCAGAGATTCCTTATGTGGAATCTAAAGAACAAAACAAACAAATTAAATAGAAACAGACTCATAGACACAGAGAGCAAGCACAGTAGTGGTTGCCAGAGGAGAGGGGAGTTGAAGAGCTGGATGAAAAAGGAGAAGGGATTAAGAAGTACAAATTGGTAGGTACAGAACAGTCACAGAGATGTAAATTACAGCACAGAGAATACAGTGAATAATATTGTAATAACTATATATGGTGCCAGGTGGGTACTGGAAATATCGGGGGACCACTTTGTGAAGTATATGACTGTCTAACCACCATGCCGTGCACCTGAAACTAATACAAAATAATACTGAAAAAAAAATAATAAAGCTGGGGATAATGTCCCCACCTGTTAGTTTTATTGGAGCATTATTTAAACTCTCAGGGCCTTGGTTTCCCTATCCATAAAGTGGATATGATAAGTAAGTACACTATAGGCTTGTTAAGAGGATCAAATTGAGATACACATGAACTAGACTATGCATGACTCTTGACACAGTTTATAAACATTTAAGCTTTTATATAAAATAAAAGGATGATCCAATTATCCTAAGTCTATAAGAAAATTCAGTTTTGCTGGCATTTTGGTGGATTAATTGTGGTGGATTACGAAGAGCAGTCAGGAAATCCAAGATGGTGAAATTCCAGAGTAGACGGAAGCTACCTTAACCTCCCAGGACCAAACTGGAATCACAACTAAATTATAGAAAAATCATCCTGAATAACCAATAGAACACTAGATACAGAGAAGCCTTATAACTGAAGACTTACAGAAGAAATCACACCGCCACAAGACTGGTAGGAAGTGTGGAGGCACAAGAGGGCTGGCTGGGCTCCCACAGGTGGCAGATGAAATACCAGAGGGATATATCAGCAGCTAGGGTGGGAGTCTGCCTGAGTAGTGTGCAGTCTAAAACCTCAAGCTGAGCTCCAAGCCTAGAACAACAGAACCATGAAAGGAACCCAAATAACATCAGGCTGTGAAAAGCAGTGGGGTTTCTGTCCATCAGAGAGAGATGGTTAGAGAAGTAAAGAGCCTCCTAAAGGGTCAACAGAGAAAATTTCATTTGCATCCACTTACCCTGGGCTCCAGCAGAGAGAGGGCAGAGTGCACTAGAGAAGTGTGAGGAGAGTCTGGGGTTGGTGGCTCTGGTGAGAGATTATAAAGGTCAGTTGCCAGGCCGCCTGTGTTGAGTTATTCTGCATACTGTAGAAGCCATCTTTCTCAGACAGAAAACTCCCCTGCATTTAGCATCAGCCTGGGGGAAAGCAATAGCCCCACATATAGGAATCCCACTCACCCAACCCTATGGAGCTTAAACCCTGCTGCTGAGTAGTACAACTGGAGGCCCTTGAGTGATTAAACCTAACAGCCCACAGGCAAATACAGACCTCTGGGAGCTCTGAGACTTTAGCTGGCCCTCCACCAGGCATGGTGCTGGTAAAAGATAGCCTTGGTGCAGAGCTTGGTTCTTCCTGCACATACCCAGGACCAGCAGAGGGAAACACAAGCTGTGGATCTCAAACAGCTCCAAACAGGTTGCCTAGGGCCAGTCACAGGTAGCATCCAACATAGGCTGACAGAGGAGTCATTGCAGATCTACCTAATACACAGAAACAAACACAAAGAGGGAGCCAAAATGGGGAACAAAGAATCAGGGCCCAAATGAAAGAAAAGGGAATTCTTCAGAAGATATAAATGAAATGAAGGCAAGCAATTTATCAGATATAGGTTTTTTTAAAAAAAGACATAGAAACCATAAAAAAGGACTAGTCATAAATAAAGAATGCAGTATCTGAAATAAATAACACACCAGAAGGAATAAACATATGTTAGATGAAGAAGAGGACAGATTCAGTAATTTGGAAGACAAAGGGTAGGGAAAAAAACACCCAAAAAGCAGCAAAAGGAAAAAAGAATCTTAAAAAAAATGAGGAGAGTTTTAGAAATCTTTGGGACAACATGAAGCCTAACAACATTGGCATCAAGGGAATACCAGAAGGAGAAGAGTGAGGAAGGGATTGAGAACCTATTTGAAGAAATAGTGACCAAAAACTTCCCTAACTTGGAGAAGAAAAAAGACACACAAGTCTACAAAGCAGAGAGAGTCCCAAAAATGATGGACCCAAACAGGCTACAAACAGACTACAAAAAAAGGAGAAATAAATTGTAAGCAAAAAAGAAGTTAGTAGCAGTTAGTTATCTACAAGGGAGCTCCCATTAAACTGTCATCTGATATCTCAACAGAAACATTTCAGGACAGAAGGAATTGGCATACAATATTCAAGATGATGAAAAGGAAGGACCAACAACCAAGGCTACTTTATCCAACAAGGCTATAATTTAAAATTGAAAGAGAAATAAAGACCTTCCCAGATAAGAAAAAGCTAGAGGAGTTTGTTACCACCAAACCAATATTTCAACAAATGTTGAGGGACTTGCTTTAAGAAAAAAAATACAAAGGAAACAGAGGAAAACAGTTTAAAAAATACTGATAAAATGGCAATAGATATGTATCCACCAATAATCACTTTAAATATAAATAGCTTACATGTTCCAATCAAAAGGCATAGGGTAGTTGAATGGATAAGAAATCAAGAGCCATGCTTGTCTCCAAAAGATCCATCTCAGAAAAAAAGATGCACACAGACTAAACGTAAACAGACAGAAAAAGATATTTTGTGTAAATGGAAAGAAAAAGAAAGCTGGTATAGCAAAACTTATACCAACAAAACAGACTTTATAACCAAGACTATAGTAACAGACAAAGAAGGGTATTACATAATGATAAAAGGAACGATACAACAAGAGGACATATCCTAGCAAACATTTATGCACCCAACATAGCAACACCTACATATGTAAAGCAAATCTTGATGGACATAAAGGGAGAGATCAACAGAAATACAATCATAGTCAGGGATTTTTAACACCCCATTGACTTCAATGGATAACCTTCCAAGACGGAAATTCAACAAGGAGATAGCGGCCTTATATGACACACTAGATCACAGGTGGCAGACACAAGGCCTGTGGGCTGAATCCAGCCCTCCACCTTGTTTTATCTGGCCCAGCACTTTGTTTCTACCCAGCAGCAGCACCAAGCTCGTTGCCCCTAGTTAAGGAGTAGTTACATTCATAAAGTCCTAAAATTATATTCAGCATTCTGAAGGCAACCACAAGGCTGAGGTGGCCCCCAGTGAAAATAAGTTTGATACCTCTACACTAGATCATATGGACTTAGTTCATCTCTTCAGATCATTTCACCCCAAAGCAGCAGAATATACA
Organism: Anoura caudifer; assembly: GCA_004027475.1. Classification (NCBI taxonomy): domain Eukaryota; kingdom Metazoa; phylum Chordata; class Mammalia; order Chiroptera; family Phyllostomidae; genus Anoura; species Anoura caudifer. The sequence continues at coordinate 60,085 of PVKU01003247.1, forward strand.
TACTTTTCAAGTGCACATGGAATGTTTTCTAGATTAGACCATATGTTAGGACACAAAATATGTCTCAATACATTTCAGAAGACTGAAATCATATCAAGCATCTTCTCTGACCACAACACTATGTAACAAGAAATCAATCACAAGAAGAAAATTGAAAAAAAGACACAAGATATAACACATAAATAACATGTTATTAAACAATGAATGGGTCAACAATGAGATCAAGAAAGAAATAAAGAAATACCTTGAAACAAACGAAAATAAGAACACAACAATCCAAAATCTGTGGGACACAGAAAAAGCAATCCTAAGAGGGATATTCATAGCATCACAGGCCTATCTCAAAAAACAAGGAAAAGCTCAAATAAACAATCTAACTTTACACTTAAAGGAGCTTGAAACATAACTACAAACAAAGCCCAATATCAGTAGAAGGAAAGAAATAGTAAAGACCAAAACAGAAATAAGTGAAATAGAGTCTAAAAAATGATACAAAAGATCAATGAACCTAAGAGCTGGTTCTTTGAAAAGATAAACATGATTGACAACAAACCTTTAATCACTCTCATCAAGAAACAAAAAGAGAGGACCCAAATATATTCAGAGAAAAGGAGGAGAAATAACAACCGACACCAAAACAACACAAAGTATTGTAAGAAAGTATTAGGAACTACTGGTATATACCAACAGATTGGACAACCTGGACAAAGTGGATAAATTCCTAGAAATATGTATCTTCCAAAACAAAATCAAGAAGAATCAGAGAATGTAAATAGACAGATTACACCTAATGAAAAATGAATCAGTAATAAAAAAACTCCCAACAAACAAAAACAATGGACCAGATGGCTTCACAGATGCATTTTACCAAATAGTCCAAGAAGAACTAACAACTCTCCTTCTCAATTTCAATAAATTCAAGAGAAGGGAAGACTCCCAAGCTCATTTTATGAGGCCTGCATTATCCTAATTCCAAAACCAGATAAAGACACTACAAAAAAAAAAGTATAGGTCAATATTGCTGATTAACATAGATGCTAAAATCCTCAACAGATTATGAGCAAACCAAATACAGCAATGCATCAAAAAGATCATATACCATGATCAAGTGGGGTTTATTCTGGGTATGCAAGGCTGATACAATATTCTTAAATCAATAAATGATATGCTACATAAATAAAATGAAGGATAAAAACCACATGAACATATCAACAGAGGCAGAAAAACCATTTGATAAAATCCAGCACCCATTTTTTATAAAAACTCTCAGCAAAGTGGAAACAGAGGGAACATACATATATATAATAAAGGTCATATATAATAAACCCACTGCCAGCATCATACTCAATAGGCAAAATCTACAAGCCTTACGACTGGAAATAAAACAGGGATATCCGCTTTCACCTCTCTTATTCAATATAGAACTGGAAGTCCTAGCCACAGCAATGAGACAAGAAGAAGAAATAAAAGGCATCCAAACTGGAAAGAAGTAAAGCTGTCTTTATTTGCAGATGACATGATACTGTACATCGAGAACCCCAAAGATTCCACCAAGAAACTACTAGAACTATAAATTCAGTAAAGTAGCAGGATGTAAAATTAATATTCAGAAATAAGTTGCATTTTTACATGCCAATAATGAACTAACAAAAAGGGAAATTAAGAAAACAATCCCATTCACAACTGCTACAAAAAGAATAAAATACCTAGAAATAAATTTAACTAAGGATGTAAAAGACTTGTACATGGAAAATTATAAGACACTGAAGAAAGAGACTGAAGAAGATGTAGATAAGTATCCATGCGTTCATGGATAGGAAGAATTAACATCATTAAAATGTCCATACTACCCAAAGCAATCTATAGATTCAATGCAATTACTATCAAGATACCAGTGATACATTTCACAGAATAGAAAAAAATATTCCAAAAATTTATATGGAATTACAAAAGCCCCCAAATAGCAATAGCAATCTTCAGAAAGAAGAACGGAGTTGGAGGTATCACACTTCCTAATGTGAAACTATACTATAAGGCCACAGTAATCAAGACAGCATAATATTGGCACAAAAACAAACACACAGATCAATGGAACAGAATAGAGAGCCTGGAAATAAACCCACACCTTCAGTCAATTAATATTTGACAGAGGAAGCAAGCACATACAATGGGCTAAAGACGGTTTATTCTATAAACAGTGCTGGGAAAATTGGACAGATACGTGTAGAAAAATGAAACTGGAGACCTTGTTACACCACACATAAGAATAAATTAAAAATGGATCAATGACTTAAATGTTAGACTCCAAACCATAAAAATCGTAGAAGAAAACACAGGCAGCAAAAATCCCAGACCTTGCTCATAGCAGTATTTTATCTAATTCATCTTCTCAGGCAAGGGAAAGAAAAGAAACAATTAACAAGTGGGACTACATCAAACTAAAAAGTTTTTGCATGGCAAAGGAAATCATCAACAAAATAAAAAAAAAAAACAACCAACTGAATGGGAGAACATATTTGCCAATACATCTGATGAGAGGTTAACATCCAAATTTTATAAAGATCTTATAAAATCAACACCAAAAGAAAAATCAATCAATTAAAAATGGGCAAAGGCCTGAATAGACACTTCTCCAAAGACGGCGTACAGATGGCTTCCCTCTCACACGGGGCAGAACGGCTATCATCAATAAATCAACAAACAACAAGTGCTGATAAAGATGTGGAGAAAGGGGAACCCTTTTGCACTGTTGGTGGGAATGCAAATTGGTGGTGCAGTTCTTGTGGAAACTAAAAGTGGAACTGCCTTATAACCCAGAGATTCTACCTCTGGGAATTTATCTGAAGAAATTCGAAACACTAATTCAAAAGAACATAAGCACCCCTATGTTCATTGCAGCATTATTTACAATCACCAAGTTATGGAAGCAGCCCAAGTGTCCATCATTAGATGAGCAGATAATATAACTATGGGACATCTACACAATGGAATATACTCGTTTGAAAAAAAAGAGAAACTTTTACCCTTTGGAACAGCATGGATGAACCTAGGGAACATTATGCTAAGTGAAATAAGTCAGTCAGTGAAAGATAAATACCGTATGATTTCACTCATATGTAGAATCTAAGGAACAAACTGAACTAACAAGCAAATAGTGACAGACTGATAGAGAGCAGGCTGACAGCTCTCGGGGTAGGGGCTGGTTAGGGAGTGGAGGGATTGAGCAAAAATGAAAAAGGACTCATGAACATGGACAATAGTGTGGTGATAACAGAGAGAGATATAAGGGGAATAAATGGTAATTGGAAAAAATACAAGAAAAAATAAATTTTAAAAAACCCTAAAAGAAGAATAATAGAACAAAATGAATCACCTCCCTATCCCCATGCTCTTCATTCTTCATTTTTCTGTTCTCTTTCTTTAATGCTTCTGTATTTGTAATTTGCATTGTATCATATTTCTTCCAGAAATAGCTGGGATATAAATGATGGAAAAATTGATATATACACTGACTTCAGGAGGCATTTTACTTTTTTACTTAAGCAGATACAACTGCTCATGATGGGGAAGGCCTCCACCTGCTCTTGCAGAACCATAGTACTGACACCCACACCAAGTTATTGGTTGTACATCATCTTCTTTACACAAAGGAGAAGAGACAACCTTGATGTGATCCCTGTGGTGAACAATTCAGTGTCACATGGTATCAGGCAGCTGATGAGAAAATAACCCCCCAATAAAGTAGTATTTCTAACACCTTGTGCCCAAATGTCCTTTTCCTTTATGGTCTAAATGACAATTATTTTCACAGCTGTTTTCACTATGAAATATTATCAAGAATTTTATTTTTATTACTACCAAAAACTTCTTTATACTTTTCTTAGTTTTAAAAATAGAGAATAATAGACAGGAAGGAATTTTTATAGGTCAGCAGCAGGAATCAGTTCTGCAACAAAAGACCAAAATGACAAACAAGTACGTTCCACGGGGCCACAAAATGGGGTGCCCAGCAAGTCAGAACCAAGGCACAGGTGTGCCCAGGTTGCTGAGAAATCCATGTGACACTAACACAAGCTAGAAGTCACAGGCACTGTGAAGATCCTGCATCCCTAGGATTACTGGGTCCAGGGACATGGATGTGGACTGGGACACAGCTGGGAACCTCCTCCAGCCTAAAGTTTCCTCAAGAAAGACAAACAAACAATGAGACAAATTTTAGCATGAATACTGTCAGAAGTGCCTATAAACTATAAGCAATTGTAAGTAGTTCATCCTAATTATCTTCCAAAATATCTCCTACCTCCTAAGAGGCTCTGAACTTATTTCCTGCATCCCAGACACCAGATATCCCAGGGACTAGGCCTGCAGGTCTCCTGCTAACAGTCCACACCTAAATCTGAGGACTGAACCATCTGAGAAATCCTAAGATTGTCCTGAGAGTTGTGAGGTGGACAACTCTCCCCTCTGCCCAGTATTTATGGCACCTCCACTGAGCTGTGGGTACTTGAGCACAGCCAGAATAATATGCCACCCTCACAATGAAATTACATGACAGGCCTCCTGGATAGAATGCTGATTTTAAGCAACTAAACATGTAAGGATGACAAAACAGTAAAAACTTTCTCTATGAAACTAAAAAGAAACACTGTTTTAGGCTCTTCTGCTATGGTTAGGCTGTTGTCCACAAATGATTGGTTCATGACATTAACTCTGTTTTGTCAGTCTGCAGTGAGAGACAACAGGAATGGAAACCATCACCACACACTGCATAAAGCATGGGTCCACCCCTTCCCAAGGAATGTGAAGGAAAGTTTGACTATAACCAGTTTCACAAAACAAAGTGTTGTCAGTTCCTGTTCATGACCCACGATGAAGAGAAATGCAGGTTTTTGCATATAACATGCCACAACTGTGCTCTCATTGTATATCATCTCCCACTAGACAGTCAATAAAATTCATTCTATTCTACACTAGAAAAAGCATTCAAAAGGGACACAATCTCCTTCATAAACAGTAACTACACCCCATCCCTCCTCCAACACCCGTCTCCACCCACTCACATATCCTCCACGGTGATGTCTTTCAGGATCTGGCAGTAATCCACATTCCACACAGCCTGGTCATCCCACACTTTGGAGGCCAGAAGGATAGCCCCGAGGACAATTCGCTTCCAGTTGGCTGGACAGATATCTATCTCTGCATATGTTAGAAGTCTTTCAAGGTATACCTAGGGTACAAGAAAATGCCAGAACTAAACATCTTGTTTTCTCTCACATGTAAGCCTATATAAAGAAATTCTAAAATGGTTTAACTCCATTCTACCAACCTTTAAACAGGGATTTATTACCTAATCATACTTATTTTTAAAAAGTCAAGGGCTCAAACAGTCTCATGTACAATGTACACACTCCATAACTAGAGTGCGTGGATGTAGCTGGATTTTGAAAGACTCCAAGGCAGAAACAAACTCCAGGAGCCATAGGTTAATTCTTCATTCTGTCAACTATGATAGCGATATAAATTTGACAAACAACAAATATTCCAATAAGTAGAACAAAGAATGTGAAAGGAATAAACGTATCTTTAAAAAAAAGATTTTATTTATTTATTTTTAGAGAGAAGGGAAGGGAGGGAGAGAGGGAGAGAAACATCAGTGTGTGGTTGCCTTCATGTGTTCCCCCACTGGGGACCTGGCCTGCAACCCAGGCATATGCCCTGACTGGGAATCGAACCAGTGACCCTTTGCTTCATAGACCTGTGCTCAATCCACTGAGCTACACCTGCCAGGGCAGGAATAAACCTATCTTTTATCTGTAGCTTTTTTAATAAAATTTTTTACTCTGAAGTATTTGTAGCTTTATATACAGTGTTGATAAGCCTATTGTGGTAAAATATATATAATATAAAATTTACCATTTAACCATTTTTAAGTGTAAGGTTTCTGTGGCATTAAGTATTCACAATGCTGTGAAATCATCACTGTCCATCTGTATCTCCATAACTTTTTCATCTTCCCAAATTGAAACTCTGTACAACGCCACTGCATTCCCCTCCCCCAGCCCTTGGTAATCATCATTCTACTTTGTCTCCATGAATTTGACTACTCTAGGTACTTTACATAGGCGGAATCATACAATATTTGTCCTTTGTGTCTAACTTATTTCAGCAGGAAGGAGTACCTCACTATGATTTTTATTTGGTAAATCCATTTTTTGTTTAATTGTATTTTTTCCATTACCATTTGTCCTCCTTATGCTCTCCTTCCCCCCACAATCCCCACATCATTGTCCATGTTCATGTGTCTTATTTCCTTTCTGCTCCATCCTGTACCCCCTAGCTTCCCATAGCTGTCAACCTGCTTCTGAGTCTGTCTCTATTTTGCTTATTAGTTCAGTTTGTTCATTAGATTCTACATATGACTGAAATCATATGGTATCAGCTGAAGATAAAAAATAAAAACAAATATAATAGGATTTACAACCTGGTACAATTTAGTTTGAGGACAGACATCAGAATGCCCACAAAACTCTCCACTTGGGTTGGGTAGCAAGAATGCCTTTGAAAATTTCCACTGGTGAAAAATCTGTTTATTAGTATGTTTTATACTTCCCTAAATCATGAAATTATTTTTTCTATAGTTTATCATTTACAAAGTGGAACTACTGAATCAGAAAGAAACAAATTTAATCATCCATACTTTTTAATAATTTGCTTTCCAACACAAATGAAATCTAAATAGTGTTAAAATTATTCATAGTTTATAACATCTGTAAAGTCTTAAAATATGCAACTTCTAAAAAGGCATGTGCAGAAAGCAAAATGTTAAATATACAACTAAAATATAGATTATTTTCAGCTAAATAATATCAATGTTCATAAATGGGATGGGAAAAATTGAAAAAGGTAAAGAATCCACATCTGTTACATTGTTAGTGTTCTGGGGAGGAGGCGGTACCTTAGGAAGCTCTTGAGAAAGATGTAATTAACAGACTGATTTCAAGAAGTTTGTTAAATTACATGAATGTGAAAGTAGAGCAGGACAGTGTTAGCAGCTAACTAATAATTATGCAACAAAAAAGTCCGCAGGATGAGAACAGATAAATGATAGATAAATGATAGGTGTGGTCAAACTAGAGTACTTTATTTACTGTCTAAACACCAAGCATTCACTATATACCAGGCTCCGTGCTCATCACTGGAGACAAAATGGGGGGGCACTGACCACTCCAGCTGTAGAGGGGAGAAGGAGCTGGAAGGAAGAACAGCTGATGGGAAGAGGAATCAGCAGATTAAAAAGCAGTCCTAAAAAAGGACCAGTGTTTGACAATGGAGACCAGCATTCATATTCCAGAGATAGGCTACTCTGGGAGACCCCAGACTTCTTGCTCATGCAGCTGGATGGGTGACACCTTCTTAGACAAAGAACACCAGGAAGAAGAGGCTGGTGAAGGCGATGACCAGGCTGACTGTGGATACGTTCTATCTGAGATGTCCCAGAGGGTGCCATGCAGGCAGTACACATGCAGGTCTGGAGCATGAGAGAGATAGCACTGAGATAGCAATTTGAGAGTCTGTGACATCAAAATGTAGTAAGTCATGGGCATGAATCTGATGACATGGGAGAGAGGCAGAATGACAGAGAGAAGAAGGGGCAAGGCCGAAGCTGTGAGACATTTGGAGAAGGGAAGAGGCAACAAAAAACAGGCAGGAATAGTCTGCTGCATTCTGCTCTTAAGTCTTAATAATAGTTTGGAGAAGAAATGGCAAAGTAAAGCTATGTAGGTATTTTTGAGAGCCTGAATTAGGATAACAATGTTATAGAGGGTTTCTGAGAAGGAAACTGAGTGGTTTCTTTCACAGTAAAAAATAAAATTAAATAAGCAAAGTCACTTCTGGCAGTGAGTATGTGGGTAGAGTAGGGCAGTGGAGGCAGCAGGGGTGAGGTATTTAGAAGGAGAATGGAGAGATGAGGGTTAAGAGGGACAGAACTAGAGAGAGGAGGGAGAATTAAGAGAAAAGGGGAAGAAGGGATGGAGGAAGGAGAAATGATCCTCAGTGAAAACAAAATTCTGAGCAGATTAAGAAAAGTCATAGCATCAGCTAGCAGCTCCTCCATGGTTACCCTGGTCCCTAAACCACAGGTAGAAGAGTCATACTCCCTCTAAAGCAATAGAAGCTTCCTACAGCTTCTTTTGCAGTCTGTAACAGACCACTGTCTATAAAATGGTACAATGGTGAACATGCAGGGAAGTCTGCAAAGGGGGTTCAGAACCTTCTGCCTCTCCCACTGAAATATGAGCTTTGCCAACATGGGTGTTGGCACTTAACTATTTGCTGAATAAATAAATATATAATAATGGTTCTTTTGCTCAGAAAGGTTATTGTTCTGTTTTCACTAATCTATTAAAAAAAGCAATTTTTAAATCTTATGGCTAATCCCACATACCAGTTTTTCCTCAGAATGAAGAGGGACATTGTATGCACAAAAGACAAAGTTAAAATCATGAGAAGAAGCTACCAACATATTTCAAATCCCCCAAACAAAATAGCCAATAAAATGTCACAAGAGTTTATGGAAAAATAATAGGAAACCATTACAAGGCAAGTCTACCTTGACTCCCCTGCATTAGTCTGGGGGACCTTCCCACTTGCCCCACTGCTGCATTTGTCTTGGTGTAGTGCAGTTGCCTTGGTCTTTCCTCCAAGTAAACCATATGTTTGCTCTCTGAGGACAAGGACCGCATCTCTCTTTGCCCACTGTTTGCCCAGTGTCTAGCATGGTGCCAGGGCAGGGCATGGCCTGAGTGCTTGCTTTAATGGACACATCATCCTGCAGAATGAGGAAGGAACATCTACATGGAAGTTCTGTCTCTGAAATATAGAGGCAGGCAGGTTTCACATACAGATTTCTTGTGTATGTGAATGAGATATTTGTACTCACCACTGAACAGATGTCATTTGACTTCTTTAGAAACCATTAAAGTGATCCAAAAAGGGAGTATTCTGGGTCAGACTCAATATATCCCACAGGTCACTTCATCATCAGGGACACAATCAGCTGGATATGATTGGTATTCCTGATAATATACTTATATAACAAGTATAAGCAACAAATCACCTAGGAGATAGAGCCTGTCTCCCCATTCCTTAAGTGGGCTGCAAAGAGTCACTTCATTCAGAGTGAGGCACAGAGAATGAAAAAAAAAGAGTAACTTTATAGTGAAGGAACTAGACAAACACAACCTCAGCCAGGTGATCAAGGTTACCATTAAAAGTGATTCAGTCATATTGACAGTATGTACTTTTAATAGGATATGATGAAAACAGAACTTTAACTCTGTGGTTTTCCTCCCTGAGACACACAATCCCAGTCTAATCATGAGAAAACACCAGACAAATCACAACTTAAGGATACTCTACAAACTAACAGCCCTGTTGTCCTCAAAACTGTCAAGATAATCAAAACAAGGAAAGTCTGAGAAACCCTCACAGTCAAGAGGAGCTTAAGGAGACATGACAACTAAATGTCATGTGGTGTCCTAGAGGGTAGCCTGGAAAATAAAAGGGACAATGGGTAAAAACTAAGGAAATATGAATAAAGCATGAAATTTAGTTAATAATAATATATTAATCTAAGTTCACTAATTGTAACAAATATATCAAAAGAATATAAGATGTTAATAATAACATTACAGATGCTATAATATTGGGTTGGCCAAAAACTTCACTTAGTTTTTTCCATACGATGGCTGTAGCAGTGCTTAGTTGTCTTTAACTTCATTCAAAACAATTTTGTAAGATTGTATGGTGACAGCTGTCATATCAGCCTGCATTTAAAAAAAAACCCAAATTGGTGAATTTTTGTGCAGCCATTTTAATACTGAAAATGGAAGAAGATATACAACATTTTGGTATATTTTATTATTTCAAGAAAGGTAAAAAATGCAACTGAAATGCAAAAAAAATTTTGTGCAGTGTATGGAGAAGGTGCTGTGACTGACCGAACTGTTAAAAGAGCTCTGCAAAGTTTCTTGGTACTACTGATATTTTGGCCAAATAATTCTTTGCTGTGGGGCTGTCTTATGCATTGGAAGATGTTTAGCAGTACCCCTGGCCTCTACCCACTAGAAGTCAATAGCAGGAGAGCGCCAAGATGTTCAAAATATCTAAATCAATAAAGTTATTGGTGCAAATAAAAAATAGGTCTTTTAAGGAAGAAACTAAATAAATTTTTTGGCCAACCCAATACTATATCATACAACATTGTAGATGTTAATAATGCTATATTATAAAAAAATACCTAAAAAAGCAGCCAAAATGGGAAGACAAAGAAACAGACCCCAGATGAAAGAATAAGAGAATGCTCCGGAAGAACTAGATGAAATGAAGGCAAGCAATTTATCAGATAGACAATTTAGAGTAATGATCATAAAGATACTCAACAGCATGAAACAAGACAGAGTAACCATAAGAAAAGACCAGTTAAAAATAAAGAATGCAATATCTGAAATAGATAATACACTGGAAAGAATACATGGTAGGTTAGATGAAGCAGGGGATTAAATACTGATTTGAAGACATGGTAGAAAAAGAAACACCCAGGCAGAGCAACAAAAAGAAAAGAGAATTTTTAAAAAATGAGGAGAACTTAAAGAAACATTTTGGACAACATAAAGTGTAACAACATCCACATCATGGGAATACCAGGAGAAAGGAGTGAGCAAGGGATTGAGAATCTATTTGAAAAAATAATAACCAAAAACTTCCCTACTCTTGCAAAGGAAAAAGATACACAAGTCTAGGGAGCTCAAAGAGTCCCACAAAAGTTGGATCCAAAGAGGTTCACACCGAGACATATAATTAAAATGACAAGGCTTAAAGACAGGGAGAGAATCCTAAAAGTCACAAGGGAAAAGCAAGTAGTTACCTACAAGGGAGCACTAATGAGACTGTCATCTGAGTTCTCAACACAAACATTTCAGGATACAAGGGAATGGCTTGAAATATTCAAGGTGATGAAAAGCAAGGACCTACAAACAAGGCTACTTTACCCAGCAAAGCTATCATTTAAAATCGAAAGAGAAATAAGGAACTTCCTAGATAAGAAAAAAAGTAAAGGAATTTGCTAACACCAAATCATTACTGCAACAAACATTAAAGGGCTTGCTTTAAGAAGAAGAAAAAGAGAAAAAAGAAACAGAGGAAAATGGTCTAAGAATAAAATGGCACTAAATATGTATCTAACAGTAATCACCTTAAATGTAAATGGCTTAAATTATCCAACCAAGAAACACAGGGTAGCTAAATGGATAAGAAAACAAGACCCATGTATATGCTGCCCTCAAGAGACACATCTCAGACTGAAATATCCACACAGCTAAAGTAAAGGTATGGAAAAAGATATCTCATGCAAATGGAAAAGAAAAAAAAAACCTGGGGTAGCAGTACTTACATGTGACAAAAGACATAAAACCAAGGCTATAGTAAAAGACAAAGAAGGATATTACATAATGATCAAGGGAACAATCCAACAAGAGAATATAAGCCAAGTTAACATTTATGCACCCAACATAGCAGTACCTATGTATGTAAAGCAAATCTTCATTGACATAAAGGGAGAGATCAACAGAAATACAGTCATAGTCAGGGATTTTAACACCACACTGACTTCAATGCATAATCTTCCAGGCAGAAATTTGACAAGGAGACAGTGCCCTTAAATGACACACTAAATCAAATGGATTTAATTGATATCTTCAGAGAATTTTACCCCAAATACATACTTTTCTAGTGCACATGGAACATTTTCTAGATTAGACATGTCAGGAAAAAAAACAAGTCTCAACAAATTTCAGAAGACTGAAATCATATCAAACATCTCCTCTGACCACAATGCTATGTATCTAGAAATCAATCACAAGAAGAATGCTGAAAGCACACAAAGACATGGAAGCTAAGTAACATGTTATTATATAATGAATGGGTCAACAACGAGGTCAAGAAAGAAATCAAAAGATACCTTGAAACAAATGAAAATGAGGACATGATAATCCAAGCTCTGTGGGACAATGGAAAAGCAATCGTAAGAGAGAAATTCATAACATTACAGGCCTATCTCAAAAAAGAAGAAAAAGCTCAAATAAACACTCTAATCTCACACTTAAAGGAGCTTCAGAAAGAGCCAGAAAGCCCAAAGTGAGTAGAAGGAAGGAAATAATAAAGAGCAGGACAGAAATAAATGAAACAGAGTTTTAAAAAACCAAATGATATAACAGATCAGTGAGTCCAAGAGCTGATATACTGAGAAGATAAACATGATTGAGAGATCTAAGAAGATGGCAGCGAGATAGGTGGGAGCTGAGCCCAGTTTTCCCTGTGCCCAGCTGGAACACCTAGCCTATCTTCCAGAGGAACAGAGTGAACAGTCAATGGAATCCCAGTTTATACAAAGTTTGGAGGCCAAAAATTGTAGAGGACATTGAAAAACAGACAGTAAGGAGATTGCGCTGGGATGGTAAGGTCCCTGGGATCTGCGTAGGGTCCTAGGCCACTGTGGCCCCCTGGCCGGTACCTGCCACAGGATATGGAGAGGAGAGTTAGTTCATCAGCTCCCTCCCCTACCATATCAGGGAGGACAGCCCGGCACCACAAGGGACCTGGATGCTGGAAGTCACTGGGGAGGAATAGAGATGAAGTGGGAGACATATAGAGACAGTATACATCCACTGGGACTGTGGATGCCAGCACCAGAGAAATTGAGGTGCCGGGAGACATCTGGAGAAGGGAGGAGTTGGGCCGTGTTGGACCCTGACTCAGATAGTCTCTGGACTGGTTGGAAAGGTGGGCTGTGTGAAAAGCCGTTTGCTTCTCAAGAATGGTGAGCAGCTGCTTTGTAAGGAACTCTTGAGCAGCAGCTGGCTCACCCAAGGGTGATTTGAGCTGTGCATGCCCAGAGGCCGAGGTGCTGAGTAGAACCATGTACCCAAGCTTGTCTTACACTGCACACCCAGAAGCTGGGTGGCTAAGTGGAACCACGTGCCCAAGATTGACTTGCACTGTGCACTCAGAGACTGAGTGGCTGATTTGAGCCTGGCAGCTCACAGAGGACCTGGGCCTGAGGCAGGGCAACTGAGAATATTGCAGCCCAGACCTGGTCCCCATCCTCTCAAAACCATAGCAAGGGAGAAAAGCAAAGCCCAGACCCCTCTTCCTGTGGCATCTAAAAAGACCAGCAGCTCAACAGGTTTAAAGTCAGTGGGAGGCTTCTTTGTTTTTGGTTCCTCTCTCTTTTTTCCCCTCCCACGTAAGACAGTAAGACATGAAGTTACAAATGGTCCAGAGATAGATCCAAAGGGGGAGCACTACACTAACCCCCAAAATTGAGAAACTCAGAAAAATGTCATCTTGCTATCCCATACAGCTGGCATTTTATTATTTATGGGTACTATTATTATTTTTTCATTATTTTTACCACTTTTATTTTATTAATATTTTTAAATTTCTCTTATGTTTAGTTTCCCTTGTTTTATTTCTCTGTTTAATTGCATTGTTTGACTGGTTTTCCTTATTCTCTCCGTATTGTATTTTAATTTTCCTTCTTTCATTTCACCCGTGTACCAATAACACTACTCTTGATCGGGTACTTTCTATTCTGGTTATCTAAATCATATATTTCTTGACATATTATTGTTGTTCCAGTACTACTGTAAATAATTGTTGTTACATATAATATTACATACAACACAACAACATTCCCTGATCTTAGCCCACTTCACTTTAGTCCTGAGCATTGTTATTGTTGTGGTTAACTCTATTCTCTCTCATATGCCTACCTTCTATCTTTTACCCTTACTATAGCTCATCATCTAAACCTTGCATGAGTGCTCTGTTTTCTGGACTCAGCTCACAATCCTCTTCCCGTCTATCAAGAGTCTTGCCTCTCTTTCACCTTTTATAAAAAGTAGGTAGTTGAGTGAAATATCACAGTTAATGCTATACTTACCAAAAAATCACCTATCTCTTCTAACTTGCTGGTACTTTAAATCCCATAAAATACTTCCCTGCTGTCTTCATCCATTTTGCCTACCCTCTGCCACTGATCATGTACAAAAATTGGTGGGAGCTGCGAACATCAGCATACCTGCTGGAGGAGAGAAGCCACCAAAAAAGGAACCACCAAAAGGTAAAAACCCAAGTACAACAAGAGAGCCCACACAAACAGAAGACCACACGCAGAGTGCCCAGACAAGAAGATCAAAGAGACCACACCACTGAACCCCAAAGAATTCCTACCACAGAAGCTCACCCTACAAAGACAGCAAGCGAAGCAAAACATGAGGAGGCACAAAAACAAACACACACAGTCACTTAAATGAGGAGACAAAACAAGAACATATGCAATCAAAAGTAATGGAAGACTCCCCACTAAAAGAGCTAAACAAAATGCAGGTAACCAAACTATCAGATATAGAATTCAATAATAATGGTTATAAAGATGTTCAAGGAACTCACAGACAACTACAAGCAACTGAGTGAGAACTACAACAGTATGAAAAAGGATATAGAAACTATAAACAAAAACCTGGGAGAAATGAACAATAAAATCTCAGAAATAAAAACACACTAGAAGGAATTACAAGCAGGTTGGATGAAGCAGAGAATCGAATCAGTGAGCAGGAAGACAAGGTAGAAGAAAACACCCAGAAAGAACAAGAAAAGGGAAAGAGACTCAGAAAGAATGAACACGTGATAAGGGAACTGCGAGACAACATGCAACATAATAACATCCATATAATAGAGATACCAGAAAGAGAAGAAGAGCAAGGGGTAGAAAACGAGTATGAAAAAGTAATGACGGAAAACTTCCCTAATTTGATGAGACAAAAAGTCACACAAATCTAGGAAACACAGAGAGTCCCAATCGCAAGGAATCCAAAGAGGCCCACTTCAACACATATCATAATTAAAATGGCAAATTTCCAAGACAAAGAGAAAATTTTAAAGGCAACAAGGGGGAAACAGGAAGTAACATAAAAGGGAACCCTGATAAGACTAGCAGCTGACTTCTCAATGGAAACGCTCCATGACAGAGGAGAATGGCAAGAAATATTCCAAGTAATGAAAACCAAAGGACTACAACCAAGACTGATTCATCCAGCAAGGCTCTCAATTAAGATGGAAGGCCAAATAAGTACTAGGCCCAGACAAAAGAAGTCTAAAAGAATACACCCTCACCAAACCAGCTCTGCAAGAGATGCTAAAGGGACTGCTTTAAGAAAAGGAAGAAAAACAGTGAGAGAGAGGGGAACACAGGAATGAAAAAAGGCAATGAATAAGTACCTATCAACAATAATCTTAAACATAAATGGATTAAATGCTCCAAACAAAGACAGAGAATAGCTAAGTGGATAAGAAAGCATGACCCATACACATGCTGCCTACAAGAGACCAACCTCAGAACAAAAGACCTACACAGACTGAAAGTGAAGGCCTAGAAACAAATATTCCAAGCAAATGGACAGGAAAAAATAGTCAGGGTAGCAATACTCATATCAGACAAAACAGATTTCAAAAACAGGGCCATAAAAAGACACCAAGAAGGTCACTGCATAATACTGAAGGGAAGAATCCATCTAGAAGACATAAACATTATAAATATATATGAACCCAACACAGAAGCACCCAAATACATAAAGAAAATATTGGAGGACTTAAAGAAAGATATTGACAGCAACACAATTATAGTTGGGGATTTCAACACCCCACTGTCAAAAATGTACAGATCTTCCAAAGAGAATATCAATACAGATACTGTGACACTGAACAGTGTTGTAGATCAAATGGACATAACATATATAGAGAGCCTTTTATCCCAAAGAAGCAAAATACACACTCTTTTCAAATGCACAGGGAACATTTTCAAGGATAGACCACATGATATGACACTAAAGAAGCCTCAACAAATTCAAGAAAATTGAAATCATATCAAGTATTTTCTCTGACCACAAGGGACTGAAACTAGAAGTTAATTTCAAGGAAAAACAAACAACTCAGAAACACTCAAATTCATGGAGATTGAATAGCATGCTATTAAACAATGAAAGGGTCAAGAATGAGATCGAGGTAGAAATCAGTAAGTTTCTGGAGACAAATGAAAATGAACTCACAACAACCCAAAACTTATGGGACATAGCAAAGCAGTCCTGAGACGGAAGTTCCCAGTGTTACAGGCCTACCTAAAAAAGATAGAAACATTTCAAATAAACAGCTTAACCCTATGCCTACAAGAACTTGAGGAAAAACAACAAAGACAGCCCAGAACAAGTAGAAGGAAGGAAATAACCAAGATCAGAGCAGAATTAAACGACATAGAGACTAAAAGCACAATTCTAAGGATCAATGAATCCAGGAGTTGGTTCTTTGAAAAGATAAACAAAATCTACAAGCTTTTAAATAGACTCATCAATAAAAAAAAGAGAGATGACCCAAAGAAACACAATCAGAAATGAAAGAGGAAAGATTACAACTGACACCACAGAAATACAAAGGATTGTAAGAAATTACTATGAAGAACTATATGCCAAGAAATTTGAAAACCTAGGTGAAACTGACAAATTTCTAGAAAAATATAATGTTTCCAAACTGAATGAAGAAGCAGCAGAAATCCTGAACAGACCAACAGTAGCTGGTGAAAAAGAAGCAATAATCAAAAAACTCCTACCACACAGAAGCCCTGTGCCAGATGGTTTCACAGGAGAATTCTACAAAGCATTTAGGGAAGAGCTAACCCCTATCCTTCACAGACTATTCCAAAAAACCCAAAATGATGGAACACTCCCAAACTCTTTTTATGAAGCCAAAAAGCAAACACAAAAATCACATGATCATATCAAGAGATACGGAAAAATCATTTGATAAGGTACATCACCCCTTTACAATAAAAACACTCAGGAAACTGCAAATAGAGGGAGCATTCCTCAACCTAATGAAGGCCGTATACAAGACACCTACAGCCCACATCATGCTAAGTGGGTAAAAACTAAAAACTTTCCCACTAAGATCAGGAACAAGACAAGGTTGTCCACTTTCACCACTTCTATTCAACATAGTAGTGGAAGTCCGAGCCACAGCAATCAGACAAGAAAAGGAAATAAAAGGCATGCAAATTGGAAAAGAGGAAACAAGACTGTCATTGTTTGCAGATGACATGGTAGTGTACATAGAAAATCCTATAGGCTCCACAAAAAAAAAACAAAAAACTGCTCAATCTATAAATGAATTTGGCAAAACAACGGGATACAAAATCAATATTCAGAAATCAGAGGTATTTTTGTATACCAGCAATGAAATATCAGAAATGGAAATCAGGAAAAAAAATCCCATTTTATATACAACGAAAAATAAAATACCTAGGAATAAACCTAACCAAGGAGGTAAAAGACTCAGAAAACCACACAGCACTTAAGAAATTAAGGAAGACAGAAACAAATGGAAACATTACCATGTTCACAGATCAGAAGAATTAACATCATCAAAATGTCCATACTACTAAAGCAATTTATAGATTCATTGTAATACTTATTAAACTATTTCACAGGTAGAATTTATCTGTGAAAGCATAAAAACAGACACACAGATCAATGGAACAGAAGAGAGAGCCCAGAAATAAACCCACACCTTTATAGTCATTTAATATTGACAGAGGAAGCAACCACATACAATGGACTAAAGATAGTTTATTCAATAATAATCTTGGGAAAATTAGACAGACACATGCAGAAAAGTGAAAGTAGACCATCTTCTTTTACCACACTCAACAACAAATTCAAAATGGATCAAAGACTTAAATGTTAAGCCTAAAACTATAAAAATCATAGAAGAAAACATAGGCAGCAAAATCTTGGACATTGCTGCTAGCAATATTTTATTGGATTTATCTCCCCAGGGAAAGGAAAAAGAAGAGAAAATAAATAAATGGGACTATATCAAGCTAAAATGTTTTTGCACAGCAAAGGAAATCATCAACAAAACAGAAAAAAAAAAACCCCACTGAATGGGAGAACATATTCACTGATACATCCGATGACAGGTTAATATCCAAAATTTACAAAGCACTTACAAAACTCAACACCAAAAAAAAAAACAAAAACAAACCCCCAAAAGAAAACAAACAAACCAATTCAAAAATGGGCAAAGGATCTAAATAGACACTTCTCCAAAGAGGACATACAGATGGCCAATAGACATGAAAATAGACATTGAGCATTAGTGCTCAATGTCACTAATCATCACAGAAATGCAAAATAAAACTACAATAAGGTATCGCCTCACATGTGTCAGAATGGCTATCATCAATAAATCAACAAACAATAAATGCTGGCAAGTATGTGGAGACAGGGGAACTCT
Organism: Anoura caudifer; assembly: GCA_004027475.1. Lineage (NCBI taxonomy): Eukaryota > Metazoa > Chordata > Mammalia > Chiroptera > Phyllostomidae > Anoura > Anoura caudifer. The sequence goes on from PVKU01003247.1 coordinate 78,490, forward strand.
TTTGCACTGTTGGTGTGATAGCAGATTGGTGTAGACAGTGTGGAAAGCATTATGGAATTACCTCAAAAAATTAACAGTGGAACTGCTTTATGATCCAGTGATCCCACTTCTGGGAATTTATCTGAAGGATTCGAAACTCTGGATTGAAAGAACATAAACACCCCTATGCTCAATGCAGTGTTATTTACAATAGCCATGATTTGGAAACAGCTTTGATGTCCATCAGTAGATGAGTGGATACAACTACTATGGGATATTCACACAATGAAATACCACTCAGCCTTAAAAAAGTAATTTTATCCTTAAGAGAGCATGAATGTACCTGAAGAACATTATGCTACACAATATAACTGAGTTAGAAAAAGACAAATACCATATGATTATACCTATATGTAGAATTTAATGAACTGAACTAACAAGGAAAATGGGGACAGACTCATAGATGGTGAGCAGGATGACACCTGGGAAGTGGAGAGGTGAGGGGACAGAGGGAGGGATTGAGCTAAAAGGAAAAAGGACTCATGGACATGGACAACAGTGTGGTGACAGCTGGAGAAGAGGGTATAGGAGGACAATATGGTAATGGAGAAAAATACAATAAAGAGAGAAAAAAAAAACAATTGCAACTTCACTGGACTAGTCGGGGGCGAAGGTAGTTACAGTTGAGTGACCATGTGTACTGTGTGGCCACTGCATTCAAAATGACTGAGCAAGTAGAGCAATGAATCTGCATCAAATTTTGCATTAAGCTTAATATTTCTCTGTGAAACATCTTCAGATGATTCAGAAGGCCTAGGGCAACTGGTGATTGGCAATGTGCTTGCTTATGCATCACATCTCATGCAGAATTTTTTGGTGAAATATCAAATCACCCAGGTGACTCAGGGAATCCCCCTACAGCCCAGATTTGACACTCTGTAACTTCTGGCGTTTCCCAAAACTAAAAATCACCTTTGAAAGGGAAGAGATTTCAGACCATCAATGAGATTCAGGAAAATTGATGGGACAGCTGCTGGTGACTGGGAGAACTGTGTGAGGTCCCAAAGTACCTACTTGTAAGGGGACTGTGGCATCATTGTCCTATGTACAATGTTTCTTGTACCTTTTTCAATAAATGTCTCTAATTTTCATATTACATGGCTAGAAACCTTCTGGACAGGCCTTGTATAAATTGGGCTGCAGGCAAATGGAAACCTATGCTGCAAATGACACCATTAAGAAACCGAAATGACAACACAGAGATTAGGAGAAAATACTTGTGAATCCTATATCTAACAAGAGACTTGCATCCAGAACATATAAAGAATTCTCAGAATTATACAATAAAAAGAAAATCCAATTTAAAAATGTGCAAAGGATGTGAACAGACATTTCTCCAAAGAAGATATACAAATGCATAATAAACATATTAATCATTAGAGAATTACAAATTAAAACTACAATGTGATATCACTCTCCACCCACCAGAATAGCAATAATTAAAGACAATAACAAGTATTGACAAGGACGTGATGTGGAGAAATTGGAGCCCTTGTTATATTGCCAATGGAAATGTAAAATGGAGCAGCCGCACTGGGAAACAGTCAAGCTGTTCCTTAAAAAGTTAAACATACGCCCTGGCTGGTGTAGCTCAGTGGATTGAGTGCGGGCCTGTGAACCAAAGGATCACGGTTTGATTCCCAGTCAGGGCACATGCCTGGGTTGCAGGCCAGTTCCCAGCAGGGGACACACAAGAGGCAACCACACATTGATATTTCTCTCCCTCTCCCTCTCTCCTACCCTTCCCCTCTAAAGACAAATAAATAAAATCTTTAAAAAAAAATTAAAAAAAAAAAAAAAAGTTAAACATAGATTTACTATCTGACCTAGCAATTCCATTCCTAGGTGTTTACCAAGTGCAAACATATGCACACTTAAAAATATGTGTACAGATGTTCACAAAAGCATTATTCATACCAGCTAAAAAGTAGAAACTCAAATGTCCACCAACCAATACACAAAATGTGGCATATCCATATAATGGAGTATTATTTAGTAATAAAAAAGAACAAAATACTGTCCATGTAAAATGTATATACTTTGAAAACATTTTGTAAGTGAAAAGAAGACAGTCAGAAAAGACCACATATTATATGAATCCATCAATATGAAATGTCCAGAGTAGGCAAATTCAGAGACAGAAACTAAGTTAGTGGTTACCCATGTCTGGGGTGGGGATCAGGAATGAAGAGTGATGACTGTTAAAGGATAAGGGGTATCTTTACTAAGTGATGAAAATATTCTGAAATAGGTTGTGGATGGTTGCACCACATATTAAAAACCACTTAAGTGTTCATGTTAAATGAGTGGATTTCATGGTATGGTAACTACTTTAATATAATTATATAAATAATTAATAGAAAGCTAGCATATCTCCTCTTGTCTGGTTAGTTCTCACTTGCCATCTCCGTTTTCTCTTGATTCCCCTTTTCATTATACCTGACTCCACTCCATCATTCACTAACTTCCTCTCTCCCTCCTATCACACCCACCACCACAGTTGTTCAGATAGAACCAACCTTGTCAGCAACAGTCACTCTGAGGCCTGGCTGAGCAATGTACCCACAGCAAAAGACTATGCCACCCTCCCTTCAGAAAACTCACTTTAATAACTTAAGCAGTGAAATGGAAGAATATGAATTTAAAGTTACGAAACCACTTCTGGGGAAGGGGACTATACTATAGCAAATAGCTACGGAATGCTCCTTATGTTTCAAAATGTGGGGCACATCAACACTTTTTATTTACTTCAGCCAGTAGGCAGTGATCACTATGCTTACTTTGAACATTTAATAAATATTTACTGAGCATTTATTATGTACCAGGATGTGTTCCAAATGCTGGTCATATTGCAATAAACAAACAAAACACAAAAAGATAGAAAATCACTAATCATTGAGTTTATAGACAAAATAAAATAAAATAAAATAAAATAAAAGAGTAAAACCTAAAGAATGTTAATTGGTGATAAGTACCATGCAAGAAAAACAAAGCAGAAAATGACAAGAGGGGAATGATGAGGGAGAAAGAAGGTTACAATTTAAAATACCATGGCCCCACCGATGTGTCCTCTGACCAAAGACTTGAAAGAGATCAGGACATCTTGTGCCAAAGTCTTGAGGCAGCTATGTGTCTGGGTGTCATAGTGGCTGGAGCAGAATAACCAGAGGGGGCAGTGGAGGCAGCTGAGTTGTGAGGAAAATGAGGTCTGATCCTGCTGGGGCCCATGGGTTACATAAGGGCTTTTTTTGAGTCTTCCTCTGACGAAGATGGGGAACCACAAGAGGTTTTGAATAGAAGAGCCTACACAGTAAGAAATATGATGGCTCACGACAAAGCCTGGGGCCCCTTTCTCCTGTCATCTCTGAGCCACAACTGATTGTTTTAAGGGTGAACATCTGACCCCAAAGGAACAGAGCCAGTCACTGATGGAACCAATCAAAATTCATCCCCTCTCCAAAATCTTTTTTTAAGATTTTATTTCTTTTTAGACAGAGGGGAAGGGAGAAAGAAAGACAGAAACATCAATGCGTGGTTGCCTCTCATGTGGCCCCCACTGGGGACCTGGCCCGCAACCCAGGCATGTGCCCTGACTGGGAATCGAACTGACGACACTTTGGTTCGCAGCCCGTGCTCACCCTCTCCAAAATCTAACCTAAACATGAGATAAAATTAGCCAGTGTTGGGACTTAAATAAAAAAGTCATATAGATTCAAGGCTGGGGGATAGCTACTTCTATTAGTGTAGGCAGCTAGTTAGTTATTAACAAAGGAAGGGAGAAAATACAATCAGACAGACACTGACCTGGATTAACTAGGAAGGGGCATTTTAACAATCTAGGCATCTCAGTGGAAAGGTCAGCTTTCCAATATCCCTAGGGAACAACTGCCCCACCAGCAGCTGAGGCATGCACAGTAGGAGTTAAAATAGTGACCATAAAAGGGAGGAGTCTAGCCTGGGAAAATCTGGGAAAAAGACTGAATAGGATAAGGGTACAAACCTGGGAAAATCACTGGCCAGGGGAAAGCACCACCTAACCCTAGGGAAGATCTAGGAAAGACAGTGGTTAGTTTCAATGAAAGCTTTCTCTCTCCAAAGCCCAAGGAGACATAATCAACCCTTAACAAAGGCTGATGGGGCATGATTTCTTGGAGAGGGCACTCTCTCTCCTTAACAGCCACATGTGCCTGGGGGTGGTAGCTGCACAGGTGAAGCACAGTGTTAAAAGCATATTGGAAAGGAAGAGAGACTGTTCTGGACTACTGAAGCCTCAGCTGCCAATGCCACAGAAATGGCACAGCAGGCCTGGGCCGAAGACCTGACCCTCCTCCTAGGCTTTGTATGGACAAGTGCAAGCATGCAGCAAGATGGAGCTGAGCCATCTGGTTGTGGATGAGGCAGTATGGCAGCCTCTTCATGGGTATCTATGCTCTGTATGCCCCTTGAATAAATCTTGCCACTATACCTCAAATCCTCCTGTGCATGTATCCTTGAAATGTATTTCTTGAGATGCTGTGGAAGAATTCTATTTCCTCTAGCAATACTTCTTTGGCATGAACAACCAGAAGCCAAACTGAAAATTAATGCTGAAGACCAGCAGAAAGGAGCAGAGGCATGATGATGAAGCCCCCAAAAATAGGAAGGAGAGAATAATGTTAATCTCATTATACAGCCTGAGATACTGTACTTCTCTCCTAGAGGATAAGAGATACATGGGACTCAGGACTTTCCAATATATCTCACACCTCGGCCTCTTGGTGTAAGTTTCTCATCCTTATAGTAATCAAAATTCCTGACTTAGAAACACAGTGAGCAATATTTTGTCATGAAAGCACCTTATGGAATTAAAATGGGTGTCTGTTCATGGCTTTAAGGATAACCCAGTTCGAGTAACTCCTGAAACAAAGGATGGGCTGTGCAGAGGGGAAACTGGACACTATGCCCTTCCACCCAACTTCAGCTTCCCACAGCTATTGCTGGGAACATTATGAAGTGCTCTTATCATAAATTATACAAACTTTTAACTCAGCAAGGTGCAATTCAATTACCCTATCCTTATTTTTTATTTTCCTCCCATGTGAGTGTCAATAGGAAAGCTTTTAGCATATCCTGTAAGGTTAAAGAAATATATTTAGTGATATTAAGTTATGTTACTTTTTAAAGATGAAGTTAATTAAGCTGTGAAATACCTGTTTGGGGTTTACTAGGTGCTGAGTGTTTAAAGGTCTTGGAAGCACTCTCACCACAGACAGGCTGCAGTCTTGTTTCACTGAGGGCAACAAGGCCAGAGCTAACTGCTGTCCTCCCACCCATCCCCATGCTCTCTTCCTGAGCAGTGTGCCAAGAGAATACATAGGGGAAAAGCCAAGATTAGTGTCTCTCTGTCAACTCTAGACAGGACCTGTGCTGAATGGCTGTTTCTAAGTCTAGGGGGTGCAAGAAAAGGGAAGAATTATCATACAAGGTCTGGCTCAGAGCATGCATCTGTCTGCCTTCTGCCCAGGGGCATGTAGGCTGACTCTCAGCCAACATAAGCAACAGCTGCCAGATAAAATAAGTCTGCAGTGCTTTACCCACCATACAGGATCCCACAGCTGCTCATCCTTAGGCTGTAACCAACAAGATCCCAATATAAGCTAATCTGCTAAACTACCAGTTTATCTAATAGGATGGGTGAAGACTTCAGTAGTTACAATGACTGACAAATATGCACCAGTCCTATAGCACTCCAAAGACATGAGCTGACTAATCCCTTGAGAGGGGAAAGCACTTCAGATGTTCTCGCAACATCTCTGCAGAAACTGAGCAAGCTGCAGAAATGAAAATCTGACCTTCATACTAAAATATATGTTAATAAATTTAAGCTTGATGTACAATCAGGTCAGTCAGGTCATAATTTTCTTAGGAATTAAAGGTTAAAAAATCACCACATGCCATCTGTAGTAGCTACGAAATACATCATTTCTTCGGAGCATGAATTTTGGTACTAATCTCATCCATGGTTTCATCTAATTTTCATACCCTTTTCACTGCAATTTCCCCACATAAAAATTCAACCCTGTTTGTTTTGTAAGAACTTGAAATCCTTTGGGATAACAAAGCTGAGCAATAAGTCTACTTCTTGATTATGATGTAAAAACCTAAATCATTCAAATTGCTTAATGATTACTTGTTGAATGTCTGTTTTACCACCCATTACGAAGAAGTTAAACCAGAGAAGGAATGGGCAAACAAAAAGATGAATCAATGGATGAATAAACAAACAAACAGGTTTACTGCTGAAGAGCGCAAAGGTCTTACTTAGTGTGATAGAGACACAAAGGGTCCTCAAGTGACCTGTATACTTTCTATTAGATGATAATCTCAGAAGCTCCAGGGAATGGCTTTCTGTCCCCTCTAGGACAACTCATTATCTGATTTGTGCACAATGTAAAAGGTCAGTGACAATGGGTTTCACTGTCAAATCTATTTCTCAAATAATATTTGACCTAAGTAGTCACTATACTTTTAAGAATCTAAGTAACAGTATAGATTTTTCTCTCTTGTTTAAGTCTGAAGTGCAGATTACCTCCACATTGTCTCTGAATATCTTATAGACACATTGTTTACACAAACTCAGAAAAGAGAAGGTAGCAGTATACACTCCTTCCTATACAGATATTCATGTAGGATGTATGTGCTTAACATATCTTACAAATGTCATTACAACTTTTGTAGGAATCAACAACATGGAAGCTGGGCATTTTGGGAGGGGGAAGCCTTCTCCACCCCACTTCAGCCCCATGTTTACTTACCTGCATTTAAGGTTTCAACATTTATTGGTTTTGAATATGACTGTATAACTGACTTTTGGAGGAGACTGTGAAACAAGACTTTACATGCTCTTTTAGAAGATCCATAATCTCACCTCCAAAGGAGAAACTGTAGCACCCTTAGGCTACCTGATAGGAGTACCTGTACACACTCCACTCAACTATAAGATGCCTGCAGTCATCCTGAGGGCACTCACCAGAGTGACAATGGCACATTCAGCCGTCAGCTGAGCAGCACTGAACAGTGTCCGAACAAACCGGTAAATCTGCTTCTGCTCTGGGTTGTGTTTGTCATAATCTGGTGGCACTTCAGATTTCTAGGGAAGAAAATATTTTCAGATGGCTGGCCACCCAATAAAAGCAAAAGTGAAATAACTAAACAACATCATGAAACACAAAAAGGAGTTTACCGAAAGAGGATGAAGGTTTTCATCAAAAATATCTAAGAGCATCCTTCCATCTGGGTCCCTGGTAGGGAAAATTAATAGAAAATGGAGTTTACTTTCTGAAAGAATGAGTTTCATTCAAAATAAAAAATACATATTTTTTGATTCAAGTGTAACTTGAGAGAGAAGACAGTGAATAATAATGTTTTACTTGGGTACAGTATTAGATAATTTTTAATAACCCATGAAATAAAGGTTATGAATTAACTTCAGTGAAAATATAGATTTTTATTTGCTGAGTTTTCAAATGAACCAAATCTAAATTTCTTTAACATCTTGCTTCTTGAGCCACGGCTGACAGATCGGTTTAAACTATTAGTATGTTGTGGTTGACAAGAAGTCCAAGGACAAAATGAAGTAAAATGAACATTGAATGTGTCCTAGAGATTAGGACACATTAGAATGTGTCCTGAAGTTTTCACAACACGCAACTTAACCATTTAATTAAGAGTTTCATGATTTTATATTGAAAAACAAAAGGTGATGCATAGAAAAGCTTAGCTCAATAACTAGTAAACCTATAAAAGAATGGCTGGTTGTTATCAGGCTGGCATGGGAGCCAGGTAAAACGGTGGCTTCACTGTAACACAGTGCCTCAAGCAGCTGCCTTACAGGGACTATCCACACCTCACCATAGACAGCTCTACTTTTCATGGGGCCAATGTTGAGTTTTACTTAAAAACTTTTCTTTGAAAACCACATTTGGAAACCACTGTTTCTGGTAACAGTATATCATTTCCATAGTCTGCACTTCCATTTTCAATTAGGCTTGTGAACACCAGAAGACAACATGTCCCTAATATACAGCCATGGTGGTAGACAACACAATTTCTGCTCTATTAATTCACTGTCTACATAAAAATAAAAGAGAAAGAAAGACCTTAACAGAAAAGCTGAATTTGCATTACTAATTGTTTTCAAAGCTTTGGGCATTCATACCCAGGCTCATTTTCACTAGCCTAAGGGAACACATGTAGCAAAAATTTAGATAAACACCAGTAAAAGACAGGTTCAGCCAGGCAGAACCTGAGACTGGGGTCCGAAAACATAAAGCTGGCTCCTTTTGGTACACCTGGTGACACTTCCTTTTATAAAACCTGGTTATGAAAAATCAGCTAATACTCACCTCACAACTGCCTCTGCAAGACATTTAAGGTGCTATGTGAGAGACAAAGCCTGGCTCAACACCTCATTTCTTTGAGCTGTTTAGTCCTGTTCAATTTTTCTGATGAATGAGAGCCCCTAAAAAGCCTTTCAGCACTCTCAAGAAACATTCACCAGAAGTAATTGTAAAAATGAAAATGTAGTTTCAAGACATGAAAGAGGATTAAGAATTTAAACTAAAATGACTCCTCTGAGAAGTGGATTTTCCTTTCACCTACATTAAAAGTGATGTGCCTCAGCTGAATAGTACCATCTCTACCAAGCTAATGGATACATCACTAGCTCCAGAGGTTTGGCCAGTGTGATTTATCAAGGAGAAAGTCTGCAGTCAATGCCACCTCATCCTAAAAGACCTTCAGGATACACTCTGTAAATCAGACATGCCTGTTTACAAATGCTCACTTTTTCAGTTGGACTTTGTCACTTCTATTCACTTACTTTTGGCCCACTTTATAAGCATTGGGCCAGTAGAGCGATTAAAAGCCTTGGTAGTATATTGCTCAGGTTCAATTTCCCATCCCCCAATTTATTAGCTATGTAATCTTAGGCAAGTTATTTCACCTCTCTATTTCCCAGTTTCTTTATCTGTAAAATAGAGACAATATCAGTACCACCTCATGAAGCTATTTTAAAAAAATGAGATGATGCATGTAAAGAGCTGCCCAGGGTGGCCAGAGTATGCACTTAATAAAATTGGCTCTTATTATCAGCTATGGCTATAAACTAACTCTGGGGTCCATAACTGTCTAAGAACTGAGAAATCACCCAGAGATGCTAATTCGAAACTGGGTGGCTTCAGAACACATCTGAGTTCCACGAATGGTACTACATTGTAATTTAAGAATTAAATGTTTAAAAAGTTTTAACAACTTACATAGAAATAAGCAGCAAAGCAAAATGTGCACTTTCACTGATGTTTTTCTGGTTAAGGTTCAAAAGTCCAATAGCCTACATTTTGCAAATTTTTAAATCCAAAATTCTCAAGCACTATAAAGAACCATGAATCACAATTACAATACAGAAAAAAAGTCACTACAGAGAATACATTTCCCTTTACCTTTTCCCATAAAACTTTTCAGTAGAAGCTCTGTCTCTAACCTCCACTTCACTGGCTTATCCCAACTCTCCCTTTTTTCCCTTTGTGAAACACACTGAAGGTTGCCACCCACTGAGATCCATTCCAACCATGAGGTGATCAGGCTTGTTCCCAGTAATGGGTCACACCAGTGTAAAAAAAATAAAGAATAGGAAGGCCAAAATAGAGTCACTTTTGCTAAGCCACATTACCAAACTAATTAACCTAACTAGTATCAGCCTCTCCCAGGAGTGTGATTTTAAACCAATCAGTCTGGAATTTCCTGTGAGCATTAGTGAAATAATCAGCTTCCCCTAAAGACTGGTGTCACCGCCTGAAATAATACACTCTTTTAACTTCTTAGTCCTTCCCTTTTCTGCCTATAAAAACTTTCCGTTTTGTACAACCCCTGAAATGTCCTAGTTGCTAGATGGGATGCTGCCTGATTTATGAGTCGCTTAATAAAGTTAATTAGATCTTCAAATTTACTGGGTACAATTTTGTTCTTTAACACAAACTGTAGTTGTTATTAGATTCATATAGCACAAATGTCATTTAATCAGTGAAATAATATTGCAATAAGAATGGCTTTGTTCTTATGAAATGAAGAAGGATACTTTGGAAAGACACAATAAAAGGGCATCAGTAAAAATAAATTCATTGTAGATTAGTTGTGGTCAAAACCTGAAGGATTCTATGCTCTGATTGTTTTGCAAATGTCTTAAGTTTCATTGATATCCTTTTCCATAATGAGGTTTAAAAAGGTTTTTTTTAAAAAAAGAAAAAAACTCATTATGGAAAAGGATAAATTATAGGTGTGGCTTATAAAAGAAAGTCACTTTGGTACTCTAATCAATGCTCCATTCTCAAAACTAAAGTCTTGACACTGCATTAAAAAACTGGCAAATGAATGTACTTTTACATGTTTTATGTTAAAATATTAATGGTAAATTTTTAAAAATTTTCTTTGATTCTCTGTTTTAACTGACTTTTTAAGTTAACTGAACTATCTTCAGAGTCATATCGGAGAGACAGTTTCTACTACATTAATATGATTTATGCCTAAATGTATACCAAAATTTCCTCTACTAAAATTGAAACACTAAACATTTTTTCAAGTTAAACTTGCATATAGTAAATTTTTAAAATTTTATAAAGATAGAATGTTTAAAGAGTAAAGCGGAAGTTGAACATTATCAAGAAGATTTGTTTCTTTTGCTGGCTTCAAACATATAGACACCCATCTGATTTCCTTGGATTCAGAAACCATTCAGCACTTACCTGGGAAGTTTTGGTAAATTATACTAACTTTAGAAATTCTATGAAAATATGAAGACCAAAGCAACTAGAATATAATAGGAAAAAAATAACAGAAAAAACATAAAATGTAGTGTTTTTAGTACAAAATTAATCATCCACATACCTGTTTTTGATGTGATAATATATTGCGAGAGCTACACTGTAAAATAAAATGCAGTTCAATGTTTCATAAACATATTCAAGTCTGACCATAAATATTTAAATTTAAGTAAAAGTCAAACGATCCATCTGAACAGTCCCATTTAATTCAGAATGCCAAATCAAAAGAATGCCCTCTTTAAAATAAATCATCCTGCTACTCCTTCTTAGCAATTATTAAATCTTTTCCAGAAATACCAAAACTTCAAGTGATGTTTAAAATTTTCTCTTACTATCTGAAATCTTAAGCTTTCCTCACTTGTAAAATACAGGCCCTGTGTAAAAAAAAAAAAAACAGGTGATGCAAATTAAACACCTTCAGATACCTCCAACTCAGTATCTAGCATTTTAAAAAATCAGCAGTTTCTTTATAACTATCAGAAAAATGTGAGTATCACCCACAGTGGTTTGATATTTTTTCCTCTTAAATCAATAACCCCTTGGCAATCTGCCTACTTACTCACTTGCTGAAATGGCACTATAATTCTTATGTGTTACATGACCTTAAAATTTTATTTTATACTTTTAAAAGATCTTAATTTAATGACGACATCTTTCCCCTGATGTTTTCTAATGTTTTTCTGATTATAAAATGCATTATATTCATAGGATAAAAATTTTAGAAAATATAGGAAGCATAAAAAAATATAAATAAAATCCTTTGCCCAAAGATGACTATTAGCTTGAGATACACAGACTCTGGACATTATATGTGTAAATAAAGAGATTTGTGTCCTACTTTTATCCTCACTAACATTTTTCTTACCATTAAAATATTCTTTAAAAACGTAATTTTAAATGGCTGTGTTCTATCATATAGTTGTTGAATAATTATTAACCATTCTCCTCCTATTGAACATGTTTCTAATATTTTGCAATTATAATTAACAGCGTAATACATATCCTCAGAGATAAATATTTGTGCAGCCTGTGACTACATTATTTCCATAAGAGAACATCGTGTAATTGGAATTAATCTAAAGTCTCACAATTAATCTAAATAATTGTAAGGCTCCCCACATACACTGCCAAATATCTTTGCAAGAAACTGTACCACTATATTTCCCCACCAGTGTCTATTTCACCTCACTCCTGCCAGCACTCACCTTAAATGTTTTGATAATATGTTCTCCCACTAGATAGGTTAAAAAGTGGTGCACCTGTTTTCAATTTGAGTTTCTTTGATAACCTATCAAGGTGGCAGAATTTCTGTGTTGAATGGCCAATTTTTTAAAATTTCCTCTTTTGTAGACTAGCTCCTTCCACTATTTTTATTTTACTTTAAAATTTATTGAGGAGGCGAACATTCATTTTTTAAGCTCCTAAAAACATAGCTAACTAGCTGTATCAGACTGTGTTCTGGGTGTCAGAACACAGAAACTGCCATCCAAGGCACGGTCCCTCAAGGGCACCCACTTGGAGACTTAGGCATACCTGCTGGATTCCAAGAACTCAGATGCTTACCTATGACTTCACATGACAATAGCTAATCTCACTGTATCAAAAGAAAATATATTCCTCCAATCTCTCTCTTTCCAGATCTATTCATTCAAATGATTTCAGCTAAGTGTTAAAAGGATTCATGAGCAAATGAGAGTATATTCTCTTACTCCTAACATCTTGAAAAAAGTTGAAGCTGATGGAAGAATTCTAAGTGGGGTAAAAAAGCTTCAGAATTAAAAAAAAAATAAAATGGTCTTCAAAGTGCTTTCACATACATGAACCAGCCCTACAATGGAAAATAAATGTTATTGGTTCTATTTTATAAATGAGAAAATTTAAGTTCAGACACCAGACGCCAGGATTTCTAACTTGTATGGTTTTGTGTCCTTTCATTCCACCATGTTGCCTCTGGGAAAAGGAAAAAAATTACTGTTTTATTAATGCTGCTGTGATTGCTCTTCTAATCTAAGGTTAGATTTAAGCTGAACATTTCATATGATTGAATTTGTAGTGATTAATCATTTTGCTTCTCCTGTAAGAAAATGTGACACAGGACAACTGTCACTGGACTGGGAATTGGAGGAACCTGGTTCAAACATGGCTCCTTTACCTCTCTGAGCCTTCATTTCCTAATATTGAATATTAGGACCATCAACCTATGAGGAGTGACCCCCAAATCCAGGAATTTACTTATAAAAAATGGTGTATTTATTCCTACATGTTTAAACTTCTGTTACCTTCAAAGTAGCCTTCATTTGATGCAATACACCTATTGAGACATTTTTTCCATTGCTCAAAACACTTCTTGAACTCATTGATTCTGATGTCTTTTAGTGTTTCTACCATTTTTTTGTTCACCTTTTCTACATTGGTGACACGTTTTCCTTTGAGGACTTTTTTCCACCCAGGGAAACAAACAAAAAAAAAGTTGCTGGGGTAAGATCAGGTGGATATAGGGGTGGGGTATGAGGGGGTCATGCTGTTTTCGGTCAAAAACTGCTGAACACTCAGCACAGTGTGGACAGGTGCACTCATAAATCACCCATCATGAAATGAGTAGACATGTTGAAAGAGTCTTTAAAAAAAATTCACTTAAGCCACAGATTCTCACAATAACGCTAGCTGGTACACTGATGTAGATGGGTTCCTAGAGCACTCACCTAGTGGAGGAAGCCTATAACTTCAAGGAGCCGCCTTCCAGGAGATGACTGTTTTTTCCCTGGGTCCCACCTCATACAACACGGAGTTGTTATAACCAAATAAAATATATAACAGCATGATCTCAGATATAAAGTTCTAAAACTGAAGTTATTATCACTGTGATTCCCCTATCAATAATTCTATCTCAAGAGATCTATCAGCTTCTGCAGATTGAGTGAAAATTTTCAGGGCCCCAGAGTTTCTATCTGCTGAATTTCTGGAGCCAAAGGCAAAATAGGACATTATCGTGGTCTCAGACCTCCATGAAAAATAGAGCCACTAGAGTAGGAGGGGAGTAGGGAGGGGATAAATACTGACAACTGTACTTGAACAACAATAATATCATTTTTTAAAAAAAGAAAAGAAAAATAGAGTCACTATATAAGACAATTTCTACCTACCAGGTCACATCCCAGAAAGGGAGAAAACCAACCTGAGAATTCATGTATAGTCCAGTCCCATGGGCCAGTTTACTTGGTTATCTTGAAAGAAGTGATAACTGGGGGTAAAGGGCAGTCACTTGAAAGCTGAATCAATCTCTGGCTTCAGGCTATGCTCCAAATGCCTAACCTAGCTTTGGAGGCCTGGTCATTTCTCCCACATCTTCAGAAAGTGGTGAGGTTTCACCAAAGATGGGCTTGGGCCAAACCAAAAGTATATTTGGATCAAAGGATTTGCTTAACTGCTTTTGCCACATAGCTACAAAGGAAGAAATGCTATTTTCTTGACCAAAGAAACAGAACAGATTGTGATCACTGGTACTACACATGTCTTACTTTTCACCTAGAAGTAAATCAGCAAAGTAGATGAGGATCCTAAGATCTCAGAAGATTAAGGGGCTCTGAACCACGGAGAGAGAGGCAGGCAGCGAATTAGTGCTCTCTGACCCTACTGGCCAGCTGTGTAAATAGAGCTTCCCATCCTCCCTCCAATCTTTGTCATCATCATTCATTCCTTTGCTCCTTACAAGGATTTTGGGTGGTGGGGGAGTCCATTGGTAAACACTAAATTCATACCATAGCTGCTGGCATTTAGAGGAAAGATGGGAAAACCAAGTTCTCCAAAAAGAAATAATGCCTATGAAAACAATGAGTATAGAGTGAGGACCCAGATTTTTAATACTTAAGCCTTTCTTTCACTGTTACAATAGCACTCAACTCTCCACTCCCTAACTAAATTTGTAAATATGTTTGTTCATCTTTGTAATTCATCAATTTACAGAAGCATTTTCTTTTAAAAATAAGAATAGAAATTGGTTGTTTAGAACTCAGAGGATTTTCTCAAAGAAAAAAAATCATACATGGTTTTCAGGAAGCAAGTTCAGCCTACAAATGCTCACCATGCCCACAACAAAGCTGAACTACAGTATTAATGAGTGTGTAATCAATTGTAACGTCTAGGAGAGGGAGCCAAAGGTTTCTTCTGACAGGTGTAGGGTAAGGTTTAGGCAAAATTTTAGAATAGGAGGGCATTCGGACTTAGTTTCTTCCTACCCCCTTATATTTTCAGAGCTTGCACGTACAATAGGTACATTTTTTCCTTTTTTTGATTAAGTATATTTTTTGATTATGCTATTAGAATTGTCCCATTTGTTTCCCTTTTGCCCCCCTCCACCTGGTACCCCTACTCCCTCCAGCATTCCTCCCACTTAGTTCATGTCCATGGGTCATACATATAAGTTCTTTGAATTCTCCATTTCCCATACTATTCTTAATCTCCCCATCTATTTATTACCTACCATTTATGCTATTCATTCTCTATACCTTTTCCCTCTCTCTCCCCTCCCAATCCCCCACTGCTAACCTTCCTTGTGATCTTTATTTCTGTGATTCTGTTCCTGTTCTAGTTGTTTGCTTAGTTCATTTTTGGGGGGGAGTTCGGCTGTTGGTAGTTGTGAGTCTGTTGTCATTTTACTGTTTGGATTTTTGATCATCTTTTTCTTAGGTAAGTCCCTTTAATATTTCATTAATAAAGGCTTGGTGATGATGAACTCCTTTAGCTTTCCCTTGTCTGAGAAGCATTTTATCTGCCCTTCCATTCTAAATGATAACTTTGCTGGATAGAGTAATCTTGGATGTAGGTCCTTGCTTTTCATCACTTTGAATACTTCTAACCAGTCCCTTCTTGCCTGCAAGGTTTCTTTTGAGAAATCAGCTGACAGTCTTATGGAAACTCCTTTGTAGGTAACTTTCTCCTTTTCTCTGACTGCTTTTAAAATTCTCTCTTTAACTTTTGGCATTTTAATTGACATGTCTTAGTGTGGCCCTCTTTGGGTCCAATTTCTTTGTGACTATCTGTGCTTTCTGGACTTGTATGTCTAGTTCCTTCGCCAAATTGGGAAAGTTTTCTTTCATTATTTTTTTCAAATAAGTTTTCAATTTCTTGCTCTTCTTCTTCTCCTTTTGGCATCCTTATGATTCAGATGTTGGTATGTTTAAAGTTGTCCCAGAGGTTCCTAAGCCTCTTCTCATTTTTTTGAATTCTTGTTTCTTGTTTCTGTTCCAAGTGAATGTTTATTTCTTCCTTTTGTTCCAAATCATTGATTTGAGTACCGACTTCCTTCTTTTCACTGTTGGTTTTCCTTATGTTTTTCTTTATTTCACTTTGTACAGCCTTTACTTCTTTATTTTGTGGCCATACTCAACCATTTCTGTGAGCATCCTGATTACCAGTGTTTTGAACTCTGCATCTGATAGGTTGGCTATCTCCATGTCACTTAGTTCTTTTCTGAAGTTTTGATCTGTTCTTTCATTTGGGCCATATTTCTTTGTCACCTCTATTTGACAGCTTCCCTGTGCTTCTGTGTATTAGGCAGAGCTGCTTTGACTCCCTGTGCTGGCGCACCTGTTACACTGTAAGGGGCAGAGCCTTAGGTATTCGCCAGGTCAGGACAAACCACTTCGCTGCTTTGTGGCACTGTATGTGGGGGAGGGGTCAGAGAGGGAACAATGCTGCTTACTCAGCTCTTACCCTGTTTAAATGGACTGTCCTGAGAGACCGGCAGTTCCTCTGTCACTGCAACCCCCACTGGTTTTTATAGCCAGAGGTTATTAAGCTTTATTTTCCCAGCACTGGAACCCTAGGTTGTGTGGTCTGGGTTTGGGCTGGGATCACTCACTCCCCAGTTGTCCCTCTTGGTTTTTATCTGCCACACATGAATGTGAGACTACCCGTTCTGCTGGCCACCACTGCTGCCACTTTGCCGCATGTCTTCTCTGCCCTGGCTACCCATCTCCACCCTTCTACCCAGCTGGATGAATGTTTCTTCTTTAACTCCTTGGTTGTCAGACTTCCATACAGTTCAATTTCCTGGAAGTTCTGATTGTTTTTTGTTTTTAAATTGGTTGTTGTCCTTCCTATTGTTGTGCGTGGTGGCGAAGTATGTCTACCTATGCCTCCATCTTGGCCCGAAGTCAGTAGGTACATGTTTAAAAGCAGGGTTCTTTTTAAAACAACTAAGCTACTGACTGAAAGAATTTCAAATTTGGGTGGTGCAAAGAGTATGTCTTTTGGACCTGGGAAGCCATAGTACCCACACTGAAAGTTCTGTTTCAAAAGTCAGCCATCTTAACTGATCTAACTTTTCAACTTCTTTTCCTACCAGTTACCTATAAGTTATTTACAACTTTCAAAGAAACTTTGAAGGGTGTGGGGGGGAGAGCAGCTCTCCACCTATATCAGGGTCCTCAACACTGGCTGCCCATTAGAATCTCCTAGAGACTCTACAAAATCCATATACCAGATCTGTGGAGTGAGACATGAAATGTCAGTGTGTTTTTAAGCTCCAAGGTGATTCCCAGGCACAGCTGGGGCTAGTACCACTGATTTACATAGATGCATAGTTGTAACAGGTGATTGCACCTCCCAGATAAGATGCCACAATATCAAATCATCACTGTGTTTTCCCACACACTCGTAAGTGTCCATGTCACAACCAGTGGGAATTTTAATTCATCCAAGGACAAAGTATTGAGCAACTTATTCAGATCCACTTGTAAATCCCAAGAGCTCCTGCTGGCCCTAAAAGGGAAGGCACCCTCTGCGCTGCTCTGCCTTCTTTCCCATGAAGATGATTCCAAGACTAAACGAATTTAGCAGCTTTTGCTCTGAGCTCCAGAGCTTCAGCAGATGCCTATAGCCACATGGTGCACATATCTTCAGGGCTTTCCACTTCTCTTTACAACTGCCAACAATTTACTCTGGAAAACGCTGCCATTTCCCATTTCCCCACAGTATACCTAAGCACAAGGGCAGTAGTGGCTCAGCCAAGGACATGTGTTAGAAGCTATGCTATCCATACCTCTTTCCAGCTATAGCAGCAGAACGGGTTTATGCTTACTTGTCATTGGCCACACCCCTTATCACCAAGGTACTAAAGGAATAAGCAACATTCCCATTTAGAGTCTAGGAATATCAACCCCACAAAAGAAGGAAGCCTCCCTCCAAGTGCTCTCACATCCACCTTCCCCTGGAATGAACTCTATCCGCAGAAGACCATGACAGTCCTCACTGCCTGCCTGAGGCTATAACTGATTGTCACATGTGGTAACATTCAGAACAGGGCTTTAGCCTCAAAACCTGGCCCATTGAAAGAGAACACTTTCCATTTAGAAATGTAAACAGTTACTTCAAACACTAACATGAACTGCTGTTAAATGTGTATTTTCTTAAGCATAAAGATAAAATACCCCAGATTTTTCACAGATGAGCTGAAGACCACAGGACCCAGCATATCAGGTTCTCTGTGATCTCATTATCAAAATGCTAGTGGCAACACTACAGAAGACTCTTCCCTCCCATTTTAAAATATAGAAACTAAAGTCCAAAGGGAAAGAATTTTATACCAAGACTCCCTTTCCTTCCTTAAACCTCATTTGAAAATAAGATTACAAAGAGAAGGGTCTTATCCAAACCCTCCCTGTTGGTGACAGAGTAGAGGTCAGAACTCAGATCAACTGTGGGCAAGGACACTTTCACTATAACAGGCCTGCTTTCTACTGTAGCCAAGTCTTAAACTGGAATCCTGTATTATTTTGAAGGTAAAATATTAGCAGAGTTATGCAAAGATGAATTTAATAAAAAGTGAGAAGGTAGAAAGTATGCCCCAAAATAAAAAATATGCTTTAATCTGCATTCAAAACAATTTAAAGTTTGGTCTTTTCATATAACTGAAAATATGAAGAAATATTTTGAATACCTCACATTTTAACTACCAAATTGCTTTTTAAAAAGATTATCCATAATCAATGGCCTTCCCCTGACAGACCCTACAACCAATTAGCCATCAAGTTAAGGAATAGAAAAAGCATTTGGGCAAGCAAAAATCTGTATACCCACCATTTAATTGTGTACTTGAGGTTTGGTTGACTGACTGTGCTATCATCTAGGAAAATCGTGGAGCAGGAGCTGTATTTCCTTGCTATTTGTCCTGGAGGATGCTGGAAAACAACGGCAACAAGACAATGACAATTAAACAGGGTTCAAAATTCTTCCAGAGAACATCATCCCTTTAAACTTGAGACCAGGTCACAAAGGAAAAATGCCTTGGCCAGAAATGTGAATACTACCAGCAAGAACAATATAAAAACACTTTCTTGATACAGTGAAATTTCTTGTTCTTCCATATATAAAAGTCACCACCACCACTCCTAATCTCAAACCTCTTTGGTGATAAAAACAGAACTCTTACAATCAAGCATCAGAGTGCCGTTCATAAAAATCACCTGCCCCAGAGCCTGTATGAAACAAGTAGACTGCTCATTACAACACCTCAAGGTGCTGAGAGGCAACCACACATTGATGTTCCCCAATTAAGGAAGTGTCCTGGTTTTATGAACCAAGAGTTCACTGTACTCCTTCTCTCTATTCTTGGAGTACAGAGTATTTGGCGGCAATGGAAAATGCAGCCAATATTACTTTAGAATCTCCTGGTTAATATGTTTAAATTTCAAAAGGTGAGGATATAAAGGAAAAAAAGTATTCCTTTGTAAGGGCAAAGTACATTTTTTTGATACTTTGTAAAAGAGTGCCAATGGATGACCTTCACATAATGTGTCTGCAGTATTATGACTGTTTCTTTCACTACTGCACACATTTTGAGCTCTTTGAAGAACTTGAGAATTGAGAAATACTTCTGAAAGGTACTAGTAGAGGAAATAGAATTTAAATTATACAATGATGACAACTAAATACTAAGTAGATTTTTGGCAACTATATGGGCAGTATAATTAGTAAATATCAATCTGGATAATTCTTGCTCAAAAGCAAGTTAGTAAAAAATAAAATAAAATCATCCAAATGAATTTCCATTTGTCTGGTGCTGTGAATAGTCTACCAAAAAAAAAAATCTCTTAGGGATAATAAAATTGCCAACCTTACCTGCACACCTCCAATAAACCCTCAATATCCACAGTTTATAAATGTAAAAGAAGCCTTAAAGCTAATCAGAGACCAGTACCCTGTTCAATACTTTAATATTTTTTTTAACAAGATTTCCTCTGCAATAAAATTATGAAAATATGAAACAGCTTGA
The DNA here is from genome assembly GCA_004027475.1 of Anoura caudifer. Classification (NCBI taxonomy): domain Eukaryota; kingdom Metazoa; phylum Chordata; class Mammalia; order Chiroptera; family Phyllostomidae; genus Anoura; species Anoura caudifer. The sequence goes on from PVKU01003247.1 coordinate 98,659, forward strand.
CAAATATAAAAACAATGTTATAAACAATCTCCACTCAAAACTAAGTAGTCACTAAAGTACCTATCAGGTTCCTTAATCACAGCTAGAGGGCACTGCACTACTAGAACATTAGTATGCTCCCACACACTGGGAGTATACTAATGTTTATATTTTATATAAATAACATGTGGGTCAGAAGGAAATAACCAAAATCAGGAAAGTCAAAAGGTAAGGCTTGTTCACCAGCTTTTTCTTCTTAAGCATACACTGTTTTGTGCCTGTGTAAGGAAAGGCACAAAGAAGGTTTGTAAAATTGAAGTTATAACTTGAACGTCATTTTTTAAATGTCATTTTTAACATGGCATTTTCACATCTATTAAATTAATCACACCATTCTTACTAAGATAATCCTAAGGCATTAAATATAATTCTTTTATCTTCTTAAGCTCTTGTAGTAATCACACTGAAGTCACCTAAGACACACTAAAAAATCAGAATCTAATAAGAGTTGCTAATATGGGAGGCAAATTTTAAAAATCCTTGTGAGCCGTGGCTAGTGTGGCTCAGTGGATTGAGTGATAGCTTGCAAACCAAAGGGTCACAGGTTTGATTTCCAGTCAGGGCACATGCCTGGGTTTTGGGCCAGATCCCCAGTAGAGGGTGTATGAAAGGCAACCACACATTGATGTTTCTCCCCCTCCTTTCCCCTCTTTCTAAAAATAAATAAATAAAATCTTTTTAAAAACCCTTATGAGATTTTCCCAACTGGTGTAAAATGTACTACAAACAAAACCTCAAATTGATACATTTAACACACACAAAAAAATGCATGTGTAAATGAATTTTTAGAGACACAGGATAACTTTGGGAATAATCCCAACAATGAAGTAAAAGGACAATATTTCATTTCTGTTTCTTGTATGGTTTCAACTATTTACTCTGACACAAATTTCTTCAGGATTAAAATGTGACAAGAGTTGAAGAAAGGAGCTTAGTGATACACTCAAGTGAGCACACTCTAAATCATCCCTTCACACTCTAAAAAACTACCATCCTTAAACCAGCTGAACCAAAGGGCCAGTCCTGGCCTTGGACCACCCATATGTAAGCCTGAGCCTCCTCACACTAAGAGCTGGGGTGCCAACACCCTCAGCTTGCCAGGGTACAGCAACTCAACTTTTAAACTCTTTAATAATATCTAAATTGAATTTAAAAATATTAAGCATTAAGTCATAAAGCCTTTATTTTTAGGGTATCTCATCATTCCAAAATACGATTTGGGCATTAACTCATTTGTTGAATGTTAGGACTGTAGGATTCATAGAATGTGAAGCTCTTAATTTGAAATACAAATCACTAAAAAAATAATGTTCTGGATACTTTACACACATTCATTTACAACTCTCAAACACCTAGGAAGGCTAGTAGAATTCTCATTTAACAGACAAGTCAAAAGAGGTCAAAGAAATGAAGTAATCTTCCCAAGGTCAAATGTAAGGACACCACAGCCCCAAGCCACATTTGTGTGACACCAAAGTCCATGCCTTTCTACCTACAGTTCTTCACTTGTGCCATTTTCTCTCAGATCTCTTCATACAATATCTCTAAAGCCCTTTCCCTTCTCTGACCCCACTCATCCTCAGAACCTTGCCAATAGCTCTTGCTCAGGACTCCTTCCTGCCACCAGACCCATCCAAGCTGAGTGTCCTCCCAGGTGCTCTTAGGTTTATTTGTGCACCTCCACAGCACTGATCAATCTCTGTTGTCATTTTCAGCTCACTTGTCTCTGTTCTCACTAGGGTCTAGACTCCAAGTCTCTTGGAGGTAGACTGGATAATATTCTTTGATCAGCAAACAAGAAGCAATTCTATCCCAGGGACCAGTGGGGCAGTAGCTGGCTCTCTGCCCCATTGGTCCCTGTGGCTATGCCAGGAATTAGCTAATGGGGATCAGATATTCAAGTACAAGGTGGGTAAGAGCATAGTTGGAGTCAGAAAGCCTAGAATTCATGATGTAGCTCAGCCACTGATTAGCTGTGTGAATGTGGGCCAATTACTTGGTAGTTTGATCACATGTTCTGGCTTGCTGGGGCAATCCTACTTTGTCTGTTGTCCTGAAGTAAGCAATAACAGCACCCTTTCACACTCATTAGTTTCCTGATTTGGACAATAAATTATAAGGTCACCTTGCACTTTACCTCCTGAAGATTCAATATTTTCATCTATAAAATATGGAAAGCAGAGGCTACCCCTCCTTATGGTGCTGTAAAAACTATGTGGAATAACACATGGGGTGCTGAGCAGAGTCATGCTCAACAAGTATGAAATCACTTCCTGCACTTAGTCCCTGCACCTAAACTTCCCATTTTCAATGGTTGAGCAGAGTTATCCTACCACTTCTTAGGGTTCATTTGGATCAGATAATAATAAAGCATTTAAAAATATAAGATAATATTACTAGAGAAAAAGTTGTAAATATTTGTAAAAAATTACATAAACAAGAATACCAAAAATAAATGCTCCATAATTTTTTTTAAACCCTAATTCTGATAGCCAACTATGACCCTGACAGAGAAGGCAGAACTGTGTGTATGGAGACTGAAATCTGTACTAGCATTCCTTCAGATTCCTTTAAATATAGAAACAGGATAGGTGCCAATTGCCACCACCTGCCACTTCCTGTCCATCACTTGCACAGTCTCACAAAACCATGAGGCAGGTGGGGTATTCCCCTCATTTTCCAAATAAGGAAACAGATTTAAAGTAGCTTTACCCAAGCCACACAGCCAATAAGGAGTGGACACAAGGAATATTCTGTGAAATTCCTGTGCAAACCAGAGCACTCACAACTGAGGACACACATGCAGATGGTGTTGCAAAAACTGCATTGTCACCCTTCCAATACCACTATAAACCTCAAAAACTCAGAGATAAAAACAGTACTCTTCCAATACCACCATGAAGCTCAGAGACACAAAGAGAAAAAGGACAAAGCAAACAAACAAGCCCCTCATCCTTGACTGCCAGGTGCTAACAAACTAATATTCCATGGAAAGAAAAGGAAAGATAAAACAGCTTTCATCAGAATCAATTTTTATAGAAGAAAAAGAAGAAAGGGGAGAAAAAGCAAACAACCATGGAATCAAGAACAGAAATGGACAAAATCATTACTTCATGAAAGCAAAAAAAAACAAAACCAACCTTGGGTCTCAAGAACAAACACTAGGAAGTGCCAATTTCGAGATAAAATTTTGCTTTATTATGCCATGCATGCTGTCACCATAAAATACTTATATTCACAACTTACTCCAATCCCAGATCAAACCTTGGCTTCATTACGGTTCTGTGCAATGACTCTACAACAAGAACTATGGTACTTTTTTTCATTCTCATTTGGGCTGTGAGGCAAAAGCCAGAAATACAATCCTTTAGGGCTGACCTCATCTAGAGAGAAAGGTTCCCCTGAAGGGCACCCCAGGTGGGACAGGGCAGCCACAAGTGCCCCCCCTCAACCAACCTGCCTCCCAGGCTTTTACAAAGGCTTCTCCTGCACACAAAGAAGCAGTTGCTGCTGCCAGAGTTCTTTCTCCAGCTGTATAAAATAAAGATACTCATTTCCAAAATAACTATTACTTCATTTCTTGAATACAATGGTCATATATATTCCATGCTATAGTTTTAGAGGTAGGGTAGGATGGGAAATGAACTTATCCAGAATGATGGGGGTAGGTAGGGCAGATGTTTACCCAAGTCTAAGTCTTAAAATTTTTAATTTACAGGAAGACTCAAAAATGGATTAAACTAGCCCCAGAATGTAAGAAATTCAAGTTTCTTTCCTATTGTTATCACTCTTTCTTCTACATAATTAGTAAACAGTCATAGAAATTCAAATATGTCAAGTATTTTCACAGTGTATATGTTTAAGGGCCTAGACATATCCCATCTCCACTGCTATGTAATAACTATCCTGTGAGATGGGACACAAATGGTAGTGACCTCTTTACAACTGATATAATTAAAGCACTTTAGCAAGTGACACAGTAAGTTGGCATAAAAGCAGAGAAGTTATCAGAAGAATCATAATTCAGGTCAACTGACTCCTACTAAAGTGTTATTGCTATACCATGCTATTCTTCAGCAACATCCCTTCAAAATTTCCTATGAATGCAGTCACACTGGTCAAAATTTACTGGTTCTAGAAAGTCATTTCTTCTCTTGGAAAAAGTTAAAAAATTTGAAAACACAAAGAAAGTTAAAAATAAGAGTTGTGCTTTGAAGAAACAAGTATTGTATTGCTGCTGATCAGTTAAAAAATTGAATTCATAGAACTACAAACAAAATATTAAAAGCCAAAGACTAGCTAATTCAGAAAACTGTTTGGCAATTACTCAAAATGTTAAATATAGCTCTAGTTGTTTAGCTCAGTGAATTGAGTGTGGGCCCACAAACCAAAGGGTCACTGGTTTGAATCCCAGTCAGGGCACATGCCTGGGTTGCAGGCCAGGTCCCACCCCAACGTGGGGCACATGAGAAGCAAACACACATTGATGTTTCTCTCCCTTTCTTCTTCCTTCCCTTCTCTCTAAAAATAAATAAATAAAATCTTTTAAAAAATGTTAAATATGTAGGAGACCATCTGCATGGCATGGGCCTAGCTCCCACTCAGAGATGCACAGGACCCATGCCTACGGATAGGTTCTCCAGTGGGGAATCAGGCCTGCAATGTACCTAGGCTGCTTTGAGACTTGCTTTTGCTAAAACTCCCTCACCCTGAATTGCAGCCAACATTTACTGCAAAGTAACTTCCTAAAATCCATGCTAAACCTTCCAAGGACAAGTGTAACTGGTTCAACCACTTTTCCCTTTTCATTTGCAAATATCCCTCTTCTGTGATGTGATTACCGGCACCCTCTCCTTTGTTTTCTGTAAAAGGTAACCACTAAAGCAAACCTGTGCATAGTTAATGAGGACCTTCAAGTAATGTGCCCAGAAAGACAATAAAAGCTCATGGAAGCAAGGGTGGAGGCTTTTGTTCCACTTGAGAGAGAAGCTGCCTGCCCTTTTTCTCCACAGGATTTGGCAGTCCATGTGAATTTCTTTTGTTTCAGCTACAACACCATGGACTCCAAATATGGACTGCCCATAGGACCCAGCAACTCTATTCTTTGGTATATGCCCAAGAAAAATGAAAACATATCCACACAAAAACATGTACAAGAATACCTATAGCAGCATGATTCACAATAGCCAAAAGGTAGAAACAACCCAAGTGTCCATCAACTGATGAATCAATAAACAAAATGTGCATAACTGTACAATGAAATATTACCTGGCCATAAAAAGGAATGAAGTTGTAATATATACTACAACATGGATGAAACCAGAAAACAATTGCTCAGTGAAAGAAGCCAATCACAAAAGGCTACATATTGTGTGATCTCATTTATATGAAATGTTTGGAATAGACACATCCAGAGACAGAAAGTAGAGTAGTGGTTGCCAGCAGCTGGGGGAGCCGGGTAGAGAGTGGCTGCTGACGGGCACAGGGTTTCTTCTTGGGATGATGAACATGTTCTAAAATTGACTATGGTGATAGTTGCACAACTGTGAATATACTAAAAACCATTTTTATGGCATATAAATTATAACTCAATAGGCTTTTTAAAAAAAATAAATTTTATAGAGTTAAAAAAATAGTCAAAGACCAAAGGTAAGAAAAAAATCCAATGGGATGGACTGGAATTGGAAATTAGGGTGTCAGTAAGAATTCATGATTTCTAAAATGTCTACTTCCTAGACATGAATGGGCCTAGAAGCAATGACACCCCCATAGTAATGAGTATTCACAGAGTCCAGGTCTGAGTTTCTAACACTGTTTGTCACTAAAAGGAATCAGGGCTCCCTGGAGAAATAGCTGATCCAGGGCTGACCCAGGCAGATACAAGCTGAGACTGAAATATCTTATTGTGCCAAAAAGCAATACAGTCCAGCCCCCAAAAAGATGGGGCATGCCACAAGAACACAGAGCCAGTTTGCAAAGACTGCTGCTAGCCAAGTCCACAACAACATGAGCATCAAAATAATTAAGGACAGCACTGTGATATATATATTGGGTTGGCCAAAAAGTTCATATGGTTTTATTCCATAAAAGACGTATTTTTCATCTTCACCAATAACTTCATTGCCTTGGCTATTTTGAGTACATCAGCTATCTCCCAGGTGGTAAAATGTTGATAGTTCTCAATTAATGTCTCAATTTGATCGCTATCGACTTTAACTGGTCTACCTGACCATGAGCATTGTCCAGCAAGAAATCTCTAGCACAAAACTTCACAAACCACTTCTGACATGTCTGATCAGTCACAGCACCTTTTCCATACACTGCACAAATCTTTTTTTGCATATTAGTTGTGTTTTTACCTTTCTCGAAATAATAAAGCACAATATGCTGAAAATGTTGCCTATTTTCTTCCATCTTCAATATTAAAATGGCTACACAAAATTCACCAGTTTTTTTAAAGATTTTATTTATTTTATCTTTAGAGGGAAAGGGAAGGAAAGAGAGAGAGAGAGAAATATCAATGTGTAGCTGCCTCTCATGTGTCCCCTGCTGGGAACTGGCCTGCAACCCATGCATGTGCCCTGACTGTGAATCGAACCGCAATCCTTTGGTTTGCAGGCCCGCGCTCAATCCACTGAGCTACACCAGCCAGGGCAAAATTCACCAATTTTGATAATTTTCTTTAAATGCACACTGATATGACAGCTGTCACAATATAATCTAACAAAACTGTTTCAAATGAAGTTAAAGACAACTAAGCACTACTAGAGTACATCATACAGAAAAAAACCAAATGAACATTTTGGCCAACCATTTGCCAAACCAATAAATATCACTGAAAAACAGAAACCCAAAATCCACATAAAGATGAAAGGATGGAAGGATGATGGATGGATGGGAAGAAAAAGCTCTCAGAGTGGAATGAGACTTCCAAATGTGAAGGGGTTAGGAGAAGGAGGATGAAAAATTACCATTTGCAATGAAAATACAGATTGGTTCAGGCAAGAATGATCAACAGATGTAAAATCTGAAGGTAGGAATAAGGTGCAGGATATTTGCATGGTCATAAAGTGTCTGCTTATTGACTGCTCATTGGTTGTAAGGTGAAAACCAGTCAATACACAGTGGAGAATCTAGACAGCACCTTGCTAGGTGATCAAAATCAACATCACAAATGAGGTTAGGTGAATATTGGATGTCTCCAGGTTTAATACATGGAGAAGGGCAAGGAAGCACTCCATGAAGTGTTCTGGCTTGAAGTGCTGACCTGAATCCTTCAGACAAATTCAAAGTGAGAAATGTTCTGTTAAAACACCTGGCTCCGCATTCTGCAACAGTGTCAACATGATGAAAGACAGAAGAGACTGAGGGGCACGCCAACTAAATGCCACATGTGATTCTAAATTAAAACCAGCACCAGAGAATAACATGCTACACCGTACATTATGGGGCCAGTTAACACAACTGAAATATGAAGTTATTTAAGAGAACCGTATCAATGTTAAACTCTTGACTTTGATAACAATATTGTGTTTACACAGAGACTGTCTTTGTCTTAGGATATACACAATGGACAGTATTAGGAGGTAAAGGGCAGGATGAAGACAACCTACTCTCAAACAATTCAGAAAAAATAATACAGGAAATTTACAACTGTTGAATTTGGGTAAAGAGTGTATGGGAAGTTTCTGTACCATTATAATGTTCCATAAGTTTAAAGTTTTTCACAGTAGAAGTTAACAACATATTTATATATAAACTAAAAGAACAAACTATAACACAGATGCTGCAGTGGAAGCCTTTGCTTGAAGGGTAAAGGAAGGAAAGTCTGCTTCTCCTTACAGGACTTGTCTGAAAAAGTCCTTGCTCCTCAGACTCTGTGTTCCTCTTTCCTCTCTCAGCTCCAGAAGTCCGTGAACGAGGTGATGAAGTTGAAAACCAAGGAAAGAAGAGAGCAATAAAACAAAAACTGAAATGACATAGTGAGGAGGGTGAGACATAATGGAAGGCCTGGAGTGGCTATGCAGCTCCTATGAGGAACAGCTGGGCCCCTCCATTCTCAGCAAAGAACAACAGAATGGGGAAGTCACAGAGGAAGTCCAATCAGAAACATTCCCTTCCACTGTCCCCCCAAAGTGCCTCAGAAAAGTGAAAAGCAGGCAGTATGTTAAAAAAATTGTGCTGGCTGATTCAGAGATGAGATCTTCATACCACACTCAAAAGAGTAGGGCTTCAACACAGCAACTCCCACTGAGAACAGGCCATGTATGTTCTAGGACAAGTCATCAAATCAGTTCAGTGACCTTCACTTGGGTGTCTTAACAAGGACAGTGTTATTTCCCAAATGACCTTCCACAAAGGCACTAGGGAAACACTACCATGTGTCAGCTGTCCTATATTCATGTAGACCATTACACTTTCCATTACATTACACTTTATTTGTGCCTCATAGCAAGAATGACAGAAGGAACTATACAGGAAAGTGTAAAAAAGAGAAAGTCTTCTACAGATGTAATAGACACTCAATGGAACTATCATCCCACACAGACTTATCTCTGTCAACATTTTTGAGTGTACATCATTATCACTTTTAGGCATTCTAAAAAAAAGAAAAACATTAAGAGAGAGAGAACATAAAACATCTTCCCCATGTCAACATTCTTTGTGTCAAGCAAAATGAGTGGTATGGGAACCAGAGTATCTAAGATTCCTTAGTGAGATGTGAAATCCCAATTCCTTAATCTTATTGGATTTTTAAAATCTTACTGAGATTAAAACCTTGCTGAGGGCTCTTTCACATCTTCTAAGTATGTTGTTCTGGTGCCTACATAGTGGTTGCTCAATAAATTCAGATTCTACTATAAGTAAATCTTCCAAAGAGGCAAAAGCAAGGTTTAGAATTTTTAAACATCAGTTCCTGGATCAAGCTCACTACATTGCTTGACTTCTCTAGCTTACCAGGTGAAGTGTATAAACAGAAAAGACGCCATTTTGCAAGAAATCTGCTCCCACCCCTTTTCAACCTAGAAGGCAAAAACCCACTTGGACTGCATTACTGAAGAGGAGCATAAGCCCTCCAAGGCTCGGCTCCCACACAAGTTGGGCAGAGTACACTCACTCAACTCTGGGAATCCCTGTCTCCACTAATTATGAAAAAAACTATATACATACTCAAAATACCAGAAAGGCTTTCATCATTTTTGATACAGAACTTGGAAAATTAAATGGAATTTATCTATATTCTAAGGGGCACTAACATCAATATATTTATATGGTACTATAATTAGTTTGCAGGAGCCCACCTTATGAATTTCTTTACAATGGAATTTTGACCACATTTTTAAAGGGTAGGGAAGACAATGTTACAGCCTTAAGTCTTTCTAACACAGCTTCAATGCCAAGTACTTCAAGATCTATAAATACTTAAATGCAGATAGTCTAGAAACTCTGAGAAAAACCCTTATATGGTCAAATACTTATTCTTGTTTTCAATATCAATATGCTATTGATAGCATATTAATTTTGGTAATTTACCTACTTCATCATTCCATACCTCGTGGAGACAGTTTTTTCTAAAGAAAGAGTCATGTATTTAGAGGTAACTTGCCTGGACTCTACATTTGCAGGGGTGCAAGTTGGGGCACCATGAGGGTGGGGGTCAGGGGAAGGAGCACAGAGCCAGCTGCACATGCTGCTTAAAAGGAAGAAGGGTAAATGATCTCAATGGATGTTTTTTGCTGGACAAGAAGGGGAGGCAAATACTGATCAGAATGGCCAAAAGTGCTATCAAGTTTATCCTGTTGTGAATACCAAAAGAACATGCAGATTCTTTTGGACCTATAAACAACAATTAGGGAAAGAAAAATGTATGGAGGCAGACAGCTTTATAGAAAACAATTACGTGTTTATTCCAGTGAAACAGAGTTAAAGAAAAAGAATAATTTGGAGTGGGATAGAAGAAGGAAAGGACCAGAAATTTAAAAGGAGTGGCTTTCACTTGGACCTGTGCGATGTTTGTTGTGTTATTGTTCACACACATCTTCCATCCCATGGACAGTAACAGTCTGGGGCCTCTGGAAAAACATTTGGGACAGTGGATGAATACTAGCCATGCTTATCGAATTACAAACCATAACATCACTGTCACATACTTCACATTCCCCGAAGCATTAACAAAATACTTAAACCATTGTCACCCATCCCAGACAGTTCTTTAAGCTCTCTTCACTGCACAGTCATTATTAAGAACACAGGGGTAGAGTTTCACTTACATGGTTAATGAAGAGACTCTTGCGTTTTTCTCTCACTGTGAAAACAAAAGATGCAACAAAAATGTTACAGGCCTGCATGCCAACCCCTTACAGGTTACTGAGGGCTATACCTCTGTGTCATGATCCCATCCTTCCACCAACCAAAATACCCAATTGTTCCATTACCAAATATAAGAATGTGACCTGCACAATGCAGATTCGAACCTGATTAACAGAGCAAAATACATACCCACTTATTTAAACTATGGCATGCTAACAAAGTAAAAGTAGCTAAAATTAACCAAAGGGTAATACTCTTCCAATAACTGAATAAAATATTAATTAGTAAATCTCATAAAACTTGTACGCATCCATTAATTTAATTTAAAACAATTAACAAATAAGAGGACAATTGATTTCTAAACAGAGCAGATCCACAAAGGTCCACACTATAGGGTGAAAGATAAATAACAATGCCCATCACAACATTAAGATACAGGACAAAATATGCCAGAATCATTATCAGCATGGAAACCAATTCCTCTCTCTCTGTGCTGGGTGCTGAGAAATAAAGCCATACTTCTGTCTAGGAGGCCTGATGGAGCCTCTTATAGCACCCTCGCCCTCGTGGAAGCTAAAAAACAAAAATCACAATGCATAATACCGTCCTATCTCAGAGATGAAGACCTTAGTGTTTTTCAAAATGAATCCTCAGCCCAAGATGTACAAGGTTGATTAAGGAACCCTAAGGAGCTTTTTCATGACCTGATGTCACTGAACTTTGAATTTGCTTTCCTGAAGACCTAGTTTTGAGGGCATATACTAATCAATTAACGCATTTACTGAGCAGGTAACTTTAGAAGATAGAGAGAACAGGTTTCCTTCAAAGAGGTGACCAATAATGACATCTTGGGGTATCCTAAAATGCTAGGTACAAATCCAGCTTATCCTTTCAGTAGTCCTGCCCTGCCCCCACCCCCACAGTCCACCTCCCAAATGCAGACTCTCTAGTTTCAAGCTCTCCGTCTGATCTAAGGAATAGGAATTGTTGGGGTTTTTTTTTTTAAGATTTTATTGTTATTTTATTTTTTAGAGAGGGGAAGGGAGGGAGAAAGAGAGGGAGTGAAACATCAATGTGTGGTTGCCTCTCATGCACCCCCCTACTGGGGATGTGGCCCAGGACCCAGGCATGTGCCCTGTCTGGGAATAGAACCAGTGACCCTTTGGTTAGCACGCCAGCACTTGATCCACTAAGCCATGCCAGCCAGGGCATGGAAACTGTACGTCTAGTTTACATTCTATTCAATTTCCTTAGAAGTCCTATCCTATCTGAAATGACTTTGTCCCTCTTCCTCTGTCAAAGATACCCTGGAGTACAAAAGTAAAAACCAGCCTGAGGGTATTCTTGGGAGAAAGTGGCAATAGGCCATCAGCTGGATCCATCCATAGGCCACTGGCATACACCAACCACAGACACAGAGAGTGGGCCACCTGGCCACACCTGAGGCCAGACCAGCACACCAAAAGCTCTCTAGAGTGTACAGAAAACAGCTGCGGAGTATGTCTGGTGAGACAGTATAGAGGCTGCATGATTACGTTTGACCTAATTCAAAATAAGCATGCACAGGTGAACCATAACCCCCCCCCCCAAAAAAAAAAAAGAGAGAGAGAGAGGAGCTGTCGAGAACCACTGGGTTTTAACTTCCTGGCACTATATACTCTGTGTGCATATGTATCTGTTCACATGTATCTGTGCACATGCATATCTTCCTTAAGTTATTTCAATACTAAATTATTGTGCATCTAGTCAGGTTTGCTCAACCACATGGAGGCAAGATGGCATCTTTTTATGGTGATTTCCCATGGGCTGAAGGGACCTGAGAACACTTTCTACATAGGCAGCAGACCTGAAATCCCACAGGCGACACTTAGCCCTTCTGAGGGTACCCAATAATAAGTATGTGCAGTAAGAGGTTTTCTGTCTCCCAATTACTGAAATGACCTCCAAGGTCACCTTATCACCCACCTCCAACAGATAAAAGATATTCATCCATGCCTCAAGAAATATATTACAGCTTCTTATATGGGTACTACTAAAAAGATTACAAATTATTCAAAAATAAGAGGACTGAAATATAGAATCATCAATGTTTTGACTCAAAATTTTAACAAGAAAGTTTTAAAACAAAAATAAAATCACAATACACAAATGAAAAGGAATATTGTAAAAGTGTATGCTATTGTTGTACATCTCCTACAAGGATAAATATTAGGGAAGAATCAGACCATTTCCACGAATCCCACTGGTTCCAATTAGAATAGTAGAAAACAGGAGCTCACTAAGACTAATACAAAACATGTAAGGACAAGGTATCTGAATCTATTATAGAATACCTGTATTTGTACAAAGGAACATCTGCACACTCCTTTATTTTCCACAAGGCAACTGAAACTGCTGAATCTTATCTGAAATCTGGTACCACCTTCCTGTTATATTTTGTAATGCTGCCCCTAAGAAGACCTTTGAGAAAATCATACCTACATAATATCTGAGAGGCTTTTTCCACACCTGTCCCTATGACAGACCTCCTTCTGGAATGTCTCCTGAGTCCACAAACCAACTGCCTGTCCCCATGTAACTGGGTGCAGCCAGGGAGCCCCTGAAATAGGGATTTGCAATGGGGTCCAGGAAATATTAGAAAAAATGTAGGATGTCTTCCCCCCACAGGTCTGAACTGGGGGGTGGGACACATGGAGCAGGGCCATTGAGAGTTGTTCTGCATAGCAACAGTTTTGCAACTAACCTCAGCCATGGTTATTTAATGTATCTGTAACTTTTGGTTTTGCAAATATGTTAAATAGCTGTGGCCATGCTTTGAGCCAGGGAGATGGGAGTAACTTCCACCCAGGATATAACTGGGAGGCAACTCCCCCTGGTTACAGCACCTGTGGTGTGAGAGCTTGGAGATGATTCGCTCCACGCCATGGGGCCATGCCTGCTGGGACTAACTATGGCAGCCCAGTAAAGCTGGAAAAATAGGGGAATGCTGGCAGGTGTAGCCAATTGTGGTAGGAGTCGGAAATGGGGATACAGAGGAAGACTGGCACTGGGATTTAAACCCAGCTGTGGCAGCCATACTAGGAGGGGACCATGGGACTTTGGGGCTCCCTTTGCCAAGCAACTTAGGAAGTCAGAAAGCAAGATGTAGCAGCGATGCGGAGCACTCTCTTAGCAGTTTGGACAAATGCAGGAGAGATGCTGTGGGAAAGAAAGGGGTGAAAGGACTCTTACTGGTGGGTCATGAGAGGGTGCCATGCGGGTTTGGATTAAGAACTGGAGATCCCGGTGACACAGCTGGTGGCACTGGGAACCAAGGGAGGCCTGTTAGCTGAGCATGGATTACTGGGGAGAACCAGGGGCTACCAGAGCCACGGACTTCTATTTCTTTTCCTGAGACTGGGCAAAGGAGGGAAAGAAGGACTGTATAAGTTTGTGGGTGTTTTAAGGGTCTTTGGGATCTTAATGAAGACATTAAGTCATTACTCTAAGTCTGTATAACCTTTGGTGAAAAGGAAAGGAATTATTTATTTAATCTCTGACATTGAGAGCTGTAATTCCCTGGCAGTGGGCAAGGCAAACTTAAAACAGGGGGACCCCCCCAGGAGAAGTGGGGGGTGCGGGGGGCCCATTCAGTAATAGCATATCGTTCCCCGCCTCTATGGGTCCATTCTATAACACCCACACATAAAAAAATATCATTGCAGAAGGTTATCTTCATAGCTGCAATGTATAAGTCAATCTTTAAAATGAAATAAATCTTCTCTTAAAGCATACAATTTGCATATTAAACAATTACATATATGCAGGTTCAACAGAGGAGGCCTATGAGGCAAGTGACAGATACTATTTTCCCACGAACTTCAAGGTTTTATACTTTCTATGCAGGGCTGCCCTGAAATTCTCTTCTACTCTACCTCCTTCCTTCAAAGAAGTAGCCACTAGGGCTAGTGAAACACTTGGGGGCTCACAGCCAGGAAACTGAAGTTGGGGGAACCTAAAGCAGTAGCAGAGCAAGGCTGGACTAATAGAAGAAAAGATCAAACCCCCGATTTTTATACTAAACAATCCAAGGGAAATTCTTATATACTCAGCCAAGCAGGATGTAACAACTCCAACTTTCCACTCTGGACCCTAAAGAATTAAGAGGGTAAGAGAGGACTCTTTTAAACTAGGAGAACTTTTTCTGCTGGAAATATTTGAGGTTTTCTTCCTACATTATTATGTAGGCCATCACCATAACATTAAAACCTGGTGTTCCCAATAGTGTTTTTACTAGTAAGTAGCTATGCAAAGATTAGTAAGTGGGACTTCAAGCAGAAAAGTTATGTGGATCTTTACCCTATCACCCTATTTGCTCAAGTAGGTGTATGTATTAATTTTGTTACAAGACTAGTAACTGAAATAACGGATGAGCTCTTACCACTTAGTATAGACAAAGGATTTAAGCAACAGGAAAATAGGCAACAGTATTCATTCTAGTAAACATGTATAACTCAGAGTGTAATGGGTGTGGAACAAGGTGAAAGCTGAGAAGTCCCTGGGAATAAAGAAAATAAATAAATAATAACCCTAACAGGGCTTAGGGGACAGGAGAAGCTGAACAAAGTGGTAGAGTTATTTTACATAACTTTGCAAGTTGGTCAGTTTCATAGTTATGTTAAAAAGCTGTGTAACAAGGGAGGTGGGGTGAATTTAACCAGGTGCTAGAGATGTAACACTTGTGTGAAAAGAGCTTGGAGGCAATTCACTCTGCAATCACAGGGCCATGCTCTCCTGGTCTAACAATGGCAGCTGGAGAAAGGCAGAAGGTATCAGGGGACTGACAGATGTTGCTGACTGTGGAAGTTGGAAGTGGGGTTATGAAGGAAACTCTGGGCCGGGATTTAAACTAGGCACGGCAGCCATTCGCTCTCTTGGCTACGCAGGTTGAAAGGGTGCAGAAGGACCCCCGGCGGCCCTCTATCAGGGGTCATGCAGTTTTGAATTAAAAACTGAAGAACACAGGAATATGGCTAATGGTGCTGGGGAACTGAGGGCGTTGTCCAGCCAAGCACGGATTAATGGGAGATGCCTAAAATGCTAAACTAAGACCAAGGGAATGCTTAACTGTGAATTTCTGTTTTTCTTTCTCCTGAGAGATGGTAACTTTGACTGGCATATTCTAAAAACTAGCCTAATATGATAAAAGAAAGGCAGGGGTGTTGTGTGTGTGTGTTCATGGGTGTTTAAAAGGAGTGGGACTTGACGGCAGAATTCTGCCATTATTCTAAATCTATAACTTTTAAACAAACCATTCCTTTCCTTTTTACCAAACTCTAGCATTTGGGAATCTTGGCGATCGATAATTGGGCCCATGCATCTTTCAGAACTACATAAAGGCTGGCATTCTGTTACAACAGCATTGGGAAATAAATGGAGAATAATGACAGGTAAATATTAGATACTTAATTATCTATGTTCTTTTTCTTTTTGCAGTGGATTTAGGGAATTGAAATATGTAAAGCCAAAAGCAGTTGAAGCTTTAAATCCTAGGGAATTCTGACATATTGAGACAGAATAGTAAGAAGTTAGGAAAATTCCTTGGCAAGTGGAATAAGGGAAATGAGGCATAGCTGAACACAAAGGTCAAGCAACTTACAGCCGGGTGCAGATGGTAGCCAGGGCAAAGGCCCCCAGTGCTTGGCAGGAGGCAAACTGGGAAAACAAAGACCTGGCCCTCAGGGTAATGTTAGAATTTACTGGGACTAAGCCACTGCCTATGCTGGAACAAAGAAGGTATTTTCACCTGCTAAATACCTGACTAGGAGATTCCCCATTTCAGAAGCAACTGAGGCATAGCGCTGTCATTCTGCTGTCATTCTGCTGGAAACCGGTTGAATCCTCACTGCCCCCACACCTTCCCCTCAAGGTTTCTACAGAATCAGCCCTCCTGGACCAGATACCCAAGACACCTGGAGCAGATTAGCAGGGTGACTCACCCTCCCCCAAAGGTTTGCTACACACCCTAAAAGCCCTTCTACCCTTTCCCTTGTGGATGCCATCCTTTCAGACCCAGCTCGCCTGATCCCAGTGTCCCAGCTTGAATAAAAGCCCTTAATTGGACTTTTCTGGTGCTCCAGTCTTAGCCACCTTAGCTAACTAACAGGTAACATTTCCTCCCTGGAGAGAACACCTAGGCTTCAGCTGCATTTCAGCTCCCCATCCCCAAAAGCAGCAAAGCCAGGTGAGTGACACAGGAACCAACTGCAATGACTGAAAGGGCAATGACTGGAAAGCTGATGAATATTCTGCTGAAAACCCACACCTGGAGCCTCCCCTAAGATTCTTGCCTGCAAGAAAGAGATGAAAGCCTCAAGACAAAGGACACAGTGACATTCCCTCTTCCTACACTTCCTCCTTCACAGGCACCAGTACCCTAAACTGTGAGGCAACTGGCAGCTGGCTTCTTAGTCCAGGCTAATCCCCTGTCCCCAAAGCTCCCTTTTCTTTGACTTCTCAATGAGCTCAGTCTAGGCTTCCCTGTTGCTTCTTCTATGCTAAGCTCTTCCTTGTTCCACTGTCCCCAGCTGAAATAAATGTATCATAATCATCTAAACTGGTGCTGTGAAATCTTTCCTACATGAAGCCAAGAACCCACATACTACTGCTGACCCTAAGCAGAACCACCCTGTTTGGGCTAGACCCCTGTCCAGTAACAATGTGACTATTTTAGTCACATAAAATCTTAAACTTCTTCCTTTGGAAAGAGACACTCATATTCCAAGAATGAATTTTAAAATGGTGCTTCATTTACACATTTAACATTCATGATTTGATTCATGCTATGAAACTAGCACAAAAACACTGAATGAGCCATTTTAGAATAAATTTCAGACGTATTTTCAGGAAAGCTTTGGTTGAAAGGGAACTATACTGTATATTACTTGGTATATCTCATTTCTCTGAAACTTCTGATTTTTTTATGCTTTTATTGGCCTTTTCTTGCCAGTTTCTGGTCTCTACAGTTGAATCACTGTCTGTTAAAAAGCCAAAATTCATGAAAAAACATATAAAAGGCTAGATTAATTTTGAAATTATAGACACTCCAGGGAACAGTAAAGTTCCCTAACATCCTTGTTCATCCTAGGTGACCATGGCCATAATGACCTAAACTGTAATGGGGTGCAGCCAGGGCCCCCCCCTCCCCCGCAAAGACTGATTTGTAATGGGGTTCAGAACTTGGGGTGTCCAGGAAATTTGAAAATACAGGATATCCTCACCCTCACAAGTCTGAACTTGGGGATGGGACACATGGAGCAGGCACATTGAAAGTTATTTTGCATATGAACAGTTGGCCAACTTCATACTTGATATGCAAAAATGGTTATTGTACATATCTGTAACAGCTGGCTAGCTTCATAGGTATGTTAAGTAGCTGTGACCATGCTTTGAGTCAGGGAGATGGGAGTGACTTCCACCCATGAAGTAACTGGGAGGCAGTGCCCCCTGGTTACAGCACTTGCATGAGAGCTTGGACTAGATCTGCTCCATGCCACAGGGCCATGCCTGCCCGGAGTACCTATGGCAGCCAAGAAAGGCTGGAAAAATACAGGAGTGCTGGCAGGTGTAGTCGATTGTGGGAAGAGTCAGAAATGGGGTTGCAGAGGAAGATTCCCACCAGGATTTAAGTCCAGGTGCAGCGATCATGGGGTCTAACCACGGGGTTTGGGGGCTCCCTTTACCACACAGCTTAAGAAGCAGAACAAACATAGCAGACATGCAGAGCTCTCTTAGCAGTTCAGAAGAACGCAGGGGGAGACAAGGCAGGACTAGGGACAGGGACAATGTGAGACCTTGCAAGGAAGGAAAGGGGTGAAAGCTCTCTTGCTGGTGGAACAAAAGAAAGTGCCACATAGATTTTGATTAAGAACTGGAGATTCCAGCAACAAAGCTGATGGTGCAGAGAACCGAGGGAGGCCTGACAGTCCATCATGGATTACTGGGGGGGACTGGAAGCTAGCCAAGTCTCAGGCTTCTATTTTTTTTCCCCCTGAGAAATGGTACCCCTGACAGGCCTGACTGGGCAAAGCAGGGAAGGAAGGGTGTTTAAAGGGACTTTGAGTATTTATTGGCAACATTCTGTCATTATTCTAAACCTGTATAACTTTTTTGTACTGAAAAGTTTATTTTTTGTTTTTAATTACAGTATATTTTATTGATTATACTATTACAGTTGTCCCATTTTTTCTCCCCTTTATTCCCCTCTGCCCTGTACACCCCCTCCCATCATCATTCCCCAAGCTTAGTTCATGTCCATAGGTCATACATATAAGTTCTTTGGCTTCTCCATTTCCCATACTATTCTTAGCCTCCCCCTGTCTATTTTGTACCTACCATTTATGCTTCTTATTCCCTGTAATTTTACCTCACTCTCCCTCCTCTCCCTCCCCACTGATAATCCTTCATGTGATCTCTATTTCTGTGAATCTGTTCCTGTTCCAGTTGTTTGCTTAGTTCATTTTTGGTTTTGCTTTTTTTACATTCAGTTGTTGATAGTTGTGAGTTTGTTGTCATTTTACTGTTCATATGTTTGATCTTCTTTTTTTTAGATAAGTCTCTTTCACATTTCATATATAATAAGGGCTTGGTGATGATGAACTCCTTTAACTTGACCTTATCTGGGAAGCACTTCATCTGCCCTTCCATTCCAAATGATAGCTTTGCTGGATAGAGTAATCTTGCATGTGGGTCCTTGCCTTTCATGACTCTAAATACTTCCAACCAGCCCCTTCTTGCCTACAAGGTTTCTTTTGAGAAAACAGCTGATAGTCTTATGGGAATTCCTTTGTAGGTAACTGTCTCCTTTTTTCTTGCTGCTTTTAAGATTCTCTCCTTACCTTTCCTCTTGGGTAATATAATTATGATGTGCCTCAGTGTGTACTTTCTTGGGTCCAACTTCTTTGGGACCCTCTGAGCTTCCTGGACTTCTGGAAGTCCATTTCCTTTGCCAGATTAGGGAAGTTCTTCTTCATTATATTTTGAAATAAGTTTTCAATTTCTTGCTCTTCCTCTTCTCCTTCTGGCACCCCTATGATTTGGATGTTGGCATGTTTAAAGTTGTCCTGGAGGTTCCTAAGCCTCTCCTCATTTTTTTGATTTCTTGTTTCTTCATTCTGTTCTTGTTGAATGTTTATTTCTTCCTTCTGCTACAAATCATTGATTTCAGTCCAGTTTTGTTCCCTTCACTCTTGGTTCCTTGTACATTTTATTTTGTTTCACATTTCGTAGCCTTCATTTTTTCCTCTATTTTGCAACCATACTCAACCATTTCTGTGAGCATTCTGATTACCAGTGTTTTGAACTCTGCATCTGATAGGTTGGCTGTCTTTTCATCACTTAGTTGTATTTTGATCTTTTCTTTCATTTGGGCCATATTTGTCTGTGTTGGCATAGCTGTTACGTAGTAAGGGGCAGAGCCTTAGGTATTCACCAGGACAGGGCAACCCACATAGCTGCGCTGTGTTGCTTTATGTGGGATAGAGATCTGAGAGGGAACAATGCGGCTTGCTCAACTCTCGGTGGACTTTCAGTCACTTCCCCTGCTACCCACAAGCAAATTGGGCCCTTCTGGTGCCGACTCTTGAGTGTGTGGGCTTGTGTACATTCTAGTACCTTGTGGGTCTCTCCAATGAACTCTCTTATGAGGCGGGGAGTTTCTCCTACTGCTTCAACCCCCACAGGATTTTTCAGTCAGAGGTTTTGAGACTTTATTTCCCCATGCTGGAACCCTGAGTTGTATGGTCTGTCTTGCTCCCCAGTTGTTTCTCCCGGTTTATCCTCACTCGAACGTGGGACCACCAACTCTACCAGCTGCTGCTTTGCCTGCCTGGATCCTCCAGCCACTGCCTTTCTATGGGTACTCTCCACCCTGGCTGCCCATCTCCACCCCTCCTACTGGTCTGGATGAATGTTTCTTCTTTAACTCCTTGGTTGTCAAACTTCCATACAGTTCAATTTTCTGGCAGTTCTGGGTGTTCTTTGTTCTTTATGTTCTTTAAATTTGTTGTTGTCTTTCTTTTGGTTGTGGGAGTAGGCAAAGTGTATCTACCTATACCTCCATCTTGGCCAGAAGTCCTAAACCTGTATAACTTTTGAATAAATAGTTCCCTTCCTTTCACCAAACTCTGGCATTGAGAGCCATAATTCCTAAGCACAGTGGGCAAGGCAAACCTAGTACAGAGGGACCCTAGGGGAGGGGTGGTCCATTTGATACCAGTATCTTGCCCCCCTCCATGAGTCCATTCTGTAATAGAACCAGGTGCATATTCATCACTAGCTGAACTACTTCTCCCTTCTGGGAATCTTAAGATCCTGGTTCATCACTGCTAGAACCTTACCTGAAAGAATGAGATGGGGCGGGGTGCACCTCATTCTATGCAAAAAAGAATTAACGTATCAGTTTTGTGTTGAAGTTGGTGTCTGGGAACACAGCTTTGGGGAGGGTCCCCACCATTCTCTAACTGATTAAAAGTGGCTCACTATGCCTGAACTACACAAACGACATGGTTTGTGCTGAACACCTGCTTTCCTCCTAGGACTCTGGTATTTTGCTATGTACCAGGCAGTGGCTGCCTACCTAATCAGTCCTCAATAAAAATCCTGGGCACTGGGTCTCTATGGAGCTTCCCTGGCTAGCAACATATCGCAGTCATTGCTGAAGACAGCATGGTATACCCTGTGTGACTCTACTTAAAAGGGACTGCTAGAAGCCTGTATCTGTTTCCCCTTGTACCTCATGCATGCCCCCTTTCCTGGTACTGTTTCTGCTTCTCATACTTTCTTTGTATTAAGTCATGGTAATGAATATGATTATGTTAGAAGTGCTATGATTCTCCTACTGGATCACCGAGACTCAGGGTGGTCTTGAGGTCCCCAACACAGCTGGCATGCAGAAAAAAAATGGAGGGCAGGGGATAAGAGAGAAAAGGTCAGTACTTCCTTAGTTCCTAGCAGCTTTTAACTTCTAGTTCCAATGACTTGTAAGGTTTCTGAAATACCCTTACAATTAATTATTCCTTTTCCCTTAAGCTAACTGGAGTAGGACAAAGACATTATCATGGGGAGAAAAGTGGAACCTCTTTCTAGTATCTTTCTAGTACCCTAGTATCACCAAAAAAAGACAAATAACATTACCCAATTCTAAATCTATTTTTAAAATAAATTGGAAACCACAAAGGCCATTAATCAGCTCTGAAATTCAAAGTTCTTTGGCCATTTTATTTTATGTAATGTTATAAGCAATATGCCAACTCATTTATAATATTGGCTTTAATCACTTTTAAACTTGAATACTTTTGATTAATAATAATAAAATCTGCAGTTCTCAGCATTGCTACATAATTGAGAATTCTAATGGCCATATATTGCTTTGTTGGGAAAAGAGGCAATAAACTGATGTGATCATAAATCTCACTTTCCTGAGAGAGCAATAGCTGTCTCCTTTAATCCTATCTATGACAGTTTGTTAAGAGAATTTTTACTTAGCTAATATAACAGTCCATAATGACTTAAACAGAAAATGTACTACAGCAGCGGTCCCCAACCTTTTTGGAACTGGAGACTGTTTTTTCCCACAGATGTGAGGGGTGGGAGGTGGGTAGGAAGGACAGGAGATGGAGCTCAGGCAGGGGTAGAGGTCAGGAGGTGGAGCTCAGGCAAGCTTCCTTTGCTACCAGGTTCCTAACAGTCCTGGGGCGAGGTAGGGTGGGGGGGGCACGGTTGTGGACCTCTGTACTCAATGCTGTAAAAGTAAGCCATCTAAAATAAGCAAAAACACTACTGTTGGCATAAAAAGTCTTCTCCACCCTATATGGGGAGTGAGGAGTAAATGCTTAAGTTTGCAACGAGGGATAAACAAACTTCATTTAGGTTGCTTGGGACACCCCCACTCTTAAAAAGACAACTTTCTGGAAAAAATCTAATGCCTAATTATTGAGGATCTGTTAACAATCTAAATGCAATTTCAGTGAACTTCTTTTATAGACTAGCATTAAAAAAATTACCTTGGTTTCCCCTGTTCCATTTCTAAGATAGGCTTTCTGATGGCCAAGTGTCAGCCAACATTAGCCACAGGATATCGGACTAAAGAGTAAATCCTAACATGTAGTCCAACACCCTTCCTTTGAAAATGAGGAAGCTGCCTAGGCATGACCAGAAGAGGGAGAGAGAAGACAGTGTGCTGAACTCCTCAGACTCTTTCCTCTGTACCACCCTCTCTCCAAGGGCACTGTCACTGGTGCCTGGAATCTGCATGAAATGAGTTCCCAGAGACCCAAGTCAGGGAAGAACTTAATTCCACTGAGCCAATGAGAACCTACACTCCAGGGTAAGGATAGCACTCACTGAAAAATGATGCTGCCTCTAGGTACTATGTTCAGAGCTTTTAGAGATAACACATTCAGCCTGCCTGACAATCTCAGGAGGAAGTACTCTTTTTACAGGTGAAAAACCCGTGATTCAGGAAGACCATCTGGACCAGATGCACAAGAACACACAGCTCCAGCATGTTGATTACAGAAGGTTGTGTGTTAATTATCACTATCTTCAGAAAATCATTCTGAAGTGTTAATTGTTCTTACATGGCAACTAATTCAGATTATCAGTGAAATTCAGCTGCATCCCCAGATGTCACAGGGCAGCTGACCAAAAACATCCACCATGAAGGTAGGCTATAAACATGAGAAGCTGTGAAAAGTACAGAATGGGTTAGCTAGTGGGTACTAAGTGATGGGGGATGGAAGGTCTTCACAGTTCAAAAAGGAGGGTTGAAAACTAAGTTATTGACACTGTGACCAAGCCAGGTTTTTTCCCCAACAAAGCATAATTGATTTAACATTAAAAAATCACCACTATAATTTAGTACATTAATAGAAAAGAAAAATGAGGTAATCATATTGATAGATGTGAAATATATTTAATAAAATTCCATATTTATACATGACTTAAAATAGTCACAGCAAACTAGAAATAGAGGGAATTTCCTTAACTTAAAAATATATTTATAAAAACTTACAACAAACTTTATATTTAATGATGAACTATTATAAAATTTGTTTTTCCTGAGACTGGGGTTGAGAAAGTAATGCTGGCACATTGATTACCACTATCAATATTGTATTGGAGGGCCTAGTATTTGCAACTAGGCAAAAAGGGAATTAAACATGCATAAGAATTGAAAGGAAGAAACTACCATTATGTACATATGATATAAATGTACACGAAAAGTTACTGAAAATAAGACTTTATCATTACTATCGAATAGGACCCAGGATACTAACAGTAGAACACAGCTGTGGTGGAGAGGACATCAAACTCTATCCCAGCTGGGGTGAATTACCCCCCTGAGCTTTCACTCTGGGTCTCTGCTCACAGCAATTTTCTGATGACTGAATTTGAGGAAAGCACAGGTCAAAAGAGAAGATACAGTAAAAGGCATATTGAGAAAAACTGATATTCTGGATCAAATTTGATTTTAGCTGATTTTGTAACTATGCAAGCAGTTTTCTCCTGACTGGAAGGCCCAAGGGATCAGACACTGAAGCAGAGTGATGCTTCCAAGAAATGTAGGCCAAAAGCGCCCCCCACCACATCCATTTAACTTATAGGGATCCTGCACCCACCCCTACCTCATGCATCTTAAAAGATGATTGACAGATGGGGATGCAGTCCTGAGAGTAGTTACGGTCATGTCAAGTTCAAACCTGGGAGAGGGAAGTCCAAATATACTGCCTGGGCCTTAAAAGCCTATATTCTCCTGCCCCCGAATAGTGAATGCATGTGTCTCTTTTTAGTAAAGTTAGGAAAGGTGGAAGAAAGTGATGTTACAGTACAAAAGAAAGCCACGTGGGCAGGTACACTGTCACAGTGCCAGGGCATGTCTGCCAAGGATGGACCATGACTCCCCTCATTCTCTCATTACTCTATTCATTCCATTCTTTTTTAAAGTTGTTCTATGTGCTAGCCTCTGAGCCTGGTAAAAAAATTCAAAATGAAGAAGACACAGTCCCTGTTCTAAAGCAATATGGAATTTAGTAAATAAATATACCCACTACTTCTTTACTTACAAGTCATAAAAAAATCACCTCTACAATAGAGGAACATATGAATTCTATCAAAATTAATGCCACTGATTGTATGGCATACCTTTATTCTACTTGTTGCTAAGGAAGAAAAACAATACTGCCAATGAGCTTTGAACAAGCTATCAGTTGTCCCAGCTTCAGAAGTGTTACAGTTGGGGAAATGTGTCCATGAGATTGGATGAAAAGTGGGGAAGTTGGGGAGTATCCCTACAGAGGATGACTTTGGGTGGGCACAGCACTGGGGACAGAGGAGATGAGTCTGCTGCAGTGTCAGGAAGCAGACGGACCAGACGGGTCAAAACTGGAGGCTCACAATGAGAGGTAGAAAAGGACTGGCAGGAAAGGCAGAAAGGGCAGAAGGAGGCAGGCTGCATGTGCCAGTTCCCTTTCTGCCACAGGTGAGCAGGAACCTACAGAGAAGGACAGATGGATCAGGGAGGGGCCTAACTGGACCTGTTTTTCAGAATGCTCCTTCTTGCAGCCATAGGGAGGGAAAGGGAGAGAGGAGGCAGGAAAGGACTGTAGTCATACATCGAGGGAGGGAGGTGAGCTGTGATCATTGTGCTGAAGGAAGGAGAAAGAAAGGAAGAAACACCAAGTTACTTAAGAGATAGATGGGATGGAAGACACTGATCATAGGACTTCTCTGTTGCTGGCTGGGGACCCAGATTGACAGGGAGTTTATCTTTAAGAAAATAGATGAGGGTTAGAGGAGGCAGGCAGGACAGGAAAGATGGCGACTTCTGATTTGGACATGACAATACTGAGGGGTCTGTAGGATTACCAGATGGGGTGTCTACCAGGTGAAGGAAATATGCATGGGGAATACATGCTTACAGTGCCAAAATGGTGGTGATGTCCCCATGCCTAAGGTCCTGAAATAGGATGGCTCAGAGGAGTCCTAGGTATTAGCACTGAGCAACCCAAGTTCCTGCTCCACAGGTAACAAGAGCAAACACTTGAGTGTATACTGTGTGCCCAAGACCATCCTATTGCCTCAGGTCAACAATCCTATGATTTGTCAGGTGTGATTATTTTCAGTTTACGGGAATTTATAACCCAGGAGACTGCCTGATTATAAGGTCAGTACCAGAGCCCTGAGTGCCAATGTGGAAACAAAGGATGAGTCCCTGCAGGCTGAGCTGGCCCCAAGCCACAGACTGCCACAGTCAACCCAGAACGCAGGCGCTGACTTTTCACTGATACATATTGGGCACCTACTCCCCCAGACTAGAGAAAAGAGATAAGGTAAGACAATACTAGTTTTAGTAATTCTCTCTTGAAATGATCTGTCAAAGAATAACTCAGGGGTGGACTGGAGCAGTGGTCTTGAAACCAGGTGTTCAAGAAGGTCTTGAAGATGGCTATGGTGTGAGCAGGTGTTGCCTTCCCACCTCCTCCTTCACAAGGAGCTTCCTCCCATTTCACAAAAAACGGTATGCCAACCCACCCTGAACATGCACCTACCAGGCAGGAAAGACCCCAACCAGGGCATCAGACAAAGGGACAAGCAGACACTGGGTGAACCAGTCACCTTTACACCAACAAAGCCTAGAGTCCATGGTATCCTATGGACAGTCCTTCCAGGGGCTTAGGAAGGACTCCTAGCCCTGCATCTGCACAGGTCACACAGTGGGGATGACTTCCATTAGGACTATGTCTCCTATGCTTAGACTCCCTTCAAAGACACAGGCTCAGAGGGCAAGGCCCAGGAGACAGAGCAGGGAGCACAGGAACACAGGCTGAGCTGGAGAGAACAGCAGGCTGGTGGCCAGGGATGGACCTTATCACACCCACCTGGCCATTGTTCAGAATCAGAAGAATGATGGTGGTTGCAAGCATATGTACTGAAATGCTACATGAAGTGGAAAACATGAAATTAGAACTTTTCTGACAGAAAATAAGTCTGATTTCACTGATTTGACAATGATGCCTAGTTTTGCCAACAAGGTCCTATGAAGAACAGTAACATTTTGACAAAAACACATTAAATCAAAATTAAAAATAAAATATTAGGAAAAAAGAAATGCTAAAAACCTTAGCTCAGAAGAAAACCACAGGTGGGGATCCTTCTTTCAACATATATCTGAGTTCTGTCTCTGGATTAGTCACTGCTCATGGAACACATGTAAATACAGGAAAGATAGGCTTACACATAAGGGCATGCAGTCTGCAAGGGGTCACAGCAATCAGGGAAGGTGTTCTGAAGTAAATCACAGATTCATTTTCTAATGTCCTGAGTGTATAGGTTAAACTAGGTGCAATCAAATGAAAAGAGTAGCAGATTTAATTAAACAATTGTGTGTCTGATAAAGCCTTTCTGATGTACCTCCTAGAACCTGAAAAAGTGAAAAGCTACTATAACTTCATAAGAAAAGCTTTTGCAAAACAAATGGATTCCAATTTCTTACTGGCAACAAAATTAAAGGAGACAAGATTGACTTGTAGCTGGATTTAGGAATTACTTTAGATGATAAATCCCTAGGAGATTTTTTGATATATAAATCAAGGAGGAGAAAGAATTTAGTGATATTACTAGATTGAAACTCCTATTACACTCTGTTTTTGTATATGAACAAAGTTCCCTCAGTACTTACATCTACAAAAACAACAAATTTCAGGATGACCAGTGCCTCATTCCAGTAATATGTAATATCCATCCACAATAGCATCTCAGTAAGAAATGGTAGTCAATGCACATACACGATAAGGTGGAGGTGGTGACTACCAGTAAGTGTGCTGTAGGGGAGAACTCACCAACAAAGAAGTCACGAATAAGTAAAACCCAAGTACAACAAGAAAGCCCGCATAAATGGAAGAAAGGGCAACTCTAGAGCATCCAGACAAGGAGATTAAAGAGAATACACCACTGAGTCCCACAGAACTCCATGCCATGAAGACAGGCAGGTAAAGCAGAGCACCTTGAGATGCATAAACAACAAAAAGAGTCACTTATAGTGGGGAGACAGAGAAAGAACCCCAAACTGAAAGGAATGGAAGAATCCCCAATAAGAGAGCTAAACAAAATCAAGGTAAGCAATCTATTACACACAGAATTTAAAGAAATGGTTATAAGGATGCTCAAGGAACTCAGAGACAACCACAAGGAATTGAGTGGGAACTACAACAGCATGAAAAAGGAAATAGGAAATATAAACAAGAACCAGGAAGAAATGAAGAATACAATATCTGAAGTAAAAAAATACACTAGAAGGAATTAAAAACAGGCTGGATGAAGCTGAGGACCTAATTAGTGAGCTGGAAGACAAGGCAGAAAGAAATACCCAGATGGAGCAGCATATGAAAGAACACACAGAAAGTATGAGGATAGATTCAGGGAACTTTAGGACAACACAAAACATAACAATATTCAAATCATAGGAACACCAGAAGAAGAAAAAAGAGCAAGGGATAGAAAACTTGTTTGAAAAAATGACAGAAAACTTCTCTAACCTGGAGAGAGGAAAAACCATACAAGTCCAGAAAGAACAGAGGGTCCCAACAAAGAGGAACCTAAAGAGGCCTACTCCAAAACATAGCATAATTAAAATGCCAAATTTTAAAGACAAAGAGAATCTTAAAAGCAGCAAGAGAGGAGCAGACTGTAACATACAACGGAGCTATAATAAGGCTAGCAGCTGACTTTTCAACAGAAACACTACAAGCCAGAAGGCTAGGACTTCCAATACTATGTTGAATGGAACTGGTGAAAGCAGACACCCTTGTTTATGTGGAATAGAAATGATGAAAGTGGACACCCAAATCAATAAATGTAATACACCACACAAACAATACAAGACAAAAACTCCATGATCATATCAATAGATGCTGAAATAGGATTTGATAAAGATCAGTAACCATTTATGATAAAAAAAAAAACTCAGCAAAGTGGCAGTAGACAGAGCATTCCTCAACACAATAAAGGCCACATTCAAGGAACCTACAGCCAACATCATACTCAATGGGCAAATCTAAAAGTTTTCCCACTAAGATCAGGAAGAAGACAAGGTTGTACACTTTCACCACTTCTATTTAACATAGTATTGGAAGTTCTAGCCACAGGGATCAGACAAAAAAAAAAACCATGCAAATTGGAAGGGAGGAAGTAAAGCTGTCATTGTTTGCAGATGACATGATAGTGTACATAGAAACCCTACAGAATGCACAAAAAACTACTCAATCTAATAAAAGAATTTGGCTAAATGGCAGGATATAAAGCCAATATTCAGAAATCAAAGGCATTTGTGCATAGCAACAATGAAATACCAGTAATAGAAATTAGAAAAAATCTCATTTGATATAGCAACATGAAAAATAAAATACTTAGGAATAAACTTAACCAAAAAAATAAAAGACCAGTACTCAGAAAACTATATAACACTGAATAGAGAAATTAAGGGAAACACAAATAAATGGAAGCATATTCTGTGTTCATGGATTGGAAGAATTAACATCATTAAAATGTCCATACTACCCAAAGCAAGCTACAGATTCAATGCAATCCCTATCAAAATGTCCGTACATATTTCGAAGATATAGAACAAACATTTCAAAAATTTATATGGAACCATAAACAACCCCAATAGCCACGACAATTTTGAGAAAGAAGATCAAAGTAGGAGGGATCACAATACCTGATATCAAACTATATTACAAGGCCACTGTAATCAAAACAGTCTGGTATTGACATAACACACAGACCAGACACACAGACCAATGGAACAGAATAGAGAGCCCAGAAATAAATCCATGTCAACAGGGTCAGTTAATATTTGACAAAGGGGGCAGGAGCATAAAATGAGTAAAAATAGCATCTTCAATAAATGGTATTGGGAGATCTGGACAAGTATATGGAAAAAAATGAAACTAGGCCACCACTTATACCATACACAAAAATAAACTCAAGATGGATAAAAGACTTAAATATAAGTCATGACACCATAGAAGCCCTAGAGGAAAATGTAGGCAGGAAAAATTCAGATATCCTAAGTAGCAGTATTTTTACTGATACATCCCCTACAGCAAGGGATATAAAGGATAGAATAAATAAATGGGATCTCATCACACTGAAAAGCTTCTGTACAGCTAAAGAAAACATCAACAAAATGGAAATGGAACCAACTGTACCAGAAAATATTATTTGCCGATGAACTTCAGTGAAGGATTTGACCTCTACAACCTATAGTGAAGTCACACAACTCCATAGAAAAGAGACAAGCAATCCAATTAAGAAATGGGTAGAGGACCTGAACAGATACTTCTCCAAGGAGGACCATACAGAGGGCCCATACACAGCTGAAAAAATGCTCAACATCACTAGCAATTAGGAAGATTCAGATTAAAACCACAACGAGATACCTCTTTACACCAGTCAGAATGGCCATCATTAATAAATCAAACAACAAGTGCTCTGAGGTTGTGGAGAAAAGGGAACTGTAGTACACTCTTGGTGGGAATGCAGACTGGTGCAGCCGCAATGGAAAACAGTGTGGAATTTTCTCAAAAAACAAAGCAAAAAAAAAAAAAAAACAACTAAAGATGGAACTGCCTTTTGATCCAGTGATCCCACTGCTGGGGACTAAACCCTAAGAATCCTGAATCACCACTTCAAAAGAACCTATGCATCCCAATGTTCATCCCATTTACAATAGCCAAGTGCTAGAACAGTCCAAGTGCCCTTCAGTAAATGAGTGGACCAAAAAACTGTGGTACATTTATACAATATAATTGTATTCAGCAGAAAGAATGAAGGAACTCCTACCCCTTGTGACAGCATGGATGGAACTGGAGAGCATTACGCTAAGTGAAATAAGCCAGGCAGTGGAAGACAAATACCATATGATCTCACCTATAAGTGGAACCTAATCAACAAAACAAACAAATAAGCAAAATAAAACCGAACACTTGGACATAAAGAACAAACGGACAGTGACCAGATGGGTGGGGGGTGGGGGATAACAGGGGAAAGGAGAAGGGGCAAGCAAAGAAACACAAATAGAGGACTCATGGGCACAGAGAATGAGGTTGGATTGACTGTGAGAGTGGGGTGGGCCAGGCAGGGGTGAGCAATGAGGAGAAAGGCAGGATAGCTCAACTGAACAACAATAAATAAAACAAAAATTTAAAAATATAAGTGGTTTTCAAAAATTATTTCATTATTCTATCTAATTATTCATTCCAGTTTTAACTTGTTTATATTGTTTCAACCAACTGAGAGCTAATAGTAATACCTCCATCCAGAATTTACTTTTAACATTTAAAGACTTACAAAAAATAAAAAATAAAGTTGATCCATATTTTCACAGAGGAGAAGTATGACTATGTGATAAATAACATCTAGAAATCAAAATATATTACAACACAATAAAATTCCATGGAGAATATGGCAAGGAAATACAAGTTCAAAGTGAAAAATGAATTATATGCAATTTCCAACTGTTAAAGAAGGCTGTGTTCATACATTTTTAAATGACTGATGGTAGATTATCAAATCACTATGATACTGAGATTTTATTTGATAAATTTTTAGAAAGAGTGGTAGTTTTGTTTTACAGTATCAATGTTTACAATATACCAGAAATTACATCTTTGATAGAATGAAAAAAGTTTTTTTTTAATTTTGTCACTTTTTAAAGTTTTTGTTCAAGTACAGTTGTCTCCATTTTCCCCCCACGACTCCCCACCACCCCAACCATCCCTACCTCCCAGCCTCGATCCTACCCTCCTTTGGCTTTGTCCATGTGTCCTTTATACATGTTCCTTGACAACCCTTCCCCCTTTACCCCCATTATCCCCTCCCACCTCCCCTCTGGTTACTCTCAGTTTGTTCTTAATTTCAATGTCTCTGGTTATATTTTGCTTGCTTGGGTTTTTTTTTTGTTGTTGTTGTTGTTGATTAGGTTCCACTTATAGGTGAGATCATATGGTATTTGTCCTTTACCACCTGGCTTATTTCACTTAGCATAATATTCTCCAGATCTATCCAACCTGTTGCAAAGGGTAGGAGTGCCTTCAAAAAAATTTTATAAACATAAAAATATTTGAGAGACTTCACACTTTTTCAAAATTCTTTCCTATGGTATATAAGAAAAGGGGAAAAAGTATGAAAATCACTGGTATAAAAGCTTTGGACACCTGAAGATTTTTCAATATCTAACTGCAAATATGTCCTCTATGTGGCCTGGTTATCATGGAGAGACTCACAGAATGACTGACAGGAAGCTGGAGAGATGAGCATCCAGGGTCAAGTGCACAGGATGGCAACAGAGAGAACTGTAGAAGTGCAGAGCAGTGTCTGCAGGAATGGCAGGGAACGATCTGATGGACAAGTTCCCAACAGGGCAGGGCAGTTGACTGCTGCTAAATGCCAGATAAAAGGAGTACAAAAATGTTGGTCCTCTCAAGTTCAATGCTGCCCAGGAACAAAAACATGACCCTACACAAAGGAAGGCCACAAAATATTTTTTCAATTTCATTATTTCTGAACAAATGCACAAAATAACCCATGGCTCAGATTTTTTATTTTGTTTCTACTTTGCCTTCAAGTCACTCAGGGACAATGGTTTTTATCCTTTAATTATTTCAACGAACTCTTGAGAAGCAGAGATTACATACACGTGCACACACTTTTCTTTTTCTCCAAATTCTTTTGAAGGCAAAGAACTTCTAAAACAATACTAATTAAAATTAAAAACATGTAGTTTGGCTGATTTCTCCTGATCATTAAGAGTAGGCTCTCATATCTCTGAATTAAAATAGTACAGAAAAGAAAAAGACACTCAGGAAAGCAATGCTTACATACAAGCCAAAATGACAGCGTGAATAGCCAAGATAGGCCAAGTGAACTGATTTCTCTCTCACCAGGCAGCTCCTTGCCACCCCTGCTCCACAAGGAGTCCATGGTCCCTTCTTTGATAAATAGTTCTTGTATAAAGAAATTCTTTAGTTATATCCTATTAGTGTAAAGAAATGACTGAGAGCAGTCCATTTGGCTTTCGACAGAACATCCCTAATTTCAGCCAGTTGGGGTAGGACTAATTGAGCAAGCACTCCTTTCTAAAGTTTCCAGTCTCCTTTTAACACTGAGAAAAAGTTCCAAATCTAGCCTAGATCTCTTTCATATCAGAGGAGAAGGAATTTAACAGTCAAGGAACTAATGATTCCATGCAAGTATCACTGAAATAAGGATAATGAACAGCTGGTAGGTGGGTAGCATGGCAGATAGAGCTTGTTTGACAGGATAAGAGGCCTGCAGAGAAGAGCTGTGATGGTAACAGAACATGGCTGTGGTTCCAGGCAGCAGTTGCTCTAACACAAACTGTCTTTACCCCAACAGTACCCTCCTCCCCATAGACCTATTCTAAACTGATAAAGGTCTACATCAACTTGAAGAAATGACTACCAGATTAAAAAGAAAGAGATCTAAAAGGTGCTGTGTATCTTATAATTGCAGATTACAACATTTCTTCCAATTAAACAATTGCAATAGGTAGGACCCACTATTTTGAATTCCTGCGGTACTCCTAGAAATATGGGGGTCTTGTAACAGAAATTTAAGTTTATCCAAGTAAAGAATGTTCATAATCAAATCAAGAATGTTTCCTGGTTTTGTCATTATTCCTTCTTTCAACCAGGCAGAGCAAGGCACAGGAAATACTGAGATCTATCACATATTTCTTTCCCTCTAGGAATTGTGTTTGATGACACAGACACAAAAATAGTTTTAAATACCACAATAAGGTTCAGACTAGGAAGAAAAACATGCTCACAGGCTACTGTGGGAGCTTACCAAATGCCCACTTAACCCAGTCTGGGGGTCAAGAACACTTTAGAGAAGAATCTAATAGCAGGAAGATGTAAGGAATGGCCTATATGGAAAACAGAAGGGGAATACAGGTGATTGCAGAGAAACATGAGGGCAGGTCTCACACTGGAAGAACTGCAGTGATGGAATCACCAAGGCCCTGGTCAACAATGCAGAACTGAATTCTAAGGCAAATAGGGAGCCATTAAAAAAGTTTAAGCAAGGACATCCAGTCAAGATGACAGCATAGGCAGACATGGCTAACCTCTTCGCTCAGCCACATCAAAATTACAACTAAAATATAGAACCACCATCACTCAGAACCATCAGAAATCTAGCTGAAAGGAAGTCTGACAACTACAGAATTAAAGAAACCAATTCATCCAGACCAGTAGGAAGGGTGCATACATGGAATGGATTAGTTCCACAACCATGTGTAATGGATAAAAATTTGGGAGGGATATCTTGGGAGCAAGGAGTCCCAATTCCACACCATGCTCCTCAACCCAGGGCTCCAGTGCCAGGAGAAGTCCCCACAATTTTTGGCTACAAAACTCAGCAGGGATTGAGTCAGTGGAAGAAACTTTTGGAGCCCCATGGAGTTCCTCTTAAAGAATACACACATGGGCTCACCTACTCAGACTCCCTCCCTCTGGGCTCCAGCACAGGGGTGGCAGCTTAGAAGGTACCAGGTGCATGCTGGGGAAGACTGAGATGTCTGGCATTAAGGTGAGCAGAGGCCATTGTCCCTTTTCTGGGCCCTCCCGCCAGAGAGCCACACAACCAGTAAGCTGGTGCCATATCTGAGATTCCATCAACCTGGCTAACTGACTGGCCTTGGAGATCCCCAGAGAGTCCACCCTACCCAACTTACAGGCCCACCCAACCTGCTTTTCCATATGAATGGCTGGTCTTGCCTCATGCTGCACAACTTCCTACATCCTCTCAAATGAGCAACAGCTGGCCTCAGTGAGGCCCAGGCTTGGCACTAGCTGCAGCCAGCCTATATTCACCTGGGAATCTTGAAGCCCAACACAAGTAGCAGCAATCTCAGATTGCTTTATAGCTTAGGCAGGGTGGCCCCAGGAGGAACATAGGTGGGGAATGACCTTGGCCTGTACCACCCAGCAAACCCAGTAGACAGATACACACCATGTTTGAGCACCACCACCCTGCCCCTGCATAGCCTATCCTCCATGGAGGGTGGAGGGTGGAGGCTGGTGGTCAATGGTCACAGCCAATCCTTGCAGCTCACTAACCTGAGTAAATCCCTCCCATTGATCAGCCAAGAGCAACCAAGGCTCAACTACAAGAGAAGGGTGTACTCAGCCCACACAAAGGGCACACCTTGTGTACCCAGCTTGGGTGATGTGGGAGGCTGTGCCACTGGATCCTACAGGATACCTACTAAATGAGGCCACACTACCAAGACACAGAGTTGAAGTAGCTCTACCTAATTCATAGAAACAAACACAGGGAGGCTGTCAAAACCAAGAGACAAAGAAACATGTCCCAAATAAAAAGAACAGATCAAAACTATAGAAAAAGCTGAATGAAATGGAGATAAGCAATCTATCAGATGCAGAGTTCAACACACTGATTATAAGGGTGTTCAAGGAACTTAATGAGAACCTCAAAAAGCAAAAAAACATCCAGTCAGAAATAAAGGATTCACTAACTGAAATAAAGAACAATCAACAGTAGAGTGGATTAAGCTGAGAATCAAATCAATGATCTGGAACATAAGGAAGCAAAAAGCAACCAATCAGAACAAGAAGAAAAAAGAATCCAAGGAAAAAGAGTATGGTTTAAGGAGCTTCGGGGACAACTTCAAACAAGCCAATATTTGCATCATAGGGGTGCAAGTAGAAAAGAGCGAGAGACTGGAAAGCTATTTGAAAAAATAATGAGGGAGACAGAAGATGGTGGCGAGGTAGGAGGGAGCAGATTCCACTTCCCCCTAGATACGGGAGAAAAACCTAGCCAATCTACAGAAGAACAGAGTAAATAGCCAACAGTACGCCAGCATATATGAAGATAGGAGACCCAAAATTGTAGGAGACATTGAAAAACCAGACAGTAAGGAGACTGCTTCGGGACAATAAGGTTCCTGGGACCATGGCAGCTGCAGACACGGGCCCAGTGCCAGCTGAGTCTGCCACAGGATTCTTGGAAGAGAGCCGGTCAACAGTTCCCTCCCCGGCCAAATGGTTTGAGTAGCACCAGGAGAAACTTGGTTGCTTGAAGTTGCAGAGAGGGGAATAAGGACTAAGTGGCAAACACACAGGGGCTGTGAGCACCCACAGAGTCTGTGTATGCCACCTGGGGAAGAGTTGAGAGTTGGGCTGTGACAGGCCCTGAAACGGATAGTCCCCGGTCTGGTTGGAGAATTAGGGCTGTGTGAGAGACCAGGCCTCTGTGCTGAGTGGCAGGCTTCAGTAGGAGGAATTTCTCAAAAACAAAAAGTGAAAGAAGAGACACTGTTTTGGGAAATCTCCTGCAGCAGCCACTCTGGCCTCCTCACCACCAGGCTGGGCAGCACTCCTGAGGTGGCGCAGAAGACCCTACCTGCACTCCCATAGCCCGGGAAAGAGAGCGCACCTGAACCTGAAGGACTGAAAGCAGCCTGGTAGAGAGTGCATGCCTGCAACCTAGGGAGAGTGCGCTCTGCAGAAGACCCCAAGCCCACACCTGTAACCCGGAGGACAGTGCACTCTGAGGAAGGCCTGGATCCCACACTCAAATCGCTGGGGAGGGGGCATGCCCTAGGCTGACTGAATGGAAATCAGAAAGGGAGAAAAGCTAAACCAATTGCCCCTTAGCCTGGCACAGTCAGCAAGACCGCCAAAACTGGTTTGGACATTTTGAAACCAGCAACAGGCTGTTTTTTTTTTTTTTTTTTTTTTAAACTAATTCTTTATTTTTTATTTTTATTATTTTTTTATCTTTCAACTCCTTTTTCCTCTCTTTCCTTCTTTCTTAATTCCTTTTTCCATTCTTTCCCATTTTATCTCTTCTTCCTTCCTTCTTTTTTTTTTTCCTTTTAAATTCCCACAAGAGAGATAAAAAAAACCTGGAACTGTGAAAAAATCAAAGTTGGCCCCAAACAGGGGGCATCCCAACAGCTGAGACTGTGAAACAAATTTCACTTTGCTATTACAGAGAACCTGCAAGTTACTGCATATTTGTATTATTATTTTTTCATTATTTTTACATCTTTTATTTTAATGGTATTTTTGTATTCCTCTTCTATCTATTCAGTCTTCTTTGCTTGGCTAGTTAACTTGTATCATTTGACAGATTTCCCCTGTTCTCTCTTTCATAGTATATTGCTAATTTTCTGTCCTGCACTTCACTTGTGTTCCATTAGCACACTACTCAAGGTCCTATACTTCCTATTCTTGTTATCCAGATCACATAAATTCTGTCATATGATTGTTGCTCCATTATTATTATAAATAATAGCTGTTCCATACAATTGTAAATGCTACACAACACCCCTCCCAGATCTTAGCCCATTCCACGGACTCCTGAACTCTATTACTGTAGTGGTTAACTCTATTCTCTCACACACTATATCTATTTGCTATCCTTTACACACACCTTACCTCAGAATCTGACCTCTAACAAACTGACTGCTTTTTAGATCCAACTCACAATCTTTCCCTCCCCAATAAGAGTCTTATCTTTTCTCCATCCTTCTTAAAAAGTGGCTAGTTGGGTAGAATATTACAGTTAACACTACACATACCAAAGGTTCTCCTATCTCTTCTCTACCGGCTGCTACTGTAAATATCATAGAATGCACTCTTGCTGTCTTAAACCATTTTGCCTTCCCCCTCCAACTGATTACAAAAAGAGCAGGTGGAAACTGTGAAAACCAGGATACTTGCTGGGAGAGAAAACCCAACAACACAGGAACCACCAACAGATAACAACAGAAGGTGAAAGAGGGAGTGGAAGCGACACGAACCTCAATCCAGAACCTATCTGGAAATATAACTAAATAGTGGACAAATTACCCAAAACAAACAACTGAACAAGAGCAACAGAGAATCCTCAAAACCGTGTACACATGAAAGAACCAGCTTCAACACACCCTACCCACACCAGCACAACAAATACAAGAGGTGGTGGACAGAGTGACCCTCCGTTAACAAGTTAACTAAGAGAAGGACACAACAAAGAAAGACTCAACAACAATCAAAACCCCAAAAAAGACCCAACAAAAATCTAAACCCAAAGACAAACATAGAACCAACTTAAATGACAGCCCAAGACCAGTGAGCTCAGGAGATCAAGGAGACAGCACCATTGAATGTCACAGGTATTCTACCATAGAAGTTCACACCATAAAGCCAGGGAGTCAGAACAGACAAATTTAAGAAGCTGAGGCTAACAAGAGTCTCACAAACAAAGGGAACACAAGGAAACAATACCCAAATGAAAGGAAAGAAGGAAGCCTCAAAAAGAATACTAAATGAAATAGAGGCAAATCAACTATCAGATATAGAGTTCAAAGCATGGTTACCAGGAAACTCAATTTGCTCACAATGAATTATCAGAAACTACAGGGAAACTACAATGAACTCACTGCAAACTACATCAACATGAAAAAGGAAACAGAAACTATCAACAGGGCCAAGAGGAAATGAAGAATACAATTTCTCAACTGCAGAACACAGTAGAAGGAATGAAAAGCAGGATCGATGAAGAAGATTGAATCAGTGAGCTGGAGGACAAAGGAGAAAAAAACACCCAGAAAGACCAAGAAAAGGAAAAGAGGCTCAGAAACAATGAAGAGGAGTTAAGAGAAATGCAGGACAATATGAAATGTAATAATAAGAGGCCCACTTCAAGACACATCATAATTAAAATGGCAAAATTCCAAGACAAAGAGAGAATCTTGAGGCAGCAAGGAACAAATACAAGGGAGGCCTGATAAGGTTAGCAGCTGACTTCTCAAAGGAAATTGCTCCATCACCGAAGAGAATGCCAAGAAATATTCCGAGTAATGAGAACCAGAGGCCTGCAACCAAGGCTACCTTACCTACCAAAGCTCTCAATCAAGATAGAAGGCCAAATAAGGAGCTTCCCAGACAAAAGAAGTCTAAAAGAATACACTTCCACCAAACCAGCTGTGCAAGACATGCTAAAGGGACTGCTTTAAAAAAAGGAAGGGAGAGAGAGAGAGAAAGAGGTATGAAAATGGCAATGAAGAAGTCCCTATTAATAATACTCTTAAATGTAAACAGCTTAAATGTTCCAATGAAAAGACACAGAAAAGCTGAATGGATGAGAAAACATGACCCACACAAATGCTACCTACAAGAGACCAACCTCAGGACAAAAGTCCTACAAAGACTGAAAATGAAGGACTAAAAACAAATTTTCCAAGCAAATGGACAGGAAAAAAAGCCGGGGTAGAAATACTCACATCACTTTAAAAAGAGGGCCATAAAAAGACACCAAGAAGGTAACTTCATAATACTCAAGGGAAGAGTCCACCAAGAAAATATAAACATTGTAAATATATATGCACCCAACATAGAAGCACCCAAATACAGAGAAAATCTTAGAAGACTTAAAGAAAGATATCGACAGCAACACAATTATAGTAGGGGATTTTAACATCCCACTGTCAAAAATGGATAGATCTTCTAAACAAAATATCAACAAAGATATTGTGGCATTGAACAATGCCCTAGATGAAATGGACTTAACTGATATATATAGAGCCCTCCTACCCAAAGAAGCTAAATACACATTCTTTTCAAATGCACATGGAACATTTTCAAAGATAGACCACATGATAGGACACAAAACAAGCCTCAACAAATTCAAGAAAATTGAAATCATACCAAGCATTTTCTCTGATCACAAGGGACTAAATTAGAAATCAACCCCAAAACACTCAAAATCATGGAGATTAAATAGCACGCTATTAAAAGATGAATGAGTCAAGAATGAAATTAGGGAAGAACTCAAATAGTTTCTGGAAACAAACAAAAATAAACTCAAAACAACCCAAAACTTATGGGGACACAGCAAAGACAGTCCTGAGAGGGGAGTTCATAGCGAATACACACCTCCATAAAAAAGATAGAAACATTTCAATCAAAAAACTTAACCCTACACCTACAAGAACTTGAGGAACAGCAACAAAGACAGCCCAGAGCAAGTAGAAGGAAGGAAATAACCAAGATCAGAGCAGAATTAAATGACATAGAGACTAAAAGCACAATTCTAAGGATCAATGAATCCAGGACCTGTTTCTTTCAAAAGATAAACAAAATCAATAAGCCTTTAAGCAGGCTCATCAATAAAAAAATAGAGAGGACCCAAATGAACACACTCAGAAATGAAAAAGGAGAGATTACAACTGACACCACAGAAATACAAAGGATTGTAAGAAATTACTATGAAGAACTGTATGCCAAGAAATATGAAAACCTAGGTGAAATCAACAAATTTCTAGAAAAAGTAATCTCCCAAAACTGAATGAAGAAGCAGCAGAAATCCTGAACAGACCAATAGTAGCTAGTGAAAAAGAAGCAGTAATCAAAAAACTCCTAGCACACAGAAGCCCTGTGCCAGATGGTTTCACAGAAGAATTCTACAAAGCATTTAAGGAAGAGCTAACCCCTATCCTTCACAGACTTTGCAAAAAAATCCAAAATGATGGAAGACTCCCAAACTCCTTTTATGAAGCCAGCATCAAACTAATCCCAAAACCAGAGAAAGATATAACAAAGAAAGAAAATGTGAAGCCAATGTTGCTGATGAACATAGATGCTAAAGTCCTCAACACAATATTGGCAAACTGCATCCAGCAATGTGTTAAAAAGATCATACACCGTGACCAAGTGTGATTCATCCCGGTGATGCAAGGAAGGTACAATATTCACAAATCAGTAAATGTAGTACAGCACAAAAACAAAAGCAAAGACAAAAAATCACATGATCATATCAATACATACAGAAAAGTCATTTGATAAGGTACATCACCCCTTTACAATAAAAACACTCAGGAAACTGGGAATAGAGGGAGCATTCCTAAACCTAATGAAGGCCATATACAAGAGACCTACAGCCAACATCATGCTCAATGGGTAAAAACTAAAAACCTTCCCACTAACATCAGGAAGAAGGGAAGGTTGTCCACTTTCACTTCTATTCAACATTGTATTGGAACTTTTAGCCACAGTGATCAGAAAAGAAGAGAAAATAAAAGGCATCCAAATCAGAAAGGAGGAAACAAAACTGTCATTGTTTGCAGATGGCATGATAGTATACACAGAAAATCCTATAAATTCCACCAAAAAACTGCTGGACCTAATAAATGAATCTGGCCAAGCAGTGGGATACAAAGTCAATATCCAGAAATCAATGGCATTTTTGTATACCAACAAAGAAACAGCAGAAGCAGAAATCAAGAAAAAAATCCCATTCAATATAGCAAAAAGAAAAATAAAATACCTAGGAACAAACCTAACCAAGGAGGTAAAAGATCTATACTCAGAAAACTATACAACACTGAAGAAAGAAATCAAGGAAGATACAAACAAATGGAAGCATATACCGTGTTCATGAATCGGAAGAATTAACATCATCAAAATGTCCATACTACCCAAAGCAATTTACAGATTCAATGCAATATCTATTAAAGTACCAATGGCACATTTCACAGACATAGAACACTTCAAAAATTTGTATGGACCCATAAATGACCCCAAATAGCTGCTGCAGTTTCGAGAAAGAGGAGCAAAGTAGGAGGGATCACACTACCTGATACCAGGGGAAAGAAGATGGTAGCATGGTAAGAGGAAGCACATTCCTCTTCCCCCTTCACACAGGTGAAAAACCTGGCCAATTTACAGCAAAGCACAGCAAACAGACATCATAAACACAGCATATTTGAAAACAGATTGAAAATTGCAGTGGACATTGAAAAACCAGACGGTAAGGAGAGTACTCCAGCAGCGTGGAAACCAGGGTGGGGGCTGAGATCCCAGGCCAGTGCTGGCCATAAGACTCTAGGGAGGGAGGGAGTCGGGTCAGCCACTTCCTGATCAGCCAAACAAGGTCTGGGCAGCACCGGGGTAAACCTGGTTGCCTCAAACTTCACAGAGAGGAGTTAAGGTCTCATAGTCCTGGGAGGACTACACGTTGGAGCTGCGTGACTGGTTACACCCACGCACCATTGGGAAAAGCTGCACAGGGATCCATCAGTGCCAGCTCGCCACCAGGGAACCCCTGCTGCAGTCACTCAGCGCCCACGCCCCATCAGTGCTACGGTCTCTCAGCACGCATGCGCCATCAGGGAATTGTGCTACAATCTCTTGGCGCCCTCGCGCCACTGGGGACCTGCGTGGACTGCTGGGAGATCTTAGACACCTGTGTGCGACCTGTCTGGGGGTTGATTCGTGCTTGCAGGACAGTCGACACCTGTGCATGGAAGGCTGAAAGATCATTAGCGCTTGTGTGCGACCGCAGTAGGCGCATGCCACCTCAGAAGATACACCTGAGGCCCTGTGTGGAGAGGTCCTGGGCTGGCTCTGAGGACAGTAGACCAAAGATAACTGAGTGCTGAACATGGAGACAAACAATACAGTCACCGTTTCGCCACTGCATTCAGCAAGGCTAGAAAAATCGGCTTGGCAAGATTGACAACAGCATGAGTTGGTGTTTTTGGTGTTTTTTTGTGGGTTTTTTTTGGTGTTTTTCTCCTCTCTTGTTTCATTATTAATTTTTCATTATTTTTATCTTTTTACTCCCCAACTCCTTCTGCTTCCTGTAACTTCTTTCTTGTTTTATTCCTTCTTCCTTTCTTTCCAAGCTTATCTCTTCTTCCTTTCTCTTTTCTTCTTTTCTTATTCATTCTTTTTTATTCTCTTTTCATTTTTTTTTCTTTTTTTCTTCCTCTTTCCTCTTTTTAAACACCTACAACTGAGACAAAACCAAAACAAAACAAAAAAACCCTGGAACTGCAGAAAGACGAGAGTTGGTCCCAAAGACGGGGCATTTCAACAGCTG
Source organism: Anoura caudifer (assembly GCA_004027475.1). Classification (NCBI taxonomy): domain Eukaryota; kingdom Metazoa; phylum Chordata; class Mammalia; order Chiroptera; family Phyllostomidae; genus Anoura; species Anoura caudifer. The sequence continues at coordinate 140,968 of PVKU01003247.1, forward strand.
AGACACTGGAAGCCGTGAACACCACGATACCCGAAGGACACAGCACCACTGAATCTTACAGGTATTGTACCACACAAATTCACACCATAAACGCAGGGAAGCAGAACAAATCAATTTAAGAAACTGAGCCTAACAAGAAGAGCCTCACAAACAATGGGAAAACAAAGAAACAATCCTCAAACGAAAGAAAAGGAGGAAGTCCCAGAAAGAATGCTAAATGAAATGGAGGCACCTCAACTATGAGATTTTGAGTTCAAAGCAATGGTTGTCAGGAAGCTCCAAGAGTTCTCAGTGAGCTCCCAGAAACTACAGGGAAGCTACGAGGAACTCATTGCAAACTGTATCAACATGAAAAAGGAAATAGAAACTATCAACAAGGGCCAAGAGGAAATGAAAAATACAATTTCTGAACTGAATAACACAGTGGAAGGAATGAGAAGCAGGATCGATGAAGCAGACGATTGAATCAGTGAGCTGGAGGACAAAGGAGAAAAAAACATCCAGAAAGAGCAAAGACAGGAAAAGAGGCTCAGAAAGAATGAAGAGGAATTAAGAGAAATACAAGACAATATGAAACGTAATAATATCCATATAATAGGGATACCAGAGGGAGAAAAAAAGAAGAGCAAGGGATAGAAAACCTATTTGAAAAAGTAATGATGGAAAATTTCCCTAATTTGATGAGAGAAAAAGTCACACAAATCCAGGAAACACAGAGAGTCCCAATCAAGAGGAACACAAAGAGGCCCACTTCAAAACACATCATAATTAAAATGGCAAAATTCCAAGACAAAGAGAGAATCTTAAAGGCAGCAAAGGAGAAAAAGGAAGTAACATAAGGGAGCCCCGATGAGGTTAGCAGCTGACTTCTCAATGGAAACACTCCAAGCCAGAAGAGAATGACAAGAAATATTCCAAGTAATGAGAACCAAAGGACTGCAACCAAGACTACATTACCCAGCAAGGCTTTCAATCAAGATAGAAGGACAAATAAGGAGCTTCCCAGACAAAAGAAGTCTAAAAGAATACACCTCTACCAAACCACTTCTGCAAGAGATACTAAAGGGCCTGCTTTAAGGAAAGGAAGGAAAGGAGAAAGAGAGGGAGAGGAACACAGGTACAAAAATGGCAATGAATAAGTACCTATCAATAATAATCTTAAACGTAAATGGATTAAATGCTCCAATCAAAAGGCATAGAATAGCTGAATGGATAAGAAAGCATGACCCACACATATGCTGCCTACAAGAGACCCACCTCAGAACAAAAGACGTACAAAGACTGAAAATGAAGGACTAAAAACAAATTTTCCATGCAAATGGACAGGAAAAAAAATCCAAGGTAGCAATACATATATCAGACAAAATAGATTTCAAAAGAAGAGCCATAAAGAGAGACCCAGAAGGTCACTTCATAATACTCAAGGGAAGAATCCACCAGGAAGACATAAACATTGTAAATATATATGCACCCAACATAGGAGCACCTAAATACATCAAGAAAATCTTAGAGGACTACAAGAAAGATATTGAAAGCAACACAATTATAGTAGGGGATTTTAACAGCACACAGTCAAAAATGGACAAATCTTCTAAACAAAATATCAACAAAGATATTGTGGCATTGAACAGCACTCTAGATGAAATGGACTTAACTGATATATATAGAGCCCTTCATCCCAAAGAAACTAAATATACATTCTTTTCAAATGCACATGGAATATTCTCAAATATATACCACATGATAGGACACAAAAATAACCTCAACAAATTCAAGAAAATTGAAATCATACCAAGCATTTTTCTCTGACCACAAGGGACTGAAACTAGAAACCAACCCCAAGGAGAAAAACCCAAAACACTCAAAATCATGGAGATTGAGTACCATGCTATTAAACAATGAGTGAGTCAAGAATGAAATTAGGTAGGAAATCAAAAAGTTTCTGGAAACAAATGAAAATGACCTCACAAGAACCCAAAGCTTACGGGAAACAGCAAAGACAGTCCTCAGAGGGAAGTTCATAGCCAAACAGGCCTACCTGAAAACAACAGAAACATCTCAAACAAACAACTTAACCTTACACCTACAAGAACTTGAGGAACAGCAACAAAGACAGCCCAGAGCAAGTAGAAGGAAGGAAATAACCAAGATCAGAGCAGAATTAAATGACATAGAGACTAAAAGCACAATTCTAAGGATCAATGAATCCAGGACCTGGTTCTTTCAAAAGATAAACAAAATCAATAAGCCTTTAAGCAGGCTCATCAAGAAAAAAAGAGAGAGGATCCAAATAAACAAATTCAGAAATGAAAGAGGAGAGATTACAACTGACACCACAGAAATACAAAGGATTGTAAGAAATTACTATGAAGAACTGTATGCCAAGAAATTTGAAAACCTAGGTGAAATGGACAAGTTTCTAGAAAAATATAATCTCCCAAAACTCAATGAAGAAGAAGCAGAGAACCTGAACAGACCAATAACAGCAGATGAAATTGAAGCAGTAATCAAAAAACTCCCAACACACAAAAGCCTGGGACCAGATGGTTTCACAGGAGAACTCTACAAAGCATTTAAGGAAGAGCTAGCCTCTATTCTTCACAAACTTTTCGAAAAAATCCAGAATGATAGAAGACTCCCAAACTCTTTTTATGAAGCCGGCATCATTCTAATCCCCAAACTAGACAAAGATATAACAAAGAAAGAAAACTTCAGGCCCATATCGCTGATGAACATAGATGCTAAAATCCTCAACAAAATATTGGCAAACCGCATCCAACAATACATTAAAATGATCATACATCATGACCAAGTGGGATTCATCCCAGGGATGCAAGGATGGTTCAACATACGCAAATCAGTAAATGTAATACATCACATAAACAAAAGCAAAGACAAAAATCACATGATCATATCAATACATGCAGAAAAAGCATTTGATAAGGTACAGCACCCATTTATGATAAAAACACTCAGCAAAGTAGGAATTGAGGGAGACTTCCTCAACATAATAAAGGCCATATATGAGAGACCTACAGCCAACATCATACTCAATGGGCAAAAACTAAAATCTTTTCCACTAAGATCAGGAACAAGACAAGGATATCCATTCTCACCACTTCTATTCAATATAGTATTGGAAGTATTGGCCACAGTGATTACACAAGAAAAGGAAATAAAAGGCATCCAAATTGGAAAGGAGGAAACAAAACTATCATTATTTGCAGATGACATGATAGTGTACATAGAAAATCCTATAGACTCGTCCAAAAACTGCTCGACCTAATAAATGAATTTGGCCAAACAGCCAGATACAAAGTCAATATCCAGAAATCAAAGGCATTTTTGTATACCAACAATGAAACAGCAGAAGCAGAAGTCAAGGAAAAAATCCCATTCAATATAGCAAAAAGGAAAATAAAATACCTAGGAATAAACCTAACCAAGGAGGTAAAAGACCTGTATGCAGAAAACTACACAACACTGAAGAAAGAAACCAAGGAAGACACAAACAAATGGAAACATATACTGTGTTCACGGATCGGAAGAATTATCATCAAAATGTCCATACTACCCAAAGCAATTTACAGATTCAAGGCAATACCTCTTAAAGTACCAATGGCATATTTCACAGACATAGAACAAACACTTCCAAAATTTATATGGAACCATAAACAATGTCGAATAGCTGCAGCCATTTTGAGAATGAAGAGCAAAGTAGGATCACAATACCTGACACCAAACTGTATTACAAGGCCACTGTAATCAAAACAGCCTGGTACTGGCACAAAAACAGGCGCATGGACCAGTGGAATAGAACAGAGAGCCCAGAAGTAAACCCAATTCTCTACGGTCAATTAATATTTGACAAAGGAGGCAGCAACATAAAATGGAGTAGAAGTAGCGTCTTCAACGAATGGTGTTTGGAGAACGGGACAGCTATGTGCAAAAACATGAAACTTGAACACCAGCTATTAAAGTCCTAGAGGAGAACGTAGGCAGGAAAATCTCAGACATTTCACACAGCAACATTTTTACTGATGTACACTAAAGCAAGGGACATAAAGGAAAGAATAAGCAAATGGGGTCTTATTAAAAATAAAAAGCTTCTGTATGGCTAAAAAAGATAGTATTAAAATAAAAAGAGAACCAACTGTATGGCACAATATATTTTCCAATGATACCTCAGACAAGGGTTTAATCTCCAAAATATATAAAGAACTTACATGACTCCACTCTAAGAAGAAAAGCAACCCAATTAAAAAATAGGGAAAGGACTTGAACAGGCACTTCTCCAAGGAGGACATACAGAGGATCCAGAGACACATGAAAAGATGCTCAATATCGCTAGCTATCAGAGAGATGCAAATTAAAACCACAATGAGATACCACTTCACACCAGTCAGAATGGCCATCATAAACAAAGCAACAAACAACAAGTGTTGGAGAGGTTGTGGAGAAAAGGGGACCCTAGTGCACTGTTGGTGGTATTGCAGACTGGTACAACCACTATGGAAAGCAGTATGGAATTTTCTAAGAAAACTAAAAATGGATCTACCTTTTGACCCAGCAATTCCACTGCTAGGATTATATCCTAGGAACCCTGAACCACCAATCCAAAAGAACCTATGTACCCCAATGTTCATAGCAGCACAATTTACAATAACCAAGTGTTAGAAGCAACCTAGGTGCCATCAGTAAATGAATGGATCAAAAAACTATGGTACATTTACACAACGGAATTCTATGCAGCAGAAAGAAAGAAGGAGCTCCTACCCTTTGCAACAGCATGGATGGAACTGGAGAGTAGTATGCGAAGTAAAAATAAGCCAGGTGGTGAAAGACAAATACCATATGATCTCACCTTTAACAGCAACTTAATCAACAAAACAAACAAACAAACAAACAAAATATAACCAAAGACACTGAAATAGAGAACAGGCTGACAGTGACCAGAGGGGAGAGGGGAGGGAACTTCAGGGGAAAAAGGGAAGGGTTTGTAAGAACAAGTATAGATCACACATGGACAAAAGCAAGGGGGTGTTGGAAACTGGAGGGAGGGGGAGAGGCCTGCAGTGGTGGGCTTGGATGGTAATAAAAGGCAGAAAACTGTACCTGAGCAACAATTAAAATAAAATCATTAAAAAAAGAAATAAGAAGAAATAAACAAATCAAACTGAAATAAGAAAAAAAAAAAGAAAGAAAGAAAAAATAGTGAAATAAAACTTGCATAATTTGGTGAAAAAAATAAGACATGCAAGTCCAAGAAGAACAGAGTCCCTCAAACAAGATGGACGCAAAGTGCCTCACTCCAAGACATATCATAATTATAATGCCAAAGGTTAAAGATAAAGAGAGCATCTTAAAGTATCAGGAGAAAAGAAGTTAATTAGCTATAGGGGATTTCAAGAACATTGTCAGGTGATTTTTCGAATGAAACTTTGCAGGCTAGAAGGTATTGGCAATAAATATTCAAAGTGATGAAAAGCAGGGACCTACAGTCAAGATTGTTCTACCCAACAAAACTATTATTTAGAATCCAAGGGCAGACAAAGAGCTAGCTTCCCAGACAAGAAAAAACTAAAGTAGTTCATCATCACCAAGATCTTATTACATTAAATGTTAATAGGACTTATTTAAGAAAAAGATGAAAACTATGAACAATAAAATAGCAAAATACATATCTACCAACAAAATCTAAAAAACAAACTAAGCAAACTAGAAGAACAGAGACAGAATCATTGATATGGAGAGTGTTTTGATGGTTGCCAGATTGGAGGGGGATATGGGGGAATTGTTGAAGACCTGAGAGGATTAAGAAGTACAAATATGTAGTTAAAGAATAGCCATGGAGATGTAAAGTATAGGAAATGGAGTAGCCAATGAAATTATAAGAATGACCCATGGACATGAACAATGGTGGAAGGATTGCCTAAAAGAGCAGGGATTGATTGACGGAGTCTGGCAAAGGAGGAAATCAAGACAACTGTAATAGCATAATGAATAAAATATAATTTTAAAAAAAGTTTAAGAAGAGACATAATCAGACCTGATTTGCAAAATCTCTTTTCAGCTAGCAGCAGCATAGGCACAGGACTTAACAGGGATGTCAAAAGACAATTCAGAGGCTCCTGCAGTGACCCAAGCAAGAAATTATGAGCTTGAGCAAAGGTGGCAGTAATGGGAATAGAAAAGAGTAGTCAGATTCAAGGGGTATTTAAGAGGTAAAAATTAATACACCATTGATCACCTGGATGCAATAGTGTGCTGCCTTAAAAAAAAAAAAAAAGAAAGAAAGAAAGAAAGAAAAAGAGCCCTGATTTGTGGCATCTGCTAATTTCCATGGTGTCAAGACTTCCAAAATGGCTATTTCAAACTCCCAACATAATGTCACTGAATTTGGAACAGGGAAGAAATGTACACAATAGCTTCCATAAGCCACTGTGAGTCAACTCCAGCACTCAAGGCCTTGAGGGCAGAATGAACTGCAGTTATTGTGCTCTGTTTGGTACACATGAAATTAGAGGAACCTACAGCTTTCATTATAAAGATATCCAGCAGGCAGCTGAGTCAATGGGTTTTGAACACTGCAGAGAAATATCTGGCTAGACATTAGAGTTGGCATGGAAGTCCCAAGAAACTATGAGACCCAAAAGATCAGAGAGTAAAGCACAGAACCCTACAAAATATTAATATTAAAGGGAAGAATGGAAAAGGGTTGATTAAAATATCTGAGAAAGACCTTAAAAGAAAGGAGTTCTTGGGACAAATTCCCAATCAATCCTCTAGTTATCAATTCACCAAAGAATTAACTCATTGAAGTTATCTCATTTACTTATTTTAAAACTTACTTCTTTAACTATTTATAAAGCAATTGTTCATTAGAAAGACTTGTTTTCAGCAAATTTACCTGTTTGAAAATAAGAAGCCAAAAGAGGAGGAACAGTTAAATGGCACCAAGCCCCATGAGCAACCAAGAGCTAACAAAAGCAAAAGGTCTTCAGGCAACCTTACAACACACCATCCACAGAATGGTGGTGGTGAAGGGAAGATTCCTGTGGATGACTGAATGGAAAGAGAAAAGGTAGAGATAGTAGAGAAGCTTTCACTGAACAGGAGTATAGAGGAACACCTCAGGGAGAGGGTATTGGTTATTTTTCTGTGTTTCACCTGTGAGACTCCGTTAGGTTTACATGCTAACGTTGAAGGAGAAATTGAAACAATAAATAGAAGGGCCAGAGGAACTGATAACCTGTGTTCCAGAAGAAAAAGGAGTTATGGAAATCTGTAGTAGAGGTGAAGGGGAAAGATACGTGCTTCCCTAACTACTTCTAGAGCAATCCTTCTGTTAGACCAGACAATTGTTGAATTTTCTTTTACCATGATGACCAAGGTACGTGTCACCTACTTAGAGGCTCTACTGCAATTCCATGTAATTAGGAACCTTTCAGAATGTTGTTAGTCTGTACCCTGAATTCACTGGAAGCAAAACCAAACCCAGAAGTATGCCAATCTGGAAACTTGTTTTCACAGCACTATCACTAAGTGCTAAAAAAATTTTTGATTCTCATTTTTCATTGTCCCTAACCCTCATCCCCACTGTTACTTTCCTTCCCTTGCAATATTCTACCCCTCTTCCAATGGCTTCCCACTTCACTAGGCCAAGAAAAAAATGGTTTTTACCCAATACATTGAAAACTTCACAAGTATTTAAAGCCTACAATGATTTATTCCTATTCTTGGAAACACTGATTTTTTTTAAATAAATGCACCTAATTTGCCCAGTAGTCTGCTTAATTAAAGATCACCAATATTAGATCAGCATTATATCATGTCAAATTTGCTACCTAATCATTACTGAATTGTTATTGATAGGGGACTCAAGACTTGGAAAATTTTAGCTTAAGGGAAAAGTTGTTAAGTCTAGCAAGTAATGTGTATGTTAAAACTTTTGTTTCAGAAACTACAGATATGGCCCATCCTGGCTCCTGGGAAACAGCTGGCCTCCTGGGGCACTGATAGAAGATTATCACCTGGGGACATCCCAACCTTTACTCCAAAGGGAGAACAGGCAACCACTCTACCCGCTCTGAGGACAGGAATGTCACAGCTTTTGAATCTCAAAGCCCTCACTGAACCATTTGTCCTCCCCCACCTCCCTTATAAAAGATCTGGCCAGGAAAGAGAAGGGAAGATGGTTTGTTAGGGTATGAACCCGCCATCTTCTCAGATCGCCAGCCATCTGAATAAAGCGCCCGTAAAGATTCAATCGCTGTCATTGCTTAATGGATTTGGTAGTGACAGGCAGCCCGAACACCAGTGTCTTTTTCGGTTACATTATCAGTTCTTAAAATGAACTTACCATCTTAAATATGTTAAATTAGTTTTTAGTCAACTCAGGGTCTTCTCTAAATTACAGCTTAGCAATCTGCCAAGAGTCAGGCATTGACTCATATAGGACTCCAGAATTGTAATATAACATCCTGGTTACAACGTCATTATTTAACATACTTTTCCTGCTACTCTTTTTTATGGGAATCCAAATGAGAAGGTTTATGTCCACTGTACTGCATAAGTTTTATCTCATCTTTGTAGCCAAGGGCCAGGGAACAGTGAGATAAGCTGGTATTGAAAAGAAAAAAATACCAGGAGAAATTTCACACACATATGGGACAAAAACATATTTTGCTGTTTTTTACATTCTGTCTAAAAAAAACAAACAAACCCAAATACTTCTGATCTTTAGAGAATTTATGGACATACCAATTCTTAAAAAAAAATTTCTGACTCTCAGGAAACTACCGATACAGAATACACGATAGCTGATCGGCAAAATGAGGATAGGTGCTCTAATAGAAAAGTATAAAAATATAAAAATACAAAAGACAGAAACCCCAAGAGAACCACCAAACAATATATCTGTGGGTAATTTCAGGGAATTCTATTTTTACCCTGAGAATCACATCTACTTTCTAGACTTAGGCTAGTTACCAACATGGGCCTTCTTTTTTTTTAAAAAGCAAAACAAAACAAAAACAAACAAATTTGTAACCTACCGTCCGTCTGAGATTTACTGAGGAATATTGTGCTGGCCCGAGGATGGTCTGAAGGATTGAATTCCATGTTCAAATCTTTAAAAAAGAAAAAGAAAATATATGAACATCCACCTGATAACTAAGGGAAGCTGAGATTAATTTTCAATTTTCTCAACCTTAAATTGCTAATACATTCAAATATTATGGTAAAATCCAACAGTTATTGTATTTATAGAGTCTTCTTAGGTTCAACTGAGAACACTGTTATTTAGAAATTTGAGAAAGTCATACACTTTCTTATTAAGACACTGGCTAGAGATCTATTACACTAAAACTCCATTTTCTTTTTAAAGTCTGCTCTGCACCCGGGATACTACAAAATAGCAGGAAAAAGTTATAACATGCAATTAAAGAGTTCTGTGCTACAACCAGCTACAACCAACTCATCAAAACTCTAAAGTTAAGTGAGTGGTATTTTTCTGTTTAAAGTGCTTTAAAAAAATCCCATCCTTAAGCTGCATTCGTACTCCTACACTCCACTTCATTAAGATTGTTATTTTCTGAAAAAGCAAAACTTACCCTTTAGAGCAAAGGCTGCAAACTGACCATTTGTGGGCACAATCTGGGCCATGAATGTATTTTGTTTGATCCATATGTTGTTCTTTTTCCCACTGGAGGCAATGTATAATGATTTTTACACTTAAAACATATACCACAAAGAAAAAATTCCTTATTTCCAGCTTCTCCTGAGAAATTAGATCATTTGGCAGTGTGGGTCACAATCTACTAGAATACTGCCAGCCCCTGCAGCTGGGCCCTGAGGTTCCAGTCCCCAGTGATCGCCTCTTTCATTTCCCTGACACTCATCAGTTGCTGCTCCTCACTTTTGGACATGCCTACCCCTATGGGCATTTGGTTTTATAAATGCTGCCTTAGAACAATTTCCAAGGACCTCTAGAGGCTTGTCAGTAAGTTATACAACAATTTAGAATTTCATAATAGAAGAGTTTCTCCAGTTAAAAAAAAATTCTATAAGGGAAAGAATAGGTAAGGAAACAAAAAAAAAATAGGGGAGGGAAGACAGACCAAAATTACTGAAATTACTGAAAGGTGAGAATGATCTTAACATCAGCTTCCAGCATCAGAATGAAAACTATTTTGAGTTCAATTATTTCAATAATTTTGTAGAGAAACACCCAGGGAAAGGAAAAAACAAGAATGGTCATATATACACCAGAGGCAACACCTACACACTTATCCACAGAAACTTATCCTCAACAAGCCTTTGCAGTAAGGCAATTTTTCCGACATTAGCCAATGCCTTACTATACTATAGCTTCTGGCCTCCTACTGGGTGCTTGATTAAAGATACAGCTATTGAATCTTAAATGCGACTTCAATTATCTGGTGCTCCTTCTGTGACAACTATTAAAACTATGTACAGTATAGTACAGTCTCAGAGCTAAAGGCATTGTTTTTTCATGGAAGGAGAAAGATAAGCAAAAAGGAAAACTTTCAAATTTGCCTCAATTTGAACTAGATAAGGTTAGGCCAGAAATTTCCCAATGAAAATGAGTCTATTGAGGAGGTTTCCTCTTCAACAAGGATGTTGTAATAAAATAATTAATAATAATAAATATACTACTAAGTTATTTTTTTTTTTTGCAAGGGAAGGATTTGGGCACATAAAAACTGAAAGCATTTATGTACTTCCAACCATGATGGATGCAGTTAACTTCCAAAAGTCTTAACGCATCATTCTCATAGAAAAGCACCAATGATGAAAGTGGACAACCTTGTCTTCTTGATCTCAGTGGAAAAGCTTTTAGTTTTTGCCCATTGAGTATGATGTTGGCTGTAGGTCTCTCATATATGGCCTTTATTATGTTGAGTAATGCTCCCTCTATTCTCACTTTGCTGTTTTCATCATAATGGGTGCTGTACCTTATCAAATGCTTTTTCTGCATCTATTGACATAATTATGTGATTTTTGTCTTTGCTTTTCTTTATGTGCTGTACTACATTTACTGATTTGTGAATTTTGAATCATCCTTGCATCGCTGGGATGAATCCCACTTGGTCATGGTGTATGACCTTTTTAATGTATTGATAGACATGGTTTGCCAGTATTTTGTTAAGGATTTTAGCGTCTATGTTCATCAGCAATATTGGCCTGAAGTTTTCTTTCTTTGTTATATCTTTATCTGGTTTTGGGATTAGGATGATGCTGGCTTCATAAAAAGAGTTTGGGAGTCTTCCATCATTTTGGATTTTTTTGAAAAGTTTGTGAAGGATAGGGGTTAGCTCTTCCTTAAATGCTTTGTAACATTCTCCTGTGAAACCATCTGGTTCTGGGCTTTTGTGTGTCAGGAGTTTTTTGATTACTGCTTCTCTTTCACCAGCTACTATTGGTCTGTTCAGGATTTCTGCTGCTTCTTCATTCAGTTTTGGGAGATTACATTTTTCTAGAAATTTGTTGATTTCACCTAGGTTTTCAAATTTCTTGGCATAGTAATTTCTTACAATCCTTTGTATTTCTGTGGTGTCAGTTGTCATCTCTCCTTTTTCATTTCTGAGTGTGTTCATTTGGGTCCTCTCTATTCTTTTATTGATGAGCCTGCTTAAAGGCTTATTGATTTCGTTTATCTTTTGAAAGAACCAGGTCCTGGATTCATTGATCCTTAGAATTGTGCTTTTAGTCTCTATGTCATTTAATTCTGCTCTGATCTTGGTTATTTCCTTCCTTCTACTTGCTCTGGGCTGTCTTTGTTGCTGTTCCTCGAGTTCTTGTAGGTGCAGGGTTAGGTTGTTTGTTTGAAATGTTTCTGTCTGTTTTACATAGGCCTGTATCACTATGAACTTCCCTCTGAGGACTGCCTTCGCTGTGTCCCCATAAGTTTTGGGTTGTTGTGAGTTCATTTTCATTTGTTTCCAGAAACTTTTTGATTTCTTCCCTAATTTCATTCTTGACTCAGTCATTTTTTAATAGCATGCTATTCAACCTCCATGATTTTGATTGTTTTGGGTTTTTTCTTTGGGGTTGATTTCTAGTTTAGTCCCTTGTGATCAGAGAAAATGCTTGGTATGATTTCAATTTTCTTGAATTTGTTGAGGCTTATTTTGTGTCCTATCATGTGGTCTATCTTTGAAAATGTTCCATGTGCATTTGAAAAGAATGTGTATTTAGCTTTTTTGGGAAGAAGGGCTCTCTCTCTATATATATATATCAATTAAGTCCATTTCATCTAGGGCATTGTTCAATACCACAATATCTCTGTTGATATTTTGTTTGGAAGATCTGTCCATTTTTGACAGTGGGGTGTTAAAATCCCCTACTGTAATTGTGTTGCTGTCAATATCTTTCTTTAAGTCCTCTAAGATTTTCTTTATGTATTTGGGTGCTCCTATGTTGGGTGCATATATATTTACAATGTTTATGTCTTCTTGGTGACTTCTTCCCTTGATTGTTATGAAGGAATTTCAGGGGAAAGAGGGAAGGGTTTACAGGAACAAGTATAAAGGACACATGGACAAAAACTAGGGGTGGGGGTGGAAATGAGAGGGAGGTGGGGAGAGCTGGCATGTTGGGCTAAGAAGTAAAAGACAGAAAACTGTACTTGAACAACAATTAAAATAAAATTTTAAAAATCTTAAAAAAAAAGAAAGAAAGAAAAGCACCAATGAAACCAATGTGCATGCAGTGCTTCCTGCAGTGGGGCAGGAGGGTGGGGAATATCAAGAACTCATTGCACTAGCCTCAGACAGTGTCAGCACCCCAAATTCTAACTTTGTTTCCTTCATACCCAATTCACACTCATCTACTAGATCAGTTGCTTTTCTGTGTGTAGCCAAAATAACACAAGAGAGTTATTTCTTTGGGAATTGAGACCTGCTTTTAAATTCAAGAAAATGAACTCCCTGGAGACTAAGATTATGTGCTATACTTTTCACAAGTCCTAGAAATTGCTAAGAATGGGGGACTTTAAAAACTCTGAGGGCTTCCAATAAAGAGATATTTGTTATAGTAAGTAGTTATGCCACCATTTAGAAATCATGTGAAAAATATTTTATTCACCTGGAAATAGAAAACACGTCATTAGGTGAAGAAAGCGGCATGATATCATTTTAAGGTAAAAATATGCATAGGCATAGAAAATATATTAAAATAATGTATACTAATGTTTGGTTACCTTTAACAACTGCACTCTTTTTTTTTTTTTTCTTTTCTGTGCTTTCTAAGTTTTCTTCATTGAGCATATTTTTATTGGTTTACTTTTTTACCTTTTATAATTTAAAACACTTATTTTTAAAAACAACTTGTGAAAAATGATTTCTGCTCTTATTATACTCTAGGTGGTTGGACTGTTATTTCTCTAGCACATGCTAGTGCTCCCAGGAGACTCCAGAGGTCTCTTGTTGTTGCTGTTGGACCCTCTCCCAGAAGTCAGGAAGATGCACAAACAGCCACCAACACTGTCCACCTGCTGTAAGAACTCACAAGGCAAAGTGATTGGCACAGAGGACCCTGGGTGGAGGAGTCCTCATACTGCCAGCAGGTACTGTGTTTCTGCTGTACACACTTCCTGGTCTAAACGGGGCCATGGGGTAAAGGTAAGATACTGCTTGTTCTTCTGCACAGAACCCAGTAGCAGGAATCATGTTTCACACTCTTCCTATCAAGGGTGACATGAAGATTTGCATTTACCTTTATGATCAAGTTATAACTCTAGCTCTGATCCTAATGCTCACTGTGTCACTGGTGGTTTCCTGAGTAGCTGACAGGCCAGCTGTCCTCTCTACTCAGTTCAGAGCCACAGAGCAAGTCATGAAGAGATCAGAGGTTGCTTCAAGATCAGAGTTTGACATGACAGTCACAGATGAGGTAAGGGAGGCTGACAGGTATCTAGCTGGCTAATAACAGAATAGGATCAGAACTCTGGTATCCAGCTAGAGTTCCACAGTCCAGAGCTTTTCCCATAGTCCCTACTAGGCCAGACCTTGCCTTGGACCCCAAATGCCCTAGAAGGACTAGAGCCTGAGATAAGAGGAAGGCAAAGGCTGATACAGAGGAGAATCCAGAAGCCCTTCAGCTGGGTTCACATAACCTTGGTTAGGTTCTCTATGGAATTTAAATTTGTGGGATTTAGATCTTTGATGAGATTACCAGGAAGTTTCTACACAAAGAAAAATCAAGGAAATCCCTGCTTCTGGACATAAGAGTATGCAGCAATGCTGAGGAAAATTAAGCTTATCAGCAAATCTTTACTTGAAAGCATGCCCAGATGGTTATACAGTTAGGAGGCAAAATTTAGGAGCTGCCAGGATATTTCTTAGAAAAAAGCATTCAATAACATGCTGGTTTGCATTTTTTTAATCCTAACCCAGATTTATATTTCAAAACTATAGAGTATAAAGTAATAAAACTCTACACCAGGGGCAAGCCAATGGGCAAATTTTTACTTTGTACAGGGCGTATCTGAAGCACAGATTTCTCTGAGAAACCCTACATATGAAGGTGGCCAAATTGAAGAACCCAGCTAATCTAGTACTGATTTAAATATCAGAATGGCAGAGAACAACAGTGTGAAGAATTGCCAGGTCTTTCCTACAAATCATGTTTAAGAGAGCAACTCCAGATCTTGAGAAGAAATATGTTAATTACAAAATGTGCTTTCACAAGGGAACTCCAATTTTTCCAGGAACAGAAAAATGGGAAAAGGCATTCTCACAAGCCAAACAAAATAAACCTGCCATATCAAGCTTAAAGTATGAAGTCAAGTGTGACCAAACAGCTACATTAGCTGTAGAAAAAAACATCCCCACACTGCAATCAGGAAAAATGATGCCCCAAATGCAATACAATATGGGACACAACTGGAAGAGTACAGCGGTCTCATTGGTTCAAAGATGTTTCTGATTGGCAAGAATTAAAAGGAAGAAATTCATGAAATATTAAGCTTAAAATGAGAAATCACATATGAAATAAACTTCACTGCTGAAGAATGCTAACCACTCTGCTAAAGTCAGTTCTGACAGTATTGTACATATTTTAACATCACAATTTAAACACTAATTGTTAACATAATCCTCCTTCAAACCACTACCATGTTAAATATTCCACAACAGTCCCCCAAGCCCCTCTGGGAAATTCACACAGCTTCGCCTCTCCTCTCAGACCTGCCTTCCCAGAGCACATACAGCTTTGACTTTTCCCACCCACCCCCAGCAAGCTCTTGAAACACTTGATATACTAACTTATCCAGAAAAATAACTTATAAGATTTAAACACTGGGTTGCCCAAAAAGTCTGTTTAGTTTTTTCAGTAAAATAAAAGACAAACTTTTCATTTTCACCAATAACGTTACTGACTTGGATACTTTGAGTATGTCAGCTATCCCCCATGTGGTAGAACACTGACCATTCTCAATTAATCTCTCAAATTGATCACTATCAACTTCAAATGGTCTACGGGATTGTAGATCATTGTCCAGCAAGAAATCTCCAGCATGAAACTTCACAAACCACATTTGACATATCCAATCAGTCACAACACCTTTTCCATGCACTGCACAAATCTTTTGTTGTGTTTCAGTTGCGTTTTTACTTTTCTTGAACTACTAAAGCACAAAATGTTGAAAACGTTGCATATTTTCTTCCATCTTCAGTATTAAAATGGCTACACAAAAATTTACCAGTTTTGATAAGCTTTTTTACAAATGCATGCTGATATGACAGCTGTTACAATACAATTTTTAACAAAATTGTTTCAAATGAAATTAAAGACAACTAAGTGCTACTAGAGCTATCTATAAAAACAAACAAACTTTTTGGCCAACCCAATATTTACTTGGATGGATGCATTTAGGTGTCATTTTAGCAGAGACCACTGCCCTTACTGAAAGAATGAAGCCCCGCTGCAATATTTCTATCCCCAAGAAAAGTCTTGCAAAGATGAGTTTACTAGTGACACTACACTACACAGGGGCCAATGGCTCTGCAGCAGGGAAGGCCAGCATCTGGTCAACTGCTGAGAGGGGCACAAAGAAGGGTGAAATACAGTTCATTCTACAACCTTACAATTTAGTCAGTGAGACCAGATGAAGTACTTGATACCATCAGAGCACAGGACCAGTTAGTGAATAATAAAGAACAAAATAGCTTACAAATCCTATGGGATAGAGAACAGTGACTATACTTAAAACAAAATAGCTTACTTAAGCAAAGCATTGGACTCTTTCCCAGAGTCACAAATTTATGGTGTTTTTTTTTTTTTATTTTCCTGGCAAGACTATTCAATGAATTCAGTTAAATTGAACAAACATGCACTGAGTCTCCACTACATGCTATGTTTATATTTAATCCTGTTGATGTCAAAAGATCACTCTGGCACCCTGGCTAGGTAGTTCAGTTGGTTGGAGCATCATTCCTTACACCAAAAGGTTTGAACCCGGGTAAAGGCATATATTTAGGTTGCAGTTTCAATCCCTGGTTGGGATACATACAGGAGGCAACCAATTGATGTTTCTCTCTTCCCACCCCCTTCTCTATAAGTCAGTAAATATATACTCTGGTGAGGATTTTTTTTTTAAAAAAAGATCACTTTGGAGTAGTACTTTACCTTCCTATTATCTCCATGAACTATTTCATGTTCCTACAAATGTGCTCTTGATTTCTAAATGGCTATAGTCAATTCATGGTGAGATAAAACATGTATTTAGATGACTTAAAAATGCATCATGTTATTTCTATTTCATATTTGCCTTCAAAATTAAAATATGGGATAAATTAGCATTTTATTAGATACCGTGAGTGTGAATACTGGGGGTTTGGCAAAGTCAGTTCACCCTGCAATGGTTTTCATATATGCATTCAGCAATCAACAATGAGCTTCTTCTGGGTGCCAGATGCTACTAAGTTCCATATACTGAGGCTAAAGGAAAAAAAAGATCAAATTTATGTTCTAAGCTGAAAGTGCGGCAATCAGAAGATGCTGGAGAGATAGGTGGGAGTGGAGCCCGCTTCCCCCTGCTCACAGGTACAACACCTAGCCCATCTTCTGAGGAACAGACTGAACAGCCAATGGTATCCTAGCATATATGAAGGTTGGAGGCCAAAAACTGTAGAGGACATTAAAAAATCAGACAGTAAGGAGATTGTTTTGGGACGATAAGGTCCATGGGACCACCACAGGGACCAGGGTGGCTGCAACCCCAGGCCTAGTGCCTGCTGGGCCTGTCATAGGATTCTTGAAAGAGAGCCAGGTCAACGGCTCCCTCCCCTGACAAACAGGGAGGTTTGAACAGCACCAGATGGACCTAGATGCTTAAAGTCGCTGGTGAGAATAAAGAAGAAATGGCAAACACACAGGGGCAGTGTGTACCCACTGAGACTGTGGACAACAGCTGGATCATTACCAGAGAAATTGGGGAGCCAGTTGATGCCTGGAAAAGGGAGGGAAGTTGGGTTGTGAGGGACCCTGACCTGGATAGTCTCCAGTCTGGTTGTAAAGGTGGGCTATGAGAGAGGTCCAGCACTTGTTTAGAGCGACAACTTGAACGTTTGGAGAAAAAAAAAAAAGAGGGGAGGCTCTCCTGGCTGTTTAGGGAGTTCTCCAACAAGGTTGCCCTCACCTCCCCAGCTGTGGCCCCCCCACAGCCTCTGTCCCAGGCCCACCCTGCTGCCACAGCCTCACAGCTGCCCTCGCCCACCCAGTGGAAGATGCCTGCCCACACCCACAGCCCCAGCAGTGGGCGTCTGACACCACCACCCCAGGGCTGGGAAGCTGCATACCCAGGACCACTGCCCTGGAGGCACACGCCCCCCCCCAAGAGGCACCAGTTGGCCTAGCCATCCCCCCAGTTTCACGCCAGCCCCCACCTCCTCTGAAGCTGAGGCTGCATGCCCACGACTGCCACCCCAGCTGAGCGCACCCACCACCGCCTCCCTAGATGAACGCACCCTGTCCAGTCACCACTGTTGGCTACACCCCTAACCCCTGATGTCTCAGTAGCAGAGGCTGCATGCCCACTACCACAGTCCCATCTGCCTGCATCCACACCCACCACCCTGTGCACCAAGGTGGGCCCGCACCAGCATTGGCAACCACTTCTGGGCCAGACTGGCTCACTAAAAGGAAGGAGGTGCCCCCCACAGAGAAGAGCAGCATGGCTCAGGGAGTTGGGAAGTTAGCAGTATCCAAAAGACTTAACTCAGTGGGGGAGCCAAAATGCCCTGAAGAGACTCTGCAAGTCCCTAGCATCTAGGACAGCAAAGAGCGAGAGGGTGGTATGTGAGTTACCCCTATGGGTGTATCTCAAGGACTGCACAACTGGTGGACTGAAGGCATAGGCCTGGCACAGGGGGATACCCGAGGCCCTGTAGCTAACTGAGAAACTGGGCTGGAGGTTGGGCAACTGTGAAAAGTGCAGTGCAGACCTAGCCCCCATCTCAGCAAAACCACAGGAAGGGAGAAAAGTGAAACCAACCCCCTCAGCCTGCTGCAGCCAGAAAGACCAACAGAACTCCCTTGGCCAGTTTAAAACCAGTAGGAGGCTTCTTTTCTTTCTTCCTTTGCCTTCCTTTCTTCCTTCCCTCTTTTCTTCTTTCCTTCCTTTTTCTTTCTTTCCTTCCTCCCTCCGTTCCTTCCTCCCCACCCCACTCTATCACAAGTGAGACAATAAGACCTGGAGCTGTGAAAGGACCAGAGTCAGAACCAAAGACAGATCATCACAACAACTGAGAAACAGACAAATTTCATTTTGCTATTCCAGAGAACTTGCAAGTTATTGTTTATTTGTATTTTTTTCATTATTTTACTTATTTTGCTAGTACTTTTTTTTTATCTCTCTTCTTTTTGTTTAGTTTCCACATTGTTGGTTTAATTACATTGTTTGACTGGTTTTTCTGGTCTCTCTTTCATAGTGTATTTTTAATTTTCTTTCTATCACTTCACCTGTGATCCAATAGCACACTACTCTAGGTAGTGTACTTACTATTCTTGTTACTCAGATCACATACATTCTGTCATATGACTGTTGTTCCAGTACTATTGAAAATAATTGTTGTTCCATACAATAGTAAATAATACACAGCACTCAGATCTTAGCCCATTTCACTGTGTTCCAGAAATTAATGATTGTTATGCTCAACTCTATTCTCTAGCGCACCACACCTATTTTCTATCCTTTACTTTCACTATATCTTACAATGCGACCTCCCAGAAACTCACTGTTTTCTGGATCCATCTCAAAATCCTTACCCCTCTAACAAGAGTATTATCTTTTTTCAGACTTTATAAAACGTGGCTATTTGGGTGAAATATCACGGTTACCTCTATACATATCCGAAGGATCTACCATCTCCTCTCTACAGGTTGGTACTTTAAATCCCATAGAATACACTCCCACTGTCATAAACCACTTTGCCTTCCCACTCCAACTGATCACATAAAATAGTGGGTGGGACCTGTGAACACCACTATACCTGCTGCAAGACAGAACCCACCAACAAAGGAACCACCAACAGATAATCATGGAAGAAGGTGAAGGAGTGAGTGGAAGTTGCACTAACCTCCACCCAGGACCAATCTGGAATTACAAGATAGTGGAGAAATTATGCAAAACAAACAACTGAACAACAGCAAGAAAGAAACTTCAAAACCGTGGACAAACAGAAGAACCAGTCTCAACACAACCTTCCTGTACACTCACAACAGCATACAAGATGTGGTGGGCAGAGTGACACTCAGTTAACAAACTAAAAGGAGGGACTCACCAAAGAAAGACCCAACAACAGTCAAAACCAAAATACATCCAGGGAGCCAACATAAGCAACAGCCCAAAAGCAACAAATTCAGGAGATCAAGATTGCACCACTGAATCTCACAGGTCCCCTACAATGGAAGTTCACACCATAAACCCAGGAAGTCAAAACAGATAAATTTAAGAAGCAAAGCCTAACGAGAAGAGTCTTACAAACAATGGGAAGACAAAGAAACAATCCCCAAATAAACGGAAAGGAGGAAGCCTCCAAAAGAATGCTAAATGAAACAGAGGCAACTCAATTATCAGATATTGAGTTCAAAACAATGATTATGAGGGAGCTGAAGGAGCTCACAGAAAATTACCAAAAACTACAGGGAAAATGCAATGAAATCACTGCAAACTACATCAACAAGGAAAAGGAAATAGACTATCAACAAGGGCAAAGATAAATGAAGAATACAATTTCTGAACTGAAGAACACAGTAGAAGGAATCAAATCAGGATCGATGAAGCAGAAATTGGATCAGTGAGTTGGAGGACAAAGTAGAAAAAAACACCCAGAAAAAGCAAGAAAAGGAAAAGAGGCTCAGAAAGAAAGAAGAGGCATTAAGAGAAATGCAGGACAATATGAAATGTAATAATATCCATATAATAGGGATACCAGAAGGTGAAGAAGAAGAGCAAGGGATAGAAAACCTGTATGAACAAGAAATGATGGAAAAACTCCTCTAACTTGATGAAACAAAAAGTCACCCAAATCCAGGACACAGAGAGAGTCCCAATCAAGAGGAACCCAAAGAGGCCCACTTCAAGACACATCATAATTAAAATGGCAAAATTCCAAGACAAAGAGAGAATCTTAAAGATAGCAAGGGAGAAACAGAAAGTAACATACAAGGGAGCCTCAATAAGACTAGCAGCTAACTTCTCAATAGAAACGCTCCAAACCAGAAGAGAAGCAAGGAATATTCCAAGTAATGAAAACCAATGGCCTACAACCAAGACTACTCTATCAAGCAGAACTCTCGATTAAAATGGAAGGCCAAATAAGGAGTTTCCCAGACAAAAGAAGCTTCAAAGAACACACCTCCTCCAAATCAGCTCTGCAAGAGATGCTAAAGGGACTGCTTTAAGAAAGGAAGAAAAAAAAGAGTGAGAAAGAGAGGAACACAGGTACAAAAAAGTGACAATGAATAAGGACCTATCAATAATAGCCTTAAATGTAAATGGATTAAATGTTCCAATCAAAAGACATAGAATAGTTGAATGGATCAGAAAGCATGATATACACATATGCTGCCTACAAGAGACCCACCTCAGAACAAAAGACCTACACAGACTGAAAGTGAAGGGATGGAAAAAATATTCAAAGCAAATGGAGTGGGAAAAACAGCCAGGGTAGCAATACTCATATCAGACAAAACAGACTTCAAAAAGAGAGCCATAAAAAGATACCCAGAAGGTAACTTCATAATACTCAAGGGAAGAATCCACCAAGAAGACATAAACATTGTAAACATATATGCACCCAACATAGGAGCACCCAAATACATAAAGAAAATCATGGAGGATTTTAAGAAAGATATTGACAGTGACACAATTATAGTAGGGGATTCCAACACCCCAACTGTCAAAAATGGATAGATCTTCCAAACAAAGAATCAACAAAGGTATTGCAGCCTGAACAATGTCCTAGATTAAATGGACTTAACTGATATATATAGAGCCCTCCTACCCAAAGAAGCTAAATACACATTCTTTTCAAATGCACATGGAACATTTTCAAAGACAGACCACATGATAGGACACAAAATAAGCCTCAACAAATTCAAGAAAACTGAAATTATATCAAGCATTTTCTCTGACCATAAGGGACTGAAACTAGAAACCAACCTCAAGAAAAAACTGAGAAACACTCAAACTCATGGAGATTGAACAGCATGCTATTAAACAATGAATGGGGTAATAATGAGATCCAGGAAGAAATCAAAAAGTTTCTGGAAAAAAATGAAAATGAACTCACAACAACCCAAAACTTACGGGAAACAGCAAAGGCAGTCCTGAGAGGGAAATTCATATCAATACAGGCCTTCAAAAGATAGAAACATTTCACATAAACAACCTAACCCTACACCTACAAGAACTCAAAGAACAACAACAAAGACAGCCCAGACAAGCAGAAGGAAGGAAATAACCAAGATCAGAGCGGAATTAAATGAAATAGAGACTAAAAGCACAATTCTAAGGATCAATGAATCCAGGACCTGGTTCTTTCAAAAGATAAACAAAATCGACAAGCCTTTAAGTAGACTCATCAATAAAAAAAGAGAGAGGACCCAAATAAACACAATCAGAAATGAAAGAGGAGAGATTACAACTGACACCACAGAAATACAAAAGATTGTAAGAAATTACTATGAAGAACTGTATGCCAAGAAATTCAAAAACCTAGGTGAAATTAACAAATTTCTAGAAAAATATAATCTTCCAAAAGTGAATGAAGCAGCAGCAGACAGCCTGAACAGACCAATAACAGCAGATGAAATTGAAGCAGTAATCAAAAAATCCCCAACACACAAAAGCCCTGGACCAGATGGTTTCGTAGGAGAATTCTACAAAGCATTTAAGGAAAAGCTAACCCCTATCCTTCAAAGATTATTCCAAAAAATCCAAAATGATGGAAGACTCCTAAACTCTTTTTATGCGGCCAGCATCATCCTAATCCCAAAACCAGATAAAGACACAACAAAGAAAGAAAACTTCAGGCCAATATTGCTGATGAACATAGACGCTGAAATTCTCTACAAAATATTGGCAAACCACATCCAGCAATACCTTAAAAAAAATCAGACACCATGAAGTGTGACTCATCCCAGGGATGCAAGAATGGTATAATATTTGCAAATCAATACATGTAATACATCACATAAACAAGAGCAAAGATAAAAATCACATGATTATGTCAACAGATTCAGAAAAAAGCATTAGATGAGGTAAAGCACCAATTTATGATAAAAACACCCAGCAAAGTGGGAATAGAGGGAGCATTCCTCAACATAATAAAGGTCATAAATGCGAGACATACAGCCAACTTCATTCTCAATGGGCAAAAACGTAGACCTTTCTGACTAAGATCAGGAACAAGACAAGGATGTCCACTTACACCACTTCTATTCAACATAGTATTGGAAGTCCTAGCCACATCTATCAGACAAGGAAAGGAAATAAAAGGCATCCAAATTGGAAAAGAGGAAGCAAAACTGTCATTATTTGTGGATGATAGTATACACAGACTCTACAAAAAAACTACTGAACCTAGTAAGTGAATTTGGCAAAAATGAAAAATAAAATCAAACAGCATGTTTGTAGTAGGTGTAATTTAGCAGTATTCTCCCAGGTAAACACATTTTCTTAAGTCCTTTCAAAGATGTTTCAATATCAGCAATCTATAATTGCTCATTTTGGCTTTTCAGCAAGCATAAGGTTTTGATGTTGTTGTGGTTCAATATATTTTATTGATTATGCTATCACAGTTGTCCCATTTTTTATTTCCTTTTATTCCCTTTGCCCTTTACCCCTACTCCCACCAGCATCCCCCTACCTAGTTCATGTCCATTGGTCATACATGTAAGTTCTTTGACTTCTCAATTTCATATACTATTCTTAACCTCCACCTGTCCATTTTGTACCTACCATTTGTCATTCTTATTCCCTGTACCTTTTCCTTCATTCTCTTCCCTCTTTGCTGACAGCCTTCCACCCTCCATGTGATCTCCAGATTCTGTAAATCTGTTCCTGTTCTAGTTGTTTGCTTAGTTCATTTTTGTTTTTGGGGTTTTTAAAAATTTCTTTTATGTTCAATTGTTGATAGTTGTGAGTTTGTTGTCATTTTATTGTTCATAGTATTGATCTTCTTTTTCTAACATAAGTCCCTTTAACATTTCATATAAAAAGGGCTTGGTGATGAGGAACTCCTTTAAATTTACACCTTACCTGGGAAGCACTTTATCTGCCCTTCCATTCTAAATGATAGCTGTGCTTTCCTGGATAGAGTAATCTTGGATGTAGGTCCTTGTTTTTCATGACTTTGAATACTTCTTTCCAGCCCCTTCTTGCCTGCAAGGTTCCTTTTGATAAATCAGCTGATAGTCTTATGGGAATTTCTTTGTAGGTAACTGTCTCCTTTTCTCTTGCTGCTTTCAAGATTCTCTCCTTATCTTTCTTCTTAGGTAATGTAATTATGATGTGCCTTGGTGTGTGCTTTCTTGGGAGAAGTTGGGGAGAGTCCCAACTTCTTTGGGACTCTCTGAGCTACCTGGACTTCCTGGAATTAGGGAAGTTCTCCTTCATTATTTGTTCAAATAAGTTTTCAGTTTCTTGCTCTTCCTCTTCTCCTGGCACTCTTATGATTTGGATGTTGGAACATTTAAAGTTGACCCAGAGGTTCATAAGCCTCTCCTCATGTTTTGGAATGCCTATTTCTTCATTATGCTGTGGGTGAATGTTTATTTCTTCCTTCTGGTCCAAACCATTGATCTGAGTCCCAGTTTGCTTCCTGTCACTGCTGGTTCCCTATATGTTTTCCTTTATTTCACTTTTCATAGCCTTCACTGTTTCCTCCATTTTGCAACCATACTCAACCATTTCTGTGATCATCCTGATTGCCAGTGTTTTGAACTCTGCATCTGAGAGGCTATCTCTTTATTGCTTAGTTCTATTTTTTTTTGGGGGGGGGCATAATTTTTTGTCTTGGTACACCTGCTACATAGTAAGGGGCAGAGCTGTAGGTAGTTGCCAGGGCAGGTCAATCCACATTTCTGCATTGTGACCCTGTATATAGGGGAGGGGTCTGAGAAGGAACAATGCTACTTGTTCAGCTCTCAGTGAGATTTCAGTCACTTCCTCTGCTACCCACAAGCAAATCAGGCTCTTCTGGTGCTGAATCCCAATGGGTGTTTCTATGTATGTTCTAGGACCTTGTGGGGCTCTCCAATGAACCGTCCTATGTCTCTGAGAGTTCTCCTGCTGCCGCAACCCCACATGTTTTTTCAGCCGTAGGTTTTGAGGCTTTATTTCCCTGAACTGGAACTCTGGGTTGCACGGTCTGTCTCACTCCCCACTTGTTCCTCCCGGTTTATCCACATGCAAATGTGGGATTGCCCAGTCTGTCAGCTACCACCTTACCTGGTCCACCAGCTGCCGTCTTGCCCATCTGAGTCCTCCAGCCTTCGCTTTGCCATGAGTCCTCTCTACCCCAGCTGCTCATCTCCACCCCTCCTACCATTCTGGATGAATGTTTCTTCTTTAACTCCTTGGTTGTCAGACTTTCATACACTTCAATTTTCTGGCAGTTCTGATTGTTTTTTGTTTGTTTTTTTTTAATTTATTGTTCTTCTTTTGCTTGTGCGAGGAGACAAAGTTTATCTACCAATGCCTGCATCTTGGCCAGAAGTCTCTAAATCAGCATCAGTTTTATAAAAGATCCATGCAATAATGTAATGCTTAGGATAAGCTGTAGTCATTCTGGTTTCAAAACTAGTACAAAGGAAAATAGAAAGGTGCAGCAAAACCTAAAATGTGGTTGGTATAATATAGATAGATGGGACACAAAAGGCAATTTGCATACAACAGAAAACTTCCCACCTTCTACCTCCTTTTTCTGCATTTCAAGGCCCCAGGTTGATCTGTGTCTTTAGACAAATATTTGACATGGTCAAAGTTCAAACTTTTAATTTCAATTTCAGGTAGTCACATTTTAAATCTGGTTACAATATGCAAGGCAATAATAAAATCAAATAAAGCCTATTCATTTTAAATGAGATAGGTTTAGTTTTTAGGTTACTTTTGTTCCACCACCTGAAAATCACTAATTATCTCCATTCATTAGTGCCAATGAAGCCAAAGTCAAGAGCTTGACCCCAATAGTTTGTTCCATGAGATTGCCACCGGAAAGCCCCAAGCCCCATGGCCTAGATCAGCATTCTATTTGGATAGCTACTGCAGCTATGACAGCAAATGCTGGTACTGCAATTCTAGCTCATCCTAAAGCCATCTTTTCTACTCCCATCAATTTCAAGTTTATTCTTTACAATTATTCTAACACATTTGGATTTGGTTACTTTTCATTTGTCTCTTTCATCTACCTATGTCCCTAATGGTGATCCGTGTGTGTGGCTTTGTGAGTGTGTGTCTCTGGATCCACACATCTATGTGAGCTCGGCCTCCAGGTCTCCTCTGTGCCTGATGTATGTGTGTCTGTATGCATATCTCTGCACACATGTGATTCTCATTCACATGCTCTTTCTATCCATCAATTTATCTGCCTTTCCATATCTATCTTTCCAACCTATCTCTCTGTCCCTCTTCCACTTACTTTTTCTCTCTCCCTATCTGTCTGTTTCTCTTTCCCTCCCTAGCCCCTCTCCAGTCTCTCCACTGTCTTTTTCTAATATTCTACCTTAAGATGAACCAAATAGGGCAGAGAAAGATCTTAATGTTAAGACTAAAGATAGATTGTTCTGCCAGTATATCGGACTAGGAAATCTAAAAGCTCTCACTCTATAAGCACTTAGAAACATTAAGATAAAATATAAGACATCCTTTTAAATGCTTCCAAGAGTGAGCCAAGTAAGTAAGGGAAATGACCTGAGGCTCCAACCAAAGAGAACCAGCAGGGGCTAGGAAGCAGTACGAACTGGAACTTGGGTTTCAACTAAGGTGACCACACATCTGGTTTACACCTATCACCCTAGCATGATTACTAATTCTAAACTCCTACTTAAAAGTGTCTTGGAAGTCACTATATTTTAATTTAATGTCCTGCAGGATAGGAAATATACCCTTAAAGTAGACATAAGGTAAAACTGATGCTTTTACATACATTTGGAACCCTCAAAGGACTACAATTTCAACAAAAAGTGAACTAGGAAAAAAGTTATGTAGATGAAAAAGAGGCTGAGCCTAGGAAGTGGAATATCTCCCAAACCCCCAGTAGCTGGTAACCATTAATTTGTCTGTTAGGTCTAATGTGGTTTTGGGAGTTCTATTCTACTCTATAGATGTAGTTCAAGAAATCCCTGGACAAGAAATTTACACCAAGTTGGTCACATGCCAGTGATATCACAAGGTGCCTGACAGAAGTAACTATACAGTCTTCCTTCAGTATCCATGGAAGATGGTTCCAGGACACCCTGGGCACAAAATCCTTGGATGCTCAAGTCCCTTGTATAAAATGGCAAAGTGTTTGAATATAAGCTATCCACACCCTATACTGTTTAGAGAATAATGACAAGGGAAAAAAAGTCTGTATGTTCTCAGTTCAGATGCCACCACTGTAGGCCTAACTACATTGTATTTTTGACCAATGACATAAAAATTTTCTAATAATATTTTACTCTGCAGTTGATTGAAAGTGCAGATGTAGAACCCACCCATATAGAACACATAGATATGAAAGGAAGATTATACATCACTCTGGAGAAGACTGCTACCTAGAACCTCAGCAGATTCTGCCCTCCAAAGACAGGCTTACCATTCAAAATAGAAGAAAACAATCCATTACAAGTCAAAGTCAGAAGACATACCAAATAGCAAGATTAGGCCTTCAAGCACTTGGGATAATTTTAAGAAAACAGGATAGAGACCATAAAATAATTATGTGCACAACTTTATACGCTAATTAAACAGATAAGCCCTAGCTGGTGTGGCTCAGTGGATCAAGTGCTGGCCTGTGAACCAAAGGGTCGCTGGTTCTATTCTCAGTCAAGGCACATGCCTGGGTTGAGGGGCCAGGACCCCAGTAGGGGGTGTGCAAGAGACAACCACACATTGCTGTTTCTCTCCTCTTTCTCCTTCCCCATCTTTAAAAATAAATAAATAATCTTAAAAAATAATTAAAAAATAAACATCAATAAAGACATATGGTAAAAAAAGAAAAGGGAATTTTGGGAAAAAAACATTTCTCTGTGTGTTCATATATACATAAATGTATGTACACACAAAGATTTAAAAATATGTATATTCTAGAAATAAAAAAACAGTCATGAAAGACTGGTCAAGATGGCAAAGAAAGTAAATACTGTGTTTATCTCCCCCTCCCCCAATCACATCAAAATTACAACTAAATTATACAGCAACCACCCTTAGAACCACCTGAAGACTAACTGAACAGAAGTCCTACAATTAAGGATATGAGGAACCCACATCAGGACTGGTATAGGAGGGAAGATGATGAACAGGCTGGTCCCACACCCAGGTGTGGTGGTTAACAATTGGAAGGAATGTTCTGGCCAGTGTGGCTCAGCTGGTTGGAGCAGTATCCCATAAACTTGGTCAGGACACATGCTTAGTTGTGAATTCAGTCCCTGGTCAGGGCACCTACAAGAGGCAAGGAGATCACTCACCTTGATACTTTCTCCCTCTCTTTCCCCATCAATAAGCATGCCCTCAGGTGAGGATAAAAACAACAATAACAAAAAAAAAAAAAAGAACTAGGAGGAATATCTCAGTCCCCCTGAGGAGTGAGGGGTCCCAGCCCCACATCAGGCACTCCAGCCCACAGCACCAGTGTTAGGAAGAGGAGCCCCTACAACAGCTAGCTGTGAATATCAATGAGCACTCCATTTGGATACAAAGGTCTGCTGTAGACCCAGGAGTTTTCTTAAGCTGCACAAAAAGACTCATTCATTCACGAACACTAGTCCTAGGGTTGAGAGAAAGGGTAGAAACTCAAAAAGCACCAGGAAATGCAGGGAGGAAATGAATTATTTGGCAAGGGCTGGAGGGGCAGCTCTCTCTGGGACTAAAGTGCTGGCAGGCACCATTGCTCCTTTATTAAATTCTCCCCTCAGGAAATGTAGGTGCAGGCAGATGCTAAATCTGAGTCTCCATCAATGTGGCCTAATGTGGCTAGCTACCCATGCTCTTGTCCCACCCTAGGTATTATGAGAGTCCACCATACCCAATCCAAAGACCACCTGGACCTCTTTCAGAGGGTAATCCATAGAAGCAGCCAACCTGGTGCATGCTGTGGACTTTCATAAAATCTCTCAAAGGTCCACAAACCCCAAATAAGCAGTAGCCAGTTTTGGCGTGCCCTGCAGCTCTAGCTGAGTAGCCTCAAGCCCAGAGAGAGTGACAGCCAGCCTCAGTTCATAGTAGAACTTTTTCTAGGCACCTCCAAGCCCAGCACAGACGGCAACCATCTATAAATCACATTGTAGCTCCTAGAAGGTGGCCCAGGGCTGGCACAGGCAGAGGTGACCTTGGTCTGCACCAGAGTTTCTACCAAGAGCCCCAGAACCAACGTACCTGGTGGCCAGCTTCCTAGAATACCAGAGCACCATCCAATTAGCTCCATAAATGGCATACCCACAGGGTGGACTCAGCACCAGGGCCCTGATCCTCAATGGGGTCAGCTGTTGAACAACAGCTCCTCCACTGTAGTCATGGTTAGTCCATACACCAATAAGCCTGAGGGTCAATCCCACCCACTGATATGCCAACAGCAATCCAGGTTTAACTGCAACAGGAAGGCTCACTTAACCCACACAAGAAACATACCATGAGCACTCAGTTCAGGGACCAGGGAGAATGCACCAAAGGGCTCTATAGGAAATCTACTACATAAGCCCACAATGCCAAGACCAAGGGACATATCACCTTTATCTGACATATAGAAACAAAAACAGGGAGGCAGCCAAAATAAGGAAACAAGGACATATGTCCCAAATTAAAGAACAGAATAAAACTTCAGGAAAAAACTAAGCAAAATGGAGATAATCTACTGGACACAGAATTCAAAATACTGATTATAGGGGTGTTCAATAAACTTAGTGAGAACTTCAACAGAGATAGAAACATAAAAATGGAAATAGAAAATAAAAAAGAACCAGTCAAAAATAAAGAATACAATAACTGAATGAAGAATATGTTAGAATATGGACTCAGTAGCAGACTACATACAGCAGAACACCAAATCAGTGATTTGAAAGATATGGTAGCAAAAAACACCCAATCAGAACAGCAAAAATAAAAAGAATAAAGAGATAATAAGGATAGTTTAATGGACCTCTGGGACAACATCAAGTGTAACAACACCTGCATCATGAAGTTACCAGAAAGAGAAGAGAGAGCAAGCGATTGAAAAGCATTTCAGAATATAATGACTGAAAACTTCCCTAACCTGTCATAGAAAACGACACACAGGTCCAGGAAGTATAGAATCACAAGCAAGATGAACCCAAAGAGGCCTCATTAAGACCCATCATAATTAAAATGCCAAGATTAAAGAAAAAGAGAAGATCTTAAATTCTCTCCTACAAGGGAGCTCCCATAAGACTGTCAGCTGATTTCTCAACAGAAATATTTCATGTCAGAAGGGATTGGCACAAAATATTCAAAAACATGATAAAGAAGGACCTACAACCAAGATTACTCTACCCAGCAAAACTATCATTTAGAATCAGAAGACAGATAAAGAGCTATCCAGACCAAAAACAAACAAACAAAAATAAAAACAAAAAAACGCTGAAGGTTTCACCACTACCAAACCAGTATTACCGGAAATGTCAAAGGGTCTTCTTTTTAAAAAAAGGGAAAAAAATAAAAAATATAAGTAAGAAAATAACACCAAGAAAAATATTCTCACTGACAAAGGCAAACACATTATAAAAGCTGTGGAATGACCAACACTGAAGCTAGTATATAGGTTAAAAGGCAAAAGTAGGAAGATCATGTGTAAATACAACAGTAAATTAAGGGTTACATATGAACACACAAGCAAAGAAATAAAAAATGATGATTAAAAAAGTGGAGAGGGCAAGTAAAAATGGTAGCGGTTTTAGAACGTACTCAAAGTTAAGTCACCATCAACTTAAAACAGACTGCTATAAACTTAACTTGTTACATGAGCAGCACATGGTAACCACAATCCAAAAATGAACAAGAAACATGCAAGAAATAAAGACAAGAGAATCCAAATACAACACTACAGAAAGTCACAACATACAGAGAAGAAAGCAAAAGAATAATGAACAGAGAGGAACTAAAAAAAATCAGAAAACAATAAAATGGCAGTAAGTACATACTTATTGATAATTACTTTAAATGCAAAGGGATTAAGTGCTCCAATCAAAAGATGAATGGATAAAGAAGAAGACACTCTGATGTATACAATGGAATATTATTCAGCTATTAAAAAAGATGAAATCTTAACCATTTAAAACAACATGGTTAGACTTAGAGGGTATTATGCTAAATGAAGTAAGTCAGAGAAAGAAAAATACCACATAATTTCATATATATGAATTATATATATAAAGTCTAAAAAACAAAATAAACTTCATAGATATATAAATTATATATACCATATGATTTCATATATATGAATTATATATATATGTTTATATATATAAAAATCTAAAAAACAAGATAAACAAACAAAACAGAAACAGACTCACAGACACAAAGAACAAACTGATAGTTGCCAGATGAGAAGGGGGTTGGTGGACTGGGTAAAAAGGGGGAAAGGACTGCGAAGTACTAACTAGAAGTTAGAAAATAGGGAAATACAAAGTACAGCATAGGGAATACAGTCAATAATATTGTAATTAACTTGTAATAACTATGCATGGTGTCGGTTGGGTACTAGAATCACTTAGTAAATTATATAAATGTGTAATCACTATGTTGTACATTTGTATATGTATACATATTCCACACACACACTCATGCATACACTCATACACACATACAATCATTCACATGCATACACATCCTTATTTGGCATCACACCTACCCTGTGTCAGAACCTGTACCATATGACAAGAAAAGTCCCTGCTCATAGAATTATCAGTCTGAGTGTTTGAAAGTTTAAAGATTATCATTCTGTCTGGTACAGCTCACATCACAAACTGATCTCTTTCATTTTAACATTGCTTCCTTGTGAGCACTTTGCTCACTACTACTACATCCACTACAGGTCAGGCAAGTAAGGACATGTAAAAGGTTTCAACAGTCAGTCCATCTGGGTCGCATGGGGTTAGGGAAGAGGACAGACAGTAAGAGCAACAAGATCTATCCTAGTCCCTGCTCACTCCCACATTAGATGTAATGGAAGCACAGGTACAAGTTGACACATCCAAGACTATTTCATTCTATCCCTGGTACTGGAAACAGTCTCTCAGTGGCTTACGGGTTTAGTCCTTACTCCTATGTACAGCTGGCTGGCCTTGTTTCCTACTTCTTTCTGCTTTGTGCTCCACCACACAACATTCTTTCAGTTTTTCATGGGCTTGACTAGACCCTTCCCTCTGGCAGAAACAATCTTCTCTAGGTTGGCCCAACTGGTCATTCCCACTTCAACCTCAAGTCAAGGCTGAGGCTGATGGTCCCTGAAAGAACTCCTTACTTATCTAGGTCACTCACTTGCCATTCTCCACTCCCACCAGTCTTAGTACATGCCTGTAGTGTAGCTGGTAACTACTGGTTGAACGTGTGTCCCCCCCAAACATGTACTGACTGCATAAAGGCCAGTCAATACATTCAAATGAGTTCTATATGCCAGCAAAGTACTGAACCAACACATGGATAGCTCAAGAAGAAAAGCCAAAGGCAAAAAAAAAAAGAAAGCAGAAAATACAGATTTAGGCCAAACCGTGGAAGGTCTCGAGTGCCAGAATGAGAACCTGTATTTTTCCTGTAAACATAGAGGCACAAACCACTCAGAGATGTTTCAACAACTGAAATTTGACTGCTGGTATTTGCCTTTAGAAAGACGTCCACTGAAAACAAAATTTGTAAGTGATGTGACAAGTTTAAATTTTAAAAAAAGAAGAACAGAAAAACTATGCATCAAATAAATTAATTACACAACACTTGCTTTGCTCTGTGATCAGATCATTAAGCATAAAACAAGACAAAAAAATGTACAATTAAAAGCTAAAAGACTGAATTCTAGTTTCTGAATGGCCAATTGAGAAAATCATGTTACTTCAATAAAATAAGGATGATAGTGACATTCTGATGGCTTGATGGGGTCCTGCGACAGTCAAGGACAACATATGTTAAAGCCAGTGGGATTCATGCACCCCACATAAAAGCTAAGTTGGCCTTCATCCACAGGAGTTGGTACCACCCCAGGATAAGGACCATGTGTACAAACTTCAAATGCTCAACGATAATTAACAAACAAGCTGAATAATGGAATAACATAAAAGAATGATCAACTGAAGTAGCTCTTCTCAACAACTTAAGGAAAGGAAAAGAGAAAACTGTCAATGATCAACCATTAACTCAAATATAGACTAATTCAAAGAGAAAGAACCTCCTAGCAACCAGCTTCTCCTGAGAGGCACAAATTAGCACTATCAATGAAATACGGAAAATACCCCTTGGATGGTTGATATTTTAATACCAGACAAATAACTAGGTCTTTTATTGATCAAATCTGCAATTGAAGACAACTAAAAGGTGTGACACATTTAAACCAGAAGAAAGACATTTCAGTTCCCTATCATTACTTAATTCAACAGTCAAATTTTTATTGTGAATCAACTCACACAGGCATTCTATGCAGGAAATACAGTGGTGCTTAACCCTGTGACCCTCCATTGTTTCAAGTCTGGGGTGTGGTTTGGAGCAGACTAGTAAACTGATACAAACAGGTGTTTTACTAGGGATACATGCTATGGAAAAAGCAAGGAGAAAGTAAGAGTGGCTTAAGAACAGGTTAGTTAGCCAAGGTAAAGAGGTGAGGAAGGGTATTTATGGCAGAAGAACCAGTATATCAAAGACACAAAGTTGAGAGGGAGAGATAGAGAGAGATAGAGATAGAGACAGAATGAGAAAGAAACAGAGAGAAGCAAACCTTTAAGACACACTGTAGAATATATTAGAGAGGAAGTGGTAAGAAAGGGTTAATGAAAGAGTTGGGATTTTATCTCAAGGGCACCAGGGGTGAAGTGACATTATCAAATAAACTTAAGAAAAACTACCATGGCTGCATGTGGAGGAAAAAAATGAACCAAAGGAGAGTAAGACTAGAGGACAGGTTATCAAGAAAAACACTGGCCATAATCCAGGTGGGAGGGAAAGTAGCTGAGAGAAGTAGATGGACGTGAAGATACTACAGTAAGTGATGAGATGATACCAGGCAAAGCATAAGGACAAAATGCAGACAAGGACAACACTGCTGCCTGACAGTGGGGCTATACACAGAGATTAGCACAAAAGAGAGAGAGAGAAGGAAAGACCCACAGAGACAGAGATGCAACTGGGTTTAACCTATCTCCTGTTAATCCAGTTAAACCCCATACATTTAAAGCTGTGCCAATGCCTTCAATTGCTCTTTCCCATTTCCTTGTCCCTTTCTCTCCAGTCTCAACAGCACAACCTGTTACCACCTGGCACATGGAAGCATCCAGCCAGGGTAGTTCCTGCACCTTCTCTGCCTACTAATTACTCTGAAACTTCCATGACAGTGTATCATTCATGACCTTTCATGATCTATTTTCTTCATTGATGATTAGGGAGGAGGAGATCCATAGCATGAATTTACATCCCAAATCAGGTATATAAGTGCTTATTTTCAAGTAAATGATAGAAAATTTTCAGCTCTGAGAGTTTTCTTTATCATTTGCTTACATCCATAAATTCCCAAAGGAGTTTTGTGTTTCTGGTTTGGTTTTTTTATTTCTTTTTGCCTTTTCTCTTCAAGTTAAGGATGTCCTGCCAAATTTAATCATTTTAACAATTTAAACTTTTTGCAGTTGTGCTTGACATGTACTTCCTGAAGTCTTGGTAGCTTACATCATTGGTTTCAAATTGTAATCTCATAATTTCATTGATTCCTCTACCTTTCTAAATTCGGTAGTGCCAGAGTTTGAATATTCATTCCCCTCCACTG
Source organism: Anoura caudifer (assembly GCA_004027475.1). Taxonomy (NCBI): domain Eukaryota; kingdom Metazoa; phylum Chordata; class Mammalia; order Chiroptera; family Phyllostomidae; genus Anoura; species Anoura caudifer. Next base: position 175,671 of record PVKU01003247.1, read on the forward strand.
GTTTATGCCTCAAAATTCGACTTCCAGCCAAGATGGAGGCGTAGGTGGACATACCGTGCCTCCTCGCACAACCAAAATTAAGGACAAGGATTTAGAAACAAGAAAACAACCAGAACTGAGAGAAAATTGAACTGTACAGAGGTCTGACAACTGTTCATCCAGACCAGTAAGAGGGGCGGAGTCTTGGGAGGAGGAAGCAGAGGTTGGCGGACCCTCCCTCAGGCAGTTGCTGGTGGACTGGGCCTGCAGATGGTGGCTGGCTGACCAGGTGCTCCCACATTCACACGCAGATAATCCAGGCGAAAACGGGGCTCGCAACCCAGGGC
>PVKU01003247.1:176096-186832 GCA_004027475.1 Anoura caudifer
AAAAAAAAAAAAAAAAAAAAAAAAAAAAAAAAAAAAAAAAAAAAAAAAAAAAAAAAAAAAAAAAAAAAAAAAAAAAAAAAAAAAAAAAAAAAAAAAAAACCCAAAAAAACAAAAATGGCTCAAATGGGAGAACAGATCAAAGCCCCAGAGCCAAGTGACCAAGAGACAGCCAACCTATCAGATGCACAGTTCAAAGCACTGGTGATCAGGATGCTCACAGAATTGGTTGATTTTGGCCACAAATTAGATGAACAAATGAAGGCTACAATAAGTGAAATGAAAGAAAATGCACAGGGAACCAATAGTGATGGGAGGAAAACTGGGACTCAAATCAATGGAGTGGACCAGAAGGAAGAAAGAAACAACCAAACAGAAAACAAGGAAGAAACAAGAATTCAAAAAAATGAGGAGAGGCTTAGGAACCTCCAGGACATCTTTAAACGTCCCAACATCCGAATTATAGGGGTACCAGAAGGGAAAAAGGAAGAGCAACAAGTGGAAAACTTATTTGAACAAATAATAAAGGAGAACTTCCCCAACCTGGCAAAGGAAATAGACTTCCAGGAAGTCCAGGAAGCTCAGAGAGTCCCAAAGAAGGTGGACCCAAGGAGGAGCACACCAAGGCACATCATAATTACATTAGCCAAGATTAAAATGGAGGGAATTCTAGAAGCAGCAAGGGATAAGGCCACAGTCATCTACAAAGGAATTCCCATCAGACTGTCAGCTGATTTCTCAAAAGAGACCTTACATTCCAAGTCATGAAAGACAAGGACCTATATCCAAGATTGCTCTATCCAGCAAAGCTGCCATTTAGAATGGAAGGGAAAGTAAAGTGCTTCTCTGATAAGGTCAAGTTAAAGGAGTTCATCATCACCGAGCCCTTATTATATGAAATGTTAAAGGGACTTATCTAAGAAAAAGAAGATAAAAAATAGGACAGTAAAAAGACAGCAAGCTCACATATATTAAAAAACACACCTAAAACAAAAGTGAACTAAGCAAACACCTAGAACAGGAACAGAAACACAGAAATGGAGATCACATGGAGGGAGGGTCAGCAACAGGGGAGTGGAAGGAGGAGAGAAGGGGAAAAGGTACAGAGAATAAGTAGCATAGATGGTGGGTAGAAAATAGGGGGAGGGCAAGAACAGTGTGGGAAATGTAGAAGCTAAAGAACTTATGACACATGGACATGAACTAAAGGGGGGAATGTGGGTGGGAGGGGGTGTGCAGGGTGGAGGGGAATGATGGGAGAGAAATGGGACAACTGTAATAGCATAATCAATAAAATATAATAAAAAAAAGAAAAGTCACTGGTTCTTCCTTCTGTAAGATTCAATAATGCCAATCCCTAGCTTGAATTCTTTTAGTGAAGGAAGTCACTTAAAAGCCATGAAGACCAGGAACCTCCATCTGAGAAAAGAAATGGACAAACCTTTGCCTTCAGTATGGAGAAACCACAGTTTACCAACAGAATTTCCTTTGTTGTATCTATTTCCCCAAATACTTCTACTGAAGTAATAATGTAACTGATATGCAAAAGAACACTGAGGAATGCCCAAAATACCTCTTTTCTATAGCCTTCCCCATGCAAGGTAGCAGGACAAGGCAAGACAGGAGAGCCTGGTACAGGCAGGCCCTCCTGACACAAATACACAACTCTGCAATCTTGCAAATGACCTGCACAGCTGGTCCCTGACCTGCGGGGTGCTCGTGTGGAGAAATGGCTGGTGCTTCTGATTTGAGCGGTGGGTAGCTTTTCAATCCACTATCAACCCTATCACTTTAAAAGGAACCTCCACACCACCCCAGGCTCCTTAAGCAGCTGTTGTGGAGAGCAGCTGCAAATGATACAAGTGTTCCTCCAGCAGTATGTGCTAAAGTCTGTGGTAAAAGGAACCTCACCCTCCACGCTGCTGCAAGTTAACTGCTTCCTTGGAGGTTCAGAATGGGCCTCATTGTGGTTCCAGGCTTCAGAATCTCTTGGTTTCCAAGAGTTCTTGGAAAGTCCCTTCCTGAGGATTCTCTGAGGTCACAATGACAAAGCACCCGTCAAGGGCTCAGGGTAGGATGAGAAGGAGCTAAATGGAGACCATAAGGAGTGAAAATGTGGGAGAAAAGCAATGAACAAAAGTGCCCAGTCACAAGATGGGCATCCTGTGTTGGTAAATCAGCTTAAATGCAAAAAATCTCCACTTCACGTGACTGCTTCAAAAAGCATGGTTTCTTTGGATCTAAGTGTGCAATCTGGTTGTTATCTTTGTGAAAAATATGAGTTTTATTACTTTAAAATAATAAACACTACTATTCAATCTACTTGTGGAAGCTTACAGCTCAGAAGTAGACTGATTTTCTACAGTCAGGAACAAATTCCTGTACTCAGCTCCTTGGGTACAGCCACTAGTCAAGCAAACACTTAAGTTTGGGAAATGCTGTGAAGCAACTTACATCTCTGTAAGGTAAGGGATGAGGGGGCTGGGGTATTCTGTGGATAAAAACATAAAAGCACCAAGAAAATCCAGTTCTCAGAAAGATTTATTTATGCATTTTAGAATCAGGATAGACTGAATAACATCAGGGATGAGTGAACTTACTAACACAAAAGCAAATCAGACATCATTTTCACTTTCACACACAAAAATCACTGAAAGCGCACACCTGTCACAAAGAATATACAACAAAAGAAAGGGCAACAAGAGATCTTCAGGTCAAATTCTCATCAGGTGGTCCTAAGTATCACCCCCAAAAGGGTCTCCAAGATGCTGTGCGATCACTGTAAGAAAGTGCTTCTTCACTGTCAACCATCATCCAAATCTCAAATACAGGATGTGGAAGGTGTCATCCTTCAGAGACCAGTAGCCAGGCCCCTCATGGACCTGGGAACTGTCCAGGTCCTAAGTCAGAATTTCAGACTGGCTCTGACAATATGCAGCACCACCCAGCCACCCCACTGCCCCTACTTCTCACATACCTTCCCTTGTGTACCAAATTGGATGTCTGAGCCCAACCTCCAAACACAAGTTCTTCAGATAACAAATAGTGTATCTTGTTCATCTTAATATACCTTAGAGTGCTTAGCAAAGAGCTTTCTTTACCATGTATGCTCAATAAATGATAACAAAAATGACAAGTGAACCTGATATGGTGAAATGAGGAAGTAATGAATAATGGGTATGGTGATACTGTACCATGTCATATTACTGCAATGCCGTATTCATGATACTTTAGAAAACTTTATGCAACAGAACAGAAAAACAGTAATATGTTTCAAAAACATTTCATTCTGGTTATTTTCTCTGAGCCTCTGCTAAAGTTATCTTTTTATCTTCCATTTGTTCAGATCTTTTTTTCATTATATTTTATTGACTTTTTAATTACATTTTTATTATATTTTATTGACTATGCTATTACAGTTGTCCTAATTTTTCCACCATGCCCTCCCTCCACCTAGCATTCCCCACTCTCTCAGGCAATTCCCACACCACTGTCCGTTGGTCATGTGTAGGTACTTTCACTACTACATTTCCTATACTGTACTTTACATCCCCATGGCTATTCTTGTAATTACCCATTTGTACTTCTTAATCTTCTTACTTCTTTACCCATTCCCCCATATCACACTTCCATCTGAGAAAATCAAAATGCTCTCTGTATCAATTATTGTCTCTGTACTTCTTGCTTATTTAGTTTTTTAGATTCAATTGTTAATAGATATGTATTTTTGCCATTTTATTGTTCATAGTTTTCATCTTCTTTTTCTTAAATAAGTCCCTTTAACATTTCAAATAATGGTTTGGTGATGATGAAGTCCTTTAGTTTTTTCCTGTCTGGGAAGCTCTTTATATGTCCTACCATTCTAAATGATATCTTTTGCTGGGTAAAGCAATCTTGGCTGTAGGCCCCACTTGTCATGACTTTGAATATTTGTTGCCAATCCCTTCTAGCCTGCAAATTTCTTTTGAGAAATCAGCTGACAATCTCATGGGAATTCCCCTGTAGGTAACTAAGTGCTTTTTCTCTTGCTGCTTTTAAGATTCTCTCTTATCTTTAACCTTTAGCATTTTAATTATGAAGTCTCTTGGGTTGGGCCTCTTTGCCTCCATTTTGTTTGGGCTTCTCTGTGCTTCCTGGACTTGCATGTCTATTTCCTTCACCAAATTAGGGAAGTTTTCTTTTGTTATTTTTTCAAATAGATTTCTAATTTCTTGTTCTTTCTCTTCTCCTCTGATACCCCATGATGTGGAAGTTGGACTTCCTGAAGTTGTCCTAGAGGCTGCTCATACTATCCTCATTTTTAAAAATTCTTTTTTCTTCTTGTTGTTCAAATTGGCTTTTTGCATTTTTTTCCTTCCTTATGTCCTGAATCATAATTTGATTCTTGCCTTCATCCACTCAACTGTTGTTTCCCTGTAAATTGTTCTTTATTTCAATTAGTGTATCCTTTGTTTCTGATTGGATCTTTTTTAAGCTTTTGAGGTCCTCATTAAGTTCCTTGAGCATCCTTATAACCAGTATTTTGAGCTCTGCATCTGATAGATTGCTTATCTCCATTTTGTTTAGTTTTTCTGGAGTTTTGATCTTTTTTTTTTTTTCTTCATTTGGGCCATCTTTCTTTGCTCATTTTGGCAGCCTTTCCATGTATGTTTCCATATATTAGGTATAGCTACTATGACTCTATGTCTTGGTAATGTGTTCTAATGTACTAGGTATCCTTGGTATACCTAGGTATACCTACCTAGTACTAGGTATACCTTGTACTAGGTATAAGGTCCAGTGACACAGCCTCCCCCATTACCCAAGCTGGATACTCTAGGTGCACCTTTTGTGTGGACTGAGTATACCCTCCTCTTGTAGTCCAGACTTGATTGCTATTTCAGGTCAATGGGAAGGGTTTACCTGGGTCAGTCAGCTGCAAGGACTGGCTGTGACCACTGACCACCAACCTCCACCCTCAATGGAGGATCAGCTGCACAGGGGCACAGTGGTGGTATTCCAACATGATCTGTAGCTGTCTACTGCGTTCTTAGGCTCTGCGGTTTCTCTGGTAATGCAGGCCAAGATCAGCCTCCATCTTTTCTTTTTTTTGCCAGTGGCCTCCCTGCCTGAGTTATAAAGCAATCTGCAGATGGCTGGTACTTGTGCTGGACTTGGAGGTTCCCAGGCCAAGCCAAGCTGTGAATCTAGGCTGGCTGCTGCTCTTGCCAGGCCTGCGGCCACTTAGCAAGAGATACAGGATCTAGGGGCTCACTGAGGCTGGCTGTTGATTGTTTTGAGAGGATTTAAAAAGTTGTGAAGTATGAGCCAAGACCAGCCATGCCCACATCATGTTTATAACAACAGTTTGATACTTACTGAGTATATGCTGTCTATCATGCACTATACCAGGCATTTTACCTACAGGAAGTCCAATTCCCCACAATAACCTTGAAAGTTGTTATGATTATCCTCATTGCAAATATACTTTTCAAAAATGAGGCTTGGAGAAGGTGGAGAAAATTCCCAAGTTCATACAACTACAACTGAGGGACAGACAAAGGCACTCTCCTGCTGCACAATGCAACTTTGTCCAGGAAGCACCGCTGTTGTGAGAAATTCTATATTTTTGTCCCTGCTGACAACAAGCAGACAACAGTATACCAAATGCTATGGGGACACAGCCTTTACAGCTTTTGTGTCTTCATCTCCAGGCTGTCAGGTGTTTCAATATATGGACCTCAACCAGTAATCCCTCTTATTTTTCCTTCCTTTCTTTTAATCCTTGAGGGACTAGGAGATGAGTTAACTAACTACACTTATTAAAACTGGTGTTACATACCACCTCACACACACATCACGGAGTACAATGTGAGCCCACGAAGGTGCTCATCCAGTACATGTCTGATTAATATTGGGAATACTGAGTATCTGCCCATCCCTTGGCCTCCAGGCAAATTATGTCAGGAGCAGGCTCTCAAGGGCTAAATAAGAATAGGAGATAGAGAATGCCCAGCACCATCTTCCAAGACCCTCTATCAGACTGGGAGAAGTTCCAACAAAACACTGAATATTCAACCACATTACTTCCTGAAAACCCTAGAAGCCATAGCCCTGCCTTGCTGAAGCCATACTGCAGTGCCCAGGAGGATCTGTGGGCTCTTCTCACAGTGTGGCCCCAGAAGCCTCCTCCCAACTCTGCTTCCCACAGTATGCCTGCATCTCTCTGCATTCAACTGAAGAATCTCATCTGAGCTAATTTCATCTATGTGTACCCTCTTCTAAACAAAAACCTTAACAATCCAAGTAAAACACCTTTTTAAATAAAATGTGATCGATCAAAAAGAATTTGTTCTGTTCCATGTGGCTCAGCTTCGAGGTTGTGAGCTAACTGAAGCAGTTTCTTCTTAGTTTGACTTTGCTGTTTCTTCCCACTCCCCACCCCCACCCATATGGGTCACCACTCTTCCTCCCTGAAAACTCTGAAAACTGAAATCACTAAGGACTGAGAGAAGAAGCTATTTTGGTTGTTTACAACTGGATACAAAGGGGAGTGTGAGGAGTCCACCTAGGAAGGAGCTAAGGTCAGTGGTTCTTCTTAGCCCAGAGCACTGATTCCCTGAAGGTAGAAACCTTCACTTCCAGGCTAGGCAACACTGAGGTAGAACTTGAGAGCACAGATTTTAGGACTGGTTCTGGTCCCAATCCCTGCAGGTCTCCTGTATTCTAGACAGTGGAGGCTACGCACAGGGTAGATGCTTTGTCGTCTGCCTGTGCCCCACCCAACCAGGACATAACTTTGAGGGAAGGGACCTTCTATCATGTTCACTGAAGAATTTCAGGGTCTAGAGTGCCTAACATACATCTACTGAATGAATGAATAATATAATTAATTAAAATTCCTCTTCCATAATTAATAACACCCACAATCTAGAATGTTTTATAAACTCTGTATGCACTGTAACAAAAAAATTCAGGAAAGAAAATTATAACAAACTGTGACAGCAAAAGAAACCCGAGATTCTCTTCAACCTTAAGAGAGGAAGGGCCATTTCATCACAGTAACCAGTCATTAAGTATGCAGCCAGTGCTGGGACCTTGCCCCCAAAAGCCCACTTCGTACCTGCAGTCAGCAAGGAGCAGTTTACAGAAACTAACCTCCTAGCAAAACACAAAACACCACTCTTTCCCTTGTAGGGAGGAAGGTACTGCTTCAAATGTTTTTAAGCAAAAAACACATACATATCATATCCTACTCTGTATCTACCCCATCAAAAACAAAAAAGGAAAAAAAAGAAACCAAAAAATAAAATAGTAAAAATAACAGGTGGAAAAAATTTCAGAGACAATCTAACTCACATTTTTGCATTTATGATTTCCCTGTAAGAGAGCTAAAAAATAAAATCTGATTCTGGATTACAGTAAAATAAATTTGCAGAATCCAATATGAAGATGAAATATAGATATGTTTTATAATTACTAATTATGATCTAATTACTAATCAATTCTAGCAAGGCACATCACCCATCACAAGAAACTGAAAGCACTAAGGGTCACAGCCTGGTGGAGTGAGTTCTGCCCCCCACTTTACCCCCGCTCCAAGGAAGAAGAGGTAGGGAGTTCATGCAATAGAGACCTATGTATAAAATGACCAGGAGATTCTAGGTGCCAAGAGATAAGAACAAGAACACTGACACTGGACTGAAAGAAGGTAGTTACCACCTGATTTCAGTGATGGGCAACGTCCAGAGTAGATGGGCAAAACTCTGAAAACTGAAATCATGGCTATATACTCAGAAATTATCTGAAAGCATATAAGAAACTAAATAAACCAAATTTCAAAACTAAAGATTACAAAAGGATGCAAAAACAGAACATATACAGTGGGGAACAACATGTAATGAGCCTGATTGGACAGCTACAAAAGAAAAGTAAGTACTAAGATATACCCCCCAGGATTTTAGATGGAAAAGGACAAGAATTGTATGATTTCATCATATGTCAGATATAAAACAAATATGCAAACAAAAAATAAATAAATTCATAGATACAGACAACAGAATGGTGGTTACCAGCAGAGAAGGGAGTAGGGCAGGAAGAGGATAACGAGGTCAAATATATGGTGACAGAAGGAGACTAGGCTTCAGGTTGTATAAAGGTTGTATTATATATGAAGTTGTACACTTGAAATTTATATAATGTTATTAACCAATGTTACCCCAGCAAATTTGACTTTAAAGAAGGAGCTGGCTCACTACTTAAATCAAACAGCATAATATAGTATTAACAGATGACAGAGAAAACAGAAAAACTCATGACAAAGAAAACAGAAAAACTCAATCTCTTTTTATACCTATTTATATCCCACAGAACCTGAAGATTACTTTTTTGGTTCCCATGTCATTCTAGAACACTTCTATGATTCAAAGCAGTCAAATTCGGACTCACAACTGCAAATGAGATAATCACCTATTGGTATTTTTATTCAGTTTCAGAACTGACAGCAACGTATTTTTAGAAAATAAAAAGAAAGTTAAATCTAAAGTTTACCTCCTACTTCAAACTGTAATGACAACTTGTCTTTCAAACATTCTGATTCTGAGACAAATAGAAAGAAAGGGAATGCCATGGCCACCAAGGGTCATCTTAGGCACAAGGAACCATGATGTGTAACTAATGATAAAATCTGAAATGCAACTAACAAAGCTGATGAGTTCTGAATTTAACCAAGCCTGTTCAGAGGAATGGGTAATAGGCAGACAGATGGACAAGATTTGCATTCAGAAAAGCTACACAAGAAAATCCAAATTATTGTGCTTCAGAATCCTGCTATCAAAGATGTTCTGCAATTTTAATAAAACCTGAATTAAAACAAAAGACGTGTTTACACAATTCATTTCATTTCTAAAACTGAATCAACAGCAAGGCAACTAGCCCAGCATAACAGACATACAGTCCTGGTTCTGTTCTGTGCTGTTAAGAGTGCTTTGATTGGGCTTCACTGAGAAAGAGACAACGGGAATGCAAGAATCATCCCTCCATAACTATCTGCAGACTTTGACTTTACAATCCTGAACAAACAAGTGCACTATACACTGGTACACATACACTGAGACACTGATGTGCATGGGTAAAATGAGAGAAACTGGGCTGTAATGTCACAGCAAAGTACCTATAGTCTGCCATCTTAAGTTATGACTAGAAAAGAAAAATAAAGCCAGATTTTACTGGGGCCTTAAAAGGTTCACTCAGGTTTCCTGATGTGTTAAACTAGTAAATAGTGTTTAATAAAATATGCCAAAGCCATGGGCTCAGCACTAGTCCTGGCTCACTTCCTTTCAAGACCCTGCGTGACAGCAAGAGTTAGGCCAGGGAGCCGACACTACAGGCTGAGCCCAAGGAATGCTAGGTGTGTCTGAGATGTCAAGAAACCATAGTGTACCTGCCGCAGTTTCCCAAGCCCAGTAAGTGGAGGCATCAAGACTCATAGGCACCCCAGGCACACTGAGCCCCATGGTAATGGCTTAGTTATAGCACCTTCCTGAAGAGCACTTTCTCCCAAATATTTGATGGGAAGTGGAAGCAGGTCCCTAGAGTAGGTTTCTTGTGCTGAAAAAGAGGATGGGAGAAATCCACATTTGTTGCATTTTTTCCCTACTGCTACCTGCCAGTTTCGATGAAAACTGATTTTAATGCAATTTTTTCCTCTGGCATTCCAAGAAATCCAAAATCAGTAATATATCCCCATTTTCTTATTTTAATTTTAGTCAATCAATATGACTGTTGAGAGCAGAAAATATGGAGTTCTGGCCAAGATGGAGGCACAGGTAGAAACCCTTCGCTTCCTTGCACAACCAAAAGGATAACAACCAATCAAAAATGTATCAACAACCAAAAGTGCCAGAAAATCAAACTACATGGAACTCTGACAACCAAGGAATTAAAGAAAAAATCAACCACAACAACCAGACTAGTAAGGCACTGACAGACCGGCTAACTCAGAAAAACCACTGAGATGCAGCAGCCTTGGGGGCAGGGCTGGCTGCTGAGCCCCCCAGCTGCACCAGAAGGGCTGACTTAAGGGGACTTAGAGGTGGCTGTGGGCTAAGGCTGGGGTTGCCATAGGGGGAAGATACTGCCAGTCTCACACAAGAGTCTGACAGAAAGTATGCTAGGGACAAGCAGAGGAGCTGCCCTGACCCATTAATACCTAAGGCCCCACCCCCTTACAACCTATCAGCCGTGCCAAGACAAAGAAATATGAAAGAACAGTGTATAACCTCAGAACTAAGCGATAAGATCATCAACCTATCTGATGGAGAATTAAAAGCCCTGTTAATAAAAATGCTCACAGATCTGATTGAGCTTGGTTGAAAAATGGAAGAAAAAAAAATGAAAGATACCCAAAATGAAATAAAGCAAAATGTTCAGGGAATCAACAGTGACAGGAAAGAAACCAGGACTCAATGCAACGATTTGGAACAAAAGGGAAAAATAAACATCCATCTAGAAGAAAATTGAGAAACAGGAACTCAAAAAAGTTAAAGAGAGACTTAGGAATCTCTGGAACAGCCTGAAATGTTATAATACTCAAATTATAGGGTGCAGAAGGAGAACAATAACAGCAAGAAATTGAAAACTTATTTGAACAAATAATGAAGGAAAGCTTCCCCAATGTGGCAATGCAAATAGACTTCCAGGAAGCCCAGAGAGCTCCAAAGAAGTTGGACCAAAAGAGGAGCACACCAAGGCACATCATC
>PVKU01003248.1:0-126746 GCA_004027475.1 Anoura caudifer
GCTAGTTGTTTTCGGGGCACTGTGTGTTTCTGGGATGCATGGAGACGCACGGAGACGCTCAAACCTTCTCATGAACCTCAAAAACGTGCAGTCAATGTGGAAAATAAGACGATTTTGCTCCTCTCTCCCCAATTTGCATAATTAGCCGAAGAACCCTGCCGTGGGTAAGTTGGGCACGCATGTTATCTACGGGCTCCTGGTGACTGTGAAGCAGTGAAAAAGTAAAAAAGTGAAAAGATAGAAAAAAGGTTGATAAATGCCTAACTGTTTCAGTGGTTTTAATTAAAACATTTGTCATGCTGGAGACTAATTAGTAATTACATAAGAAAGTCATTACTCGGTGCCAAAGAAACATTGCTGTGAGTTTCAACGCAAATTTGAGTTTCAAGTAAATAATTGTTTAAGTCGCAATTAATTACTTCATAAATTATGTTGCCGCAGCATCATTTTAATGAACTTATGTTTGTTAATAACTTTGAGAAGGTCTTCTTTTGTCCAGGACTGAGATGCACGTTGTTTAATAACTGATAGGATGTAAAAGTAAAAATACAAATGATTTTAGATAAAGTGCTTCTTGTGGTTAGCACCTAAGGATACTGGGTGTTATTTATTTAAAAGATGTACCAATATTTTACAAGGCACAGAAGCGGGTTCGAAAGTTAAATTTAGCATATTCCTGTTGACGCTTGGATTCGGAGATGAAGTTGGGAACGCTGCTGGGATTTCAGTTGTTGTTACATCTCCGTACCGTGAGATTATAGACGCGGTACGATGCCCCTGTGGGTACAAATTTCATGGGATAATTGCAAGTTGTACAAGCAAAATATAGTTGAAACCTGTGCGGTAGGTTTTTGTCCTTGAGAAAAACCTTGCTATTCTATCACATTGCATTGGGGTCCTTGTAGTTGGTTAACGTTCCTTTTCTGTGATGTTTCGGGAGCAATAGCCGTAGAAGGAGAAAAGGCAGAACTTGATGGTTGGTTTTGGGTTTCTCTCAGCACCCAGCCCGGAAAACCCCTTACTCCTGAGGAATTTCATCTTTGTGTTTAATTATTTGCTTATCTTGTCTCTCTCTGTGGTATGTTTAATTTGCTTATAATATCCCATCACCCCTCCCCAAACACACACACACACACACACACTGACCTTCAGAGTAAAAACTAAAGATGCATGAAGCCACACTCTCCATGACTTTGAACTTTATTCCTAAGAGAGGGCTGGCCTGTGAGTAGATACTACATAATTATTAGTACATATTTCAATGAACGAATGTGCTTCTTCTTTATTAAAATGTTAAATATTTCCAGGCTCAAAACCGCCATTAAGTTCAATGGCTCTTCCTGGAAGAACAAGTATGAATTATTCTCAGTTAGGTGTTTTTTAGCTAATAAGAGGTGCGGAGAACCTGGGACTTCCTGGGCTGTCCTCTGAGGAGCCACTGTACTTCTGAATGGGGTGCACTCATTTTTGCTGAACTCCTTTTATTTTCAAACTACTGACATGAAGAGAGAAACTACGTCTCTATTTCCTCTGGGTCTCTATTAGAACGTGTTGCCTGAGATGAAAACATCACATAGGAAATTTTCCATTCTTCTGCCTATTTTGTTTCCTTTTTGAAGACGTCTTTAAAGTCTCCACACATTTCCTCCAGGTTATTTTCATCTTTGGATCACGAAAGAAACGCCTTGTCACACGGAGGGTTTGAGTCGACTTCATTGATGAGTCGAAGCTTTTGCTCTGGCTGGCGGTATTATTGATGCGTCCGATAGAGTATTGCAAAAACAATTTAAAGTAATTAAATGGAAATCAGAATCCATTGCAAGGCAAACACAAAATTATTAAATGGCTAGACCGTAATCAGCGGTTGCATCTTAATTAAATAACGTGAAATGTCTTCCTTCTCTCTGGAGGGGCCTGAGTTCCATACTGGTGTGGGCACCACGGCGGGGATGCCCCGCTCTTCTCTGCCACTCATCTCAACTCTGAGGAATTGAACTTACCGATCCAGCTGGCTGGGACAAAGCAATGACACCTTCGACACTCACCGAGGGCCGCTCATCTCTCCGAGCCGTTCCCACGTGCTCGTTCATCCTACCCTCCTAAGAAAGGCGTGGCGCCATGACTTGATTATCCCATTTTCGCAGCTGGGGACACTGAGGTGCGGGGGGTGAAATAAGGAGACTGTGCAGCAGGTCACTGGCGGACCCAGAATTTGACGTCCTTGTGGTTCGTTCCGGAATCTGTGCTGTACCAACGCCACTACCCCTGGCCCTCTCAGAATCCGAAGGCAACCTGGAACTGTGGTGTTGGCAGTGGTCATGGCTATAACCCTGTTTGTTGACTTCATTTATAACTGTGAGTGCCGTAATGTTGTGGTTATTTCGGCTATGATGATAATTTCCTTGGTTATCACCTTTCCTAAACATTCTGACCGTCTACCTAGGTGGCTGCCCGTACCCGGGGGAAGTCTCATGCTGACTTCAAAGGCATCTGGGAGTGAATGAAAGGGGCATCAAAGATGATGTGGCAGGAGGAAGGTGGACCCGGGCACAGCTTTGTCTTCTGTTTCCATGTCCAGGGCTCCTGGAATATTTTCCTGTTCCTGCTCCATCACTCACGCCGCAAAAAAAAAAAAGATTTCTGGTTGCAGATTTTTGAGCGCAGAGCCCTTAATTGGGATTCCACGCCACAGCCAAGATTGTTCGCGTCATTGCACAAAGCTATATCATTGAGAATAAGTCCTGTGATTGTTTCAATCAGCGGGCAATAACAGATTTTTATATCAATGCAGAGAGATTTGGAATGCCTCCCCCTTCAGGGGAAGGTTTTGTCATGCCCAGGCCCAGGGCTAAGTGTTCTCCCTCCGTGGAAACAGAAAAACAATCCAAATAGTCTTACATAGTTTGCAATGACATTTTATTGGGTGGCTGGGCTGCTAGGGATTCATTTCACATTTACTGTTACTTTCATATGTTTTATGGATTACTCTTCCTGAATGTGAATGCACACGAGCGGGGGCATGCCTGAGTATTCTACTCTCTGCTAGCTCACTGTGTTAATATTTTTGCACACATCATGTGCCCCTTTCGTAGACCTCTGCTAGCTGGGCGGTACGCCGGCTCACCTCGCAGATGAGGAAGCAAACTGCAGGTAACTTAGGAAACGCACACAAAAATCAAAAACCTGTTGCATGCCCCAATCCCTCAAAATTGTGTAATTCTCAATCCCATGATTTAATGATGATGCCATAAAAATTTCATGATTGTTACACTTTATTTTATATGAAAATTCAGCCTTCAAGCCTTCCTGACATTAAAAAAAAAATAACTGAAGGGTGATTTTAAAATCTCCACAGCCGATGAACATGTGGGCAATCACTCCAAGTAGAACGACTTCTTATTTTAAACTTACGATGCCATGTACCGTTTTTGCTTTTATTTGCTGCTTTCGGGGCGTGCGCTTCATTTATCCTACGCTGTTATTTTGATGCACGGTTGAGTCGAGAGAAAGATGCAAGTGAGCAGTGGCTAGCCATTAGCATTTTTTAAATTTGCATCTCGTAAAGTGGAGAGGAGGGGAAGGTCTGGCCCTTCATAAAGAATATTACTGCTTTTTACAATGACAATTTGCATCCAATATGATTCTATATTAGTTTCACAGGTACGGCAAAGTGGTTAGAAAATTGTATGCTCTGCAGAGTGGTCCCCGGCCTCCTCAAGTGCCCACCTGGACCCATACTTAGTCATCGCGACATTATTATTTTTTCTTTATCTTCGTTTCATTAAGCACTTTTCCCACTTCTTCCACTTCCAATAAACAACAGTCAAGCACATGCCGCAGAGATGAGAGGGTATGTATTTATCTACACCAATCCCATGCCTATTTCAAATCATCTTATTATTATTGTTCTTCTGCAGAGACTTTTAGGTGAGTATCTTAATAGATTTTCATGTGTAGACTCTCCTATTTTCCAGTATGCTGTGTAATGAAGTTTTCTGTCTTTTTTTCTTTGAAAAATCCAGTCTATATTTATCAGCTCTCCTGTCAAAAGGGAGAAAGCAGATTTAAACCAACTTCAGCAAAAAGAGAAGGAAACTGGCCTGACTCAGAACAGAGGATTTTTCGTTCCTATTTCACCTGCCCTTCCTTCCCTGATTTATCTCGTTGTGATCAGGGGGTTTCTCTTTGAGGTGGAGAACATACTTCCTAATTGTTCCCATGGCCAGTGGGAAGAAAAAAAAATAAAGCATCTTCCTACGTTTTTGCCTCTGGTGATGAAGCCTGGAAGAGTATGGGCCCTGTTTTGATCAAGTACCATGAATGTCAAAGTATCATCCCTGAACCCGGGGCATGAAGAGAACATGGAACCCTGTTAGTGAAGGCCCTTCTTGGGTTCTGCCCTGAATTTACAGAATCAGTGTTGGTAGGGGTGAGGCCCTACTATGTGCATCGCAAGCAGCCCTGCAGGTGACTCTGCTCAGCACCTCACTTTTTCAGTCTTGGTGGGAGTGTTTCCCCGGAACGGTTAGCGATGCTCGGAAGACCAAAGTGAAGTATTTGGCCATGTCTGAGACCCTGGCTTGTTGGAGGGATTTGAAGGAAGGGAGGTGTGATTGAGTAGAGAATACAGTGGAAAACAATAGTGTGGGGTGGGCCAAGTTGCCTCATCATGCCTTGGCATTTCATGCACGTTCCAAGGTCCAAATCTCTAGGGTCAAGGTTTTCCTGTGGATGTGCTGGCAACCCATGGCCCAATGGTATTTACTCAACCCAGAATGTTGTTAGCCAAGGGAAAACAGGATAGTGATGGTACAGACTTCAGAAAGGGGGCTGAGAAAACTGCACACAGAGACCTGCCATGTCTGATGAGTTCTTCCAACCATGGAAAACATAGGTGGTCATCAAGAGCCATCCAGACATGAGGAACTCAGGTGAAAAATTCACTGTTGTTACAAACGTTATTGATATTATTCTGGTGATGAATCTTATGTGTCAATTTGCCTCGTCTGTGATGCTCAGGCATTTTCACCAGCTCCGGTCCACAATGTCTCTGTCCAGGCATTTGTAAAAGATGAGTTGAACGTTTACAGTGGCAGACTGGGAGGGGGGCAGCTTGTCCACCACGCTGTGGCCGGGCCTCACAAAATCGGCTGGAGTCCTTCAGAGTGAAGACCAGCCACCTGCCCAAGGAGGAGGCAATTCTGCCTCCAAGAAGGACTTCTGATTTGAACTGCAGCATCCGCTCTTCCCAGGGTTCTCCAGCCTGCTGGTCGACACTTGCCAACCCCAAGAACTTCACAACCAGTTCCTTAAAAATCTCTGCGTTTTTGTTTCTCTTTGGGTCTCTGTTTCTCTTTCTCTTTCTCGGTCTGTCTCACTGGATAGATAGGTAGGTAGGAAGATAGACAGATAGATAAATAGATAGAACTACCATGGTAGGTGACAGATATGTGATAGATATCTATCAGATGGATAGATGGATAGATAAATAATAGATGGATAGATAATAATAGATAATAGATAAATAATAGATAGATAAATTATAGGTAAATAATATAGATAAATACAGATTTCTCGTTGGTTCTGATCTCTGGAGAATCCTGACTAATACAACATCCCACTTACTATTTTACCTGTCTTCCACTGTATTTTCCATAGCACTTGGCAAAACATTTCAGATTTTCTGGACCATTTTGGATGACAAGATTTTGTGTGGACAAGGACTCATGGGAAGACAAGCGGAGGCGTCAAACTCCAGTCGGTGGGGTGAGTGCCTCCTAACAATGATCTGTGACAAAGAGGGAATTGTGTAGGATTTCAAAAATAAAATGAAACTTGAACACTTCTCTTGAGGAATGGTTAGGCTTTGTTCTTTGGACATCTCGGAATTTTAATTTCGTTGCTAATTAAATGAGACGTTGTGGTTTTCTATTCATGTCACCATGAAGCTATTTTGTAAGTTATGGGTGCGTCTGCTCGGTTAATGCACTTTTAAAGATGGAAATGAAGACAAACGGGCAATTTGGTATAAAAGTTCCCACTGCAGGAGTAGGGGGTTGATCGCTGTCCAACAGACAATCTGTGCCTGAGTTTCCTTCCAGGCACAACGACAGAAAAATGCAAACATTTTAGGAAAACTCAGCTCTTGGCCACCTTGTCCAGTGACCTTCTTTGGATCCCATCGTTTTCATGGTTCCTCATATCTCAAACGTGAACCCCTTCATTTCCAGGAAGTGACCTCAGATTAAGTGAGATCGTTCTTCATTGATCTCCCAGGATGCTTCCTAATGCCTGATCACTTCATTGTGAACAGCAGGGAAGAAAGTTTGTTGCCATAAATAGGAAACAGTCTTCCGGGTGAGGGAGAGTCCAACCCCCAAATTTTACAGTCTTCGGCTGTGAGACCTTGGTCAAAGAATCCAATCTTGGGCTTTACATGATTGAGGGCACAGGCAAGGGTGGGTGGGGGGCTGTCTTCAGGTTATGCTAAGATTCGGCGTTCCTTGGATTTATCAGTTCGGATTCCTTTGAGCGGGGGCTTGTCCAGTCGTTGGGTGTTGACAGTATCTGTGAACTTCACTCACACTCCGTGGAGTTTTGACCTCAGATACTCAAAAATATTCCTGGAAGTGACCCAATGCATCCTGGAGGGGAGATGGGAATGCCAAAAAAAAAATCGTTTATAGTTAGAACAAATGCCAATTTAAGCACTAAATATAAAGATATTTTGGCTCTTTTTCCTCTGACCTCCACCCTGAAGTGTTGGGTTCTGTTAAAATTACATCTTATTAAACACAATGATTAGAATTCTACCTAGGAACCTACTTATTACTCAATACAAGATTATTGGGGTCCAAAAGTAAAAGCTAAATACAATAATTTGATCAAAAGCATATCTCTTCTTCTGGGTCAAAATTATTTCTTTGGAGTACTTCCTTTTTTTTACAGAGACCTAACATATTCTATCACATTCAGGAGATGGTCGGAAAAAATCCACAAAGAGAAATTAAGAAAAGCTACATCAACAGTGGAATAACATGCAAAATACAGAAATAGAATCATAGATACAGACGAGAGACTCATGGTTGCCAGAGGGGAGGGAGCTGGCAGACTTGGTGAAAAAAACGAAGGGACTGAGAAGCACAGACTGGCAGTTACACAGTAGCCGCAGGGAAGTAAAGTCCAGCACAGGGAACACAGCCACTAATATTACAGTAACTATATATGGGGCCTGGTGGGGACTGGAAACCTTGGAGCAAGGGATGGACACTTTGTAAGTTGTATAAATGTCTAACCGCCAATGCAATGCATTTGAAAGTCACATGAAATAATAGTGAATATTCACTGTAATTGGAAAAAAGAGTAAAAATAAATAAAAACTAAAAGCCACAGTGAATTTTGAAAAAGTCAAATGAATTCAAAATGACTTCAAATCTTTCTGTACAGGAGGGTTAATCGGTATATGCAGCATCTTGATGACAACAACAAGAATGGAAAGTCCTTGCAGCTTCAATAAATTATTGAAAAATGTTCCTACATCTATGTCTGTCTTAAGAGAGAAGGGTTTTCAAACAAGAAGTAAGAGGTTGGACATCCTATTTCTACAGAGACCTTGAGAAATATCACTCCAGCAGAGTTTGCACTCTGAGAACATGAGACTTGAAGATTTTGATTTTTCCTCCTACAGTTTTATTGCCTTTTCTGCAGCTTTCTTTTATTTGAGGTACGCGATCCTTTTCCTGTTGGCTTTGAGCTTCGCATTGAATTGTAAAATAAGCATTTTAACTGCAGCTGAAATGATGAAGTCATCAGATGGTGGTTCAGTGCTGACGGGCAAAATTAAAGGGGATAGTTCTGCTTCATCAGCTTCAAAGATAATGGTTGCTTAAAAATATTATTTCACCTGCCCTGAAGACACCTTGTGGGTTGCAAACTGACTTTGACCGGGAGATAGAATACTGATTACTAAAGGTTTTATCTCAAACAACAACTATTGCAACTACAGAGACTCTACAGGAGGGAGATAAAAAAAATGTTATAAGTCCTGTTTGCAAAGCAAGGTTCCTCCTTTTTCTTAACTTAAAGGAGGTTCTCCCTCCTCTCTGTTCAGTCTCCCCGGGTGTTCTCACTTCCTCCAATTTAACTTGCGATGGAAGGTTGAGTTGGCGATTCCCAGATTTACACAGCCCACTCAGATCTGTCCCTCCTCCCACCCCCACCTCCGAGCCCCTGGTTAGCCCGCCACTCAGCCCAGCCTCACCACCAACATCAATAGCATCCATACTCAGGGCGAAGCTTGTGATTTGTGAATAACTTCTGCATTGTTAGAAAACCTGTGACTTGTAGATAAAGCAGGATGTGTTGATTTTTCCCTGCGACATGTTTCCTTTTTATTTCATTCATTTTTGTTCTGATGTTTACTGTTTCTTTGAAACTTGTTTCTAGGGTTCCTTGTACCCTTTCTCCATTAATTTCTGAAAATGAACTTTTAAGTTACTTACAAAATACAACTAAAAAAATAAAACTTATATTTATATATCCTTATATAGATAGATATATCCTTATATATAAGGATATATTGATAGATAGACAATTCATTATTATCTATCTAGCTGTCATCTGTCGATCTATCCACACATTTTACCTATTTATCATTTATATATGTATCCATGTATCTATCATCTATCTATCAATTTTATCTATGTATACATCTGTCATCTATGTATCTATATACCAATTATCCATCTGTCTATGCATCTATACATTTTATCTCTCTATGCATTTAACATGTATTATCTATCTATCTATTGTCTATAATCTATCACTTAGCTTTCTACCTAGCTGTATAGCTCTACGTTTTATCTATTATCTATCGACCCTATTTATCTACCTATGAATCTGTCTATACATTTTATCTATGCAGCTATCATGTGTCTATGTATCTGTCTCTGTATCTGCCTATCTATGTGTCAATCATCTATCAATCTATCTACTCTCTAGCCACGTATCTCTCTATCTTTAGTCTGTCTATGATCGGTCTGTATATCCATCTCCAAACCCCTCCCTTAACAAAACAGCATCACTGTGTAAATATCTATTAATTAAACTACTGTTCCACTGAATAGTTAGTAAAAAACTGTCTAGAATTCCCTCCCACCTCATGGGCACAACCCTCTCAAATGTGATGTCGTTGCCTCTCCCACTGAGAACAGGGCTCTATCTCCTCACCCCCCTCAATCTGCTCTTGCCTTGGGACTGACATTGACCCAGAGATTGTTGCCCAGGCAGGAAATGAGGAAGCCTGGGTTGGTGCCTTAAGAGTCCTTGTGGCTCCTTCTCATGCCATCTTGGAGTCTGAGACCCTGGGAAGGATCCTGGATGGACCACCGGCAGGGTGCAATAGCCCTGTCCCCAGCAAGCTGGAAGATGGTGGCAGGCTCCTGAGGGACCAGGGGTGACGGCCCAGGTACCATCCAGCCAAACCCAACCCAACCCGCCCAACCCATTGACCACTAGAATAACAATGAGCAAATCAGGTGACCACGCTTTCAAGTTACTTAATTTTTGCGGTCATGGGGTCACTGACCGGAAATGAATGGCCGACTTTCTTTGCGCACCGTGAATTAGTTAGCACTACATATTTGGTTTTTCCAAGTGTACGTTTTTTAAATCTGCTTTAAAAGAAGCTATCCCTCGGTTCCTCACTGATATCTCCCTCAGTTGCACTATGATCAGAGAGAGAAGTTGTGTCTTATTATTTTTACATGCATTGACATTACCCTTATGTTCTGACATAGGGCCACACTTTATGAATATATTCAAAGGAATCGTTGAGCCCCTGTTTGTTGGGTATCCACGTAGTCCAGATTCACTCTCTCTCTCTTTTTTTTTTGGTTTGTTAGACATTTTAAAGGTGCATACACAGGGTATGCAAGAACAATTTTATAAAATGTATTACTGAAACAGTGTGTTCGAAAATACATAGAACGTCCACAAAGCGATCGCCATTTTTAAAGAATATAAAGGTCATTTAAAAAAAAATAATCGACTTCCTGATTTCCCTAAGCTTCCGTTTTCTTAGTGGGGCAGAACCTCTACTGACTATTGTATTTTTAATGGCCTGCCTTTATTTAGAGTGTTACCTTGAATCTATCAATCAACACATTATATATTTTACTTTTTATATGATGGACATTTGGGTTATTACCAATATATACATATATATTTGGTTTTACTACAAACATTTTAACTAAAAAAATTCTCACTCACGTGGTTTGGCTGGGACATTATATCTAACCATGATCCCTTCATGGGTGATTCCAAAGAATATAAGGAAGGTTTTTGCATATCACTGCAACGATTTATAACAATCCTTTGTTAGTGTGTTCTAGAACATGGTCCTAAGCATCAAACATGGAGAGGGTTCCTGGTTTTGGTGTCTCCGTGTTAGCCTGATACTAAGAAATGTAAAGCTTATTAATTGCCTTCATCCTCAAGTGGATAGTAAAGAACTCTTTTCCGAATGCAGAGGGAAAACAAACAAGAAATTAAATTAGTTAATTATTTGAGGAATCGTGTCCAACTAAATTCAAATGCCTCTTTCTCTGAATTAAACAGATTGTTTTGAATCGTCCAAGGGACAGATGAACTAACATAGAATAAAAGCAGACTTCCTCTGGACCTGAGGATGCAGTCTGTTGATTTGTTTGTATGTCTTAAGTTAAGTTGATATTTCCGAGTGCCTGGGAATATCTGTGCCATGAACAACACATCCATTTGTTATGAGAGACGCCCAGCGTTTTCCTTTAAATCGCTGTCATTGGATTTGTACGGACGGTGATGACATGGCTTTATGTATTCATAGCGTCACATGGGTCCTCAAAAAGAATCTGTTTACGTTTTAAAAATTCACAAGACAATGGCAGACGCAGAGGGCAAGTTAAATTAGAACACCGAGTAATTACGAAATGATGCATTCACAATCTGTATGAGCAGATTTCCTCCACGTCCTGACCAGAAATGATCAAGTAGCATTTGTCAGACTTGAGTGAACAGGCTACCCTCTGCAGAGCTTGGGCAAGGGCTTCTTCTGAGTCAGCAGGTCTGGAGTGAACCCCGACTGTCTGCATTCCCAAGCTGAGGGGGGCCAAGCTGATGGCAAAGCTCCCAGAAGTCCCCTTGGGTACTCAGGCTTGACAACACAACTTGGGCATCTTATTTTGGTTACTTACATGCACAGCGGTGTTCAGCTTACTGCTTTAATTTAAGAAAAAAATCTTTCTTGAAGTTGAAGAAGTGAATTTTTTTTATAGCTGACATTTTTTAAAAGATTTTATTTATTTACTTTTAGACAGAGGGGAAGGGAAGGAGAAAGAGAGGGAGAGAAACATCCATGTGTGGTTGCCTCTCGTGTGCCCCCCACTGGGGACCTGGTCCGCAACCCAGGCACGTGCCCTGATGGGGAATTGAACCAGCGACCCTTTGGTTCACAGGCCCCACTCAATACACTGAGCTACACCAGCCAGGGCTGAAGAAGTAAATTTAAATAAGTTGATTAAGTTAACAGTATCACCTGGCATCCCTGCAGATATTCGGAACCACAAAGAAGTTTTAGAGATTTTTTGGTGTAGGTTTCTAATTCTTTCACAGATACAACTCTTTAAATTTATATATTTATGTATTTATTTAAAAATCCTCACCTGAGGATATGTTTATTGATTTTAGAGAGAGAGGAAAGGGGAGAGAGAGAGTGAGAGAGAGAAACACTGATGTGAGAGAGAAACATGGATGGGTTGCCTCCTGTACACCCCCTGACGGAGGATCGGACCCGCAAGACTAGGCATATGCCCTGACTGGGAATCAAACCTACAACCTTTTGGTGCACGAGACGATGCCAAACCCAATGGGCCATGCGGCCAGGATTAAACTCTGCTGTTTTGGCTTTTTCTGAGATGAGTCTCACCTATTATGGAATTAACCATTTAATTATGAAATCCAGTGGCATTTGATAGATTCAGAGCGTTGGGGGACCACCCTGCCTGTGTACTCCCACGAAACCTTTGTCAGCCCCACACCGGCCCCCATTCCCATCAAACAGCCATGCTCACTTTTCCCTCCCCCATCCTCTTAGCAAATACTAACCTACTTTCTGTCCCAATGGATTTGCCTTTTCTGGACACGTGGTATGAGCAGAATCACGCAACGTGTGTCTGTCTTCTTCCCATCAAACATGGAGAGGGTTCCTGGTTTTGGTGTCTTCGTGTTAGCCTGATACTCTTCCCTTGAGTCCTTCTTCCCTTGAGTTGTGTTTTCACGTTCAGTCGGGAGGGTATCATGTGTCAGAAGTTCACTCCTTCTTTATTAGTGAGCTGTATTCCATTGTATGGGTGTACTGCATTTTCTTTATCCACTCATCCGCAGATGGGCGTTAGACTTGGCCCGCCTTCAGGGAATGATGCTGGTATGAACCTGTGTGTTCATGCACTGGAGCACTTGTTTTCAATTATTTTGGCTACACGCCCATCACTCGTTTCTAGGTGGAACCCGGGAGGGTGTCCCTCTATCAAGGCAGAAAACATCCAGCTTTGCCTGATAAAATCTACACAAGGCAGGTGCCTTCATTCTCTGCATCTAGTGGGTTGAAACCCTTCCCAACCCAACCTGCTGCACTGTGATCCACGGAGCAGTAGTTAAGCCACTTAAAAAAATAGAGTAAATATCACCGTGATTTTTCAGGTTTGGCATACCATGATTCTTATACACAGAGTAGGGTTTGAAGGAGGTCACTTTTGCACTGTTTTCTCTACTTCTTACAACGTGACACTTAGAAATCAGAACTTTGAAAAACTATTGATCAATAAGGCTTTGTTTTCAGCAAGGCAAACCCATTTTTAACACTCATTGTCCTAATGAGTGAAACACCTCATGCAGACGCACAGCGGAGCAACCTGTAACAGCCAACTCTGGAATATAGACATTACTTTAAAAAAAAAAAAAACAACAAAAAACTTAAATATATTGAGGGAACATTGGCTAATAGCATTATATAACTTTCAAGGCTACGATTCTATGGCACATCATCTCCACACTGCATTGTACGTTCTCGATCCACAGTCTACTTTCGTCTGTTACCCCGTATTTGACTTCCTTTGCCTTCTTCATCCTACCCCCAACTGCTTCCCTCCCGGTCCCACCATTCCGTTCTTCCTATCGACCAGTCTGGTTGTTGTTCGTCTGCTCCTTTGTTGACTTTCGTGTCCTATCTCACGCATGGGTGAAATCATCCAGTTCCTCGGCTTTGCCGTCTGACTTACTTCACGCAACAAGAATACAGTTGAGGTCCATGCACGTTGTCACGGAGCTCGGTCCCCTTGCATCCGTTTGTCCTGTGTCTATTCTACTGGCTTTAGGAAAGACTTCCGGTAGCTGTTGCCACCCCTCAACGCGGCGTTCCACATTGTGCTGAGGGAGCAGACGCAGTAACAGGTTATTGAAAGGGGGACTTCGACGGGGTCTCCTGGGAGAATGTAGTGCAGGCTCAGGTCTAGTTCCCCTGTCCTTGGCTTTGGTGCATTTTTCTTCCCAGTGTTTATCCTTCTGTTGCTGTTCACTTCTTTGCTTTCAGTATTTCACGTTCATTCATCAAAACTCTGATCCCTGGGCCGTCGTGGCTCTTCCTTCCCCATTTTACACTTAACTCGCTAGGCATTTGTATTTTAAATAGAATTTCCAGGGGCTTCTGATGAACACGGAGGTGTGGCCTGAACCACATTGTTTGCCTGTTGCCAAGTGGTCTTGGCTTTTTCCTTACGAGCAAGCCTAAGTGAAATCAATGAACAGATCTCATCTGTAATGGATTGAACAGCCTCCACCAAAATTCAGGTCTACGCAGAATCTCTGATTGGGACCTTCTTTGGACGTAGACTCTTTACAGACGTAATTACTGAAGCGTGCGGAGATGAGGTCGTCCTGGGGGAGGGGGTGGCCTTAGATGACTTGTCAAACGTGCTCAGAAGGGACAAAACAGGACAGCTATTTCGGGGAGAAGAGGCTATCTCTCCCACCCTACTACTGTTTAGTGAATTATCTACATGCACTTAAAGCAGACATTTCTACATATTATTTTTAAATTTTTATCTTCTTATTATAGTTCTCATTCCAAATTATTGCCTACCACCACCCAGCCCCGGTCCTTCTTCCTTCTGGCCACCATCACATGGTTGTCTGTGTCTACGGGTCATGCGTAGGTTCTTTCACAAACGTGGGGCATCACAACACTGCAGGGGGTTTTCTATATAAAATATTGCCACGGGGGATGCACTCGTGACCACGACAGACACCTGCTTTGGGAAAGTTGGCGATTGCATCACCTACGGTAGCAACACCTATTTATCCTTCCAGTTTTCCCTGGTAGGGAACTAGTTTGGACATATCACTTAGGCACATTATTAAGTCATCGTACGTCAGTTACTCCAAATGAAAATAAGAGATATGGAGAAAAATGATGTACGCCCGAAAAGACCACGTTAGCGTTCTGGTCCTCCACCCCTTGCTTGACCCCTTCTAGCTAATTCCCAGTTGGTAGCTGGGCGCAGGTCCCTGAAATGCCCGTGTGTGGCTGGGGTGTGCGTGCTCCAAGCCCCTGCGTCCCCAGCTCTGTGTGGTCATGAGAAAGACACACTCTTTACAGGGTCCATCAAACATGTTTGTTGAGTGGGCCTGGTTACCCATCTGCTCGCATTCCTTTCTATTCCAGCAAAAAACCTCCCGGAACATGCTTGCCTCATGCCTGTGGGCCTGTGGCCCTGTGGTTCCACACGCCTGCAAGATGATCTTCCTTTTTCTAAAATGTTCTCTTCAAGCTTGCATCTGGGTCTCTTCTGGACATTCCTTTTAGACTTACTGTAGGCACCACTTCTTTGGGGGGGAACGTCTGTGATTCTCCAAGCTGCTATGAGATGTCCCTTTGGTGTCTCCCAGTCACACGGGGCAGGTGACCCGGTCTCCCATCACGGAGCTTCAGTCATGACTAATTTCCTGTCCATTCTGGGGGCTGTACCTCCCCTAGACCCTGGGAACATCTTGAGGATAATGGCCGCACTGTGAAGCCAATTTGCTTGAATTCCTAGGAAACCTTTGAAACCACTTGAAATAGATCCCTGGACAAGTATGATCACGTTTACAATAGTTTTATTTCCGTCATAACCATTTTTATAATAGGTCATGGTTTGTGCTGTGACAGCGGTCCCAGATTTTCCTGCTTTGCTCTCCTCCTCCTCCTCCCCCCACATTCCTACAATCAGCGCCCACTCCGTTGTCACTGTGCCCGGGGCATGCATTCATGTCCATCCACCACTCCCTTCACCTTCCTTCAATCCGTCCCCATCTCCTCTCCCCTCTGACAGCTGTCACTCTGTGCCAGGTTTCCATGCCTCTGATTCTGTTTTGCTCCGCAGTTAATTTCGTTCATTAGATTCCACTTACAAGTGAGATCAGACAATCATTTTCTGTTGTCCTTGCTGACTATCAGTCACCCAGCACAAACACGCCCTCCCCCCAGCCGATTTTGGTGAGAGGCTCTTTCTGTCTTCGGGATGGATGGATGGGTGTTGTACCCACGGGGACGGAGACTGGTTGCAAGCTGTCAGCCGGAGCCCATTTGCGTTCCTGTGGTATCACAGGCCGCCCCAGCGTGGTCCCCCGGATGACGGCGGAAGCCACTCCGTTAACTGATGGAGCCCCAAATAAAGGCTGCCGCCTGCCCTTTTCAGCATCGGCTTTCAGGATTCTCCCTAGAAATGGCAGTTGAAAAGATTATCTTCGAGCGGTGTTAAATAATAGAGTATTCTTCAGCTTTGAAGAGCACCGTGCTCCCCGCGGTCCCACTGACATTTGCGCAGCAAGCGTTCTGATTTCCACAAAAGAGGCCGCTGCAAATAGAGAAGGAGAGGAGAGAGGGAGGAAATGTTAACACTTCCTTCCCGTGTCTTTGTGGAAGGGGTTGAAGCCATGCTCTCCTTTCTTGATCTTTGCGGAAGGCAAAGGTGTTGAGAGAGAAGGAGCGGATGAAGGTAGTTGGGAATTAGGTAGAGTTGCTGGTTATACAGCACTGTGAATGGAGCCCTTGAAAATGTGGATTTTCTTCTTACGTTGTGAAATTTTCCCTAGTAAAAACAGATGATAATGTAGTTATTGTTCTTTTTTTTTTTTTTAAATCTTCACCTGAGGGAATATTTATTTCTTGAGAGAGAGGGGAAGAAGGGGGAAGGGAAGGACAGATGGACAGAGAGAGAGGCAAAGAGAGGGAGGGAGAGAAAAACCAATGTGGAAGGGAAACATCAATTGCTTGCTTTCTGTACGTGCCCCAACTGGGGATCGAATCCTCAACCTTTTGGAGCATGGGACAACGCTCCCACCAACTGAGCCACCCAGCCAGGAACAACAGCTACTCTGCTTTAGAAAAGTAAAAGAATGATTTGTTCCCTTAAGGAGTAAACACGACCATCTGGGAAGAAATAGCCCCTGTGAGAATTGTTAGCAAGCACGGGTCTAAACTCCACACAAATGTTCCAAGTGACTCTAGAAGGAACGTCTCACCCCGTGGACCCCTTCCCATCGCTGCCCTTACTTGCAGGCATTTTACAAGTTTAACTCATGGGGTTTTTAGAAGAAGGCAGTGATGCTCACACACATTTGCATGTCTCCCGTGGGACTTTTCATTGCCTCAGAAATGGATGTCTGTCCCCACGTTGTCCAGAGGACAACGTGGAAGTGCTGACCGTGAGTCTGGCCAGGCGTAGCTCCTTCTTCAAACGCAGGGCAGGCACCGACCAGAAGCCAAGGTCTGCCCCCACCCACCTTCCTCCCTCAGCGAGTCACAATACAGGAGTGTATTTATGTCTAACAACTCATACATAGTGACCATATAGATTTCCCCATTTCCACATTTTCCCAGAGGCCACAGTTACAAGTTACTTGATTTTTTTCATTGATTGCATGGTGCTGGTCTTGCCTTTAAAAAGTATTTCTTAAATTCACTGCAGGTGGATTTTTCTGACTACCGTCTCTCCGGGCTTCCGAGAGGCAAGGAACCGAGTCGTAGGCTGCGGACAGGCACGCTGAGGCTCACGCCCAGGGTGCAGGCCTGGGCTCAGATGCTCCATCCTGCGTGCTCTCATCGGCTTTGTGCTGCTGGGAAAACATTCTACCCCATAACCCACACTTTGGAATTTCCGGTGACATTCCTGGTTTTCTTTTCTTTTCTTTCTTTTTTTTTTTATGCCATTTTTCTTCCCCTTCCTTTGTATTCCTCCAATGCAAAAAATGGGAAGAGAAGTACAGATAATTTTTAAACACTTTATTTCTAGTGTCTCTTCCACGTTTCAAATTTTAGATTTCTGGTGGGCAGGAGTTAAGCGTGATGAGTATTTAATGGAGCAAATGCAGTTTCATTGACAGCGGTTCACACGCGCCTTCTTAATTAGAGAGAAAGTGATGGGAATGGGTACGTGAGATGCAATATTTACGGATCTCAGGAAAATGCCAGGCTGTGGTGCGTTCATCTGAGAAGCAGCACTTTATTAGGAGGTTGCCTTGTCTTATGACATAATTACCTATGTTAATCAATAAGAACTGAGTAATTATTTTGTCTAATTAAGAATGCCAGAGTACAAAAAATTAAAAGTAGGTAGTATTCCCATCAACACCACATGCTGAAAAAAATTGCTCTTTATAATTCAAAAAGAAAGAAAGAAAAAAAGAAAGAAAATATGTCAAAATGATGATTAGGGAAAAAAACGTAAATTAAACAATTTTACATACAGGGTCCAGCAGAAGGAACGTTCCTTCTTAATTACAAAATCTTGTATTACAAAATCATGAGCATGTAATTCTATAACATAACACGATCGCACCTGGGCACATCCTGTGACATTTTAGCTGGCATGTGCAAATTTAAGTGATAAATTATGACAACCCTGTTACTACTCTACCAACCACACTCAGGGAAGCATTAGTTCTGTCGAACCCGGTACGTAAAAATGAGGGATACGAAGAACTTTGTGCTCTCTAGGGAAGCATTTAAAATGTTTGGTAAGCCATAAAGGATTCAGGAAAATGCCTCTTTCTTATCGTTTCCCCTGATTTTCTTTGAACCCACGAAATCCTTCTTTCTCCTCCCTTGGCTTCCCTCTCTTCACCTCCAGCCAAGTATGGAGGGTCCCGTTCTCCAGGTGAAAGAAGGCCCCACAAGCCGCTCCCTTCTTACTATGAACAGACTGAGACAAGAGACAGTTTGGGGGGCTGACGGGCGCACAGCACAGGGGCACTGGGCTTTGCATCGGAGGAGAACCGAGCGGAATTTGGAATGGAGAGTCCGGGAATGGTTCCGGCAGCAGACCTGGCCGTGGTGTTCCGGAGACAGGAGACAGGCCTCAAGGGCAGTTGGGGGCAGTCGTGAGTTACCAAGACAGGTGCGAGTTTCCACCTGGGTGATGAGTCGCTTTGGGGGATGGAGCGAGTTACAGTTCACTGTCCTGTGTTATAAACGTGACTGTTGCTAAGAGAGGAGACCTTCCACATTCTTATAAAAACAGCCATTAGGCAATACAATCAAGGTGTCTGAACACCCTTATTGGGGTAAGCAGTTTGCAATCGATATGTGATCACATCTTGGCATGGACGCCTTAAACTTACACAGTATCGCAGGCCAACTTTATCTCAAGAAAAATGGAAAACAGAGAGACCTCCTGAATTACAAGGGCTCGGCAGTGGTTGTAACAACATAAAAAGACAAGGAGCTGTGGATACGGTGGAACCCTCCTCTCCTACAGCTGAGCTTTGGATTCATTTTCTTTTTTGTTTCAAGAGATTATAGTCAAGGTCTTCAGCACGCACTGTCCGGCCTATGACCAGCATTGTTGTCCTAAGGTGCTGCTGCATAAAACTGTTAAATACACAGGGATAAATCAGGGTATCCATTGGTAGCGTTCCAAAGAATCTGATTCATTGAAAAAAGACGGCAGAACAGAAAAATAAAGAGGTAATCATACTGATTTTCCCTCAAGTCACATTGCGTAGGTGATGTTACTGTACATTGAAATGGTTTATAGGGCGTTTATCCCTGAGAATTCCAAGTGCTCATATTTATAGGTGGTGAATAAATCAGGTGTGCTCAATTCTCTTTTTTTTGTTAACAAAACAAAATGTCTCTGATGACTACTGTACCCATTAATATTGCTCTTATATCTCAGACTAGATTCCCTGCTTAAAAAAATTATTCGTGGTGATATTAGACTTTTATGCCTGTGAGCTCTACATAAATTACCAGGATGTTTTTTATTTTGGATCCAAGTCAGACTCTAAGCTTAATATGGTCACACATTAGGGAGAAAGGGCACTCAGTTCAGGTGTTCGGTTTGCAATTTATGGGTGGTTTGGCCAATTTCTAGAAATCCCTTGTTCTATTGGCTCCAAAGGGTTTGTAAAGAAATGCCAGTTTTCTTTGTTACAGCAAGGAAGAGACATCCTTTGTGCTTCTTTGTGAATATTCCACATGTTTGTAAGAGATTTTCAGGATTGACCAGTTTCTTCAATATTACAACTAGGGAAAATATTTCTTATTTCTCAGGGCTGGGTTGATTTTCATGCCCCAGACCCACAGCTGTGAGGAGCTGGGCCTAAATCTCCAGGTTTGCTTCCTTACTTGGTCCTGTTGACTCCTCAAGTACCAGCGTCTTCCTGCGTTAGCCGCTGAACCCAATCTGCTTTCATCTCAATCAGAATTATTTTCCCAGGTAAGACCTGTTTCGGACTGCTCTCAGCCCCTCGGACGATTTTCGGTTTGTCTTCCTGGTTTTAATGGAAAGGTTTCTGTACCTGCCAGAATCGAAATGTTCAGCTAATAAAACGAGACCCATTCCTCCAACCCTCTGCATAGCTTAGGTGCTCACTGAGTCTAGAAATGTGTTTTGTCCTCGGGCCTCGTGGAGAAGCTTCCAAGCACCGCCTATTTTCCAGGTCCGGATGCTGTTTGAAACCTTCTGCTCATGTCAACAGTCTTGTCCAACGGGCGACGGTCCCGCAAGGTGGTAACATCTATTCTCACAGAAAGATCACACTGTCTGCTCATTTCAGCCTTCGCCTCGGATCCTCGGACTTGGTCCAGGACAGCCTGAAAATTACAATTCAACACCAACAAATAGCTTTGCAGAAACGGCCTCTGTGCGCTGACAGCAAGTTTCTCCTGGACTCCGAATCCTGTCGGGAGTGATTTAAACTGTCAACGCACAACAGGTCCCCCGGGTACATGTAGACGGGGTTGGCGTGCCGTTTCCTGACAGGTGACATGCCAGGGAAGCAGGGGATACAGACTCCCTGAGCTGAGGGCTCCCAAACCTTACAGACCTCAGGGATGTTCAGTATGTGTCCTGTTCACACTCTGCGTCTCTGCCACGGCATGATCCCCCGCAGGACGATGTGGAGGCGAGGCAGGTGACTCCGAGAGTCCGACAGGGTCCTGGAACAACGGTGTAAATGGGCTTTGGGACATTGCAAACGGGGGTTTTGTTCAGCGGTCCCTTAGTTCTCAAGCAAATTCGTGACCCAGACGGGGCAGGAGAGGCCGTCGGTTCAGTTTTAAAATTTGGACGTGCAATATCGACATATCGCCGTCAAGGATCTTTGGTAAAAAACGGAGACTTGTGTTTCTAAGGGATGAGAGATTGTTACGTGGAGTCTAAAAAGTAAATAAACCAACTAAAGAGGAACAGAGTCATAGGTACAGTCTGTTGACTGAGGGTTGCCAGATGGGAGGGGGATGAGGGACTCAGGGTATAAGGAGAAGGGATAAAGAAATACAAATGTACCCAACCACAGGGATGTAAAATGCAGCATAGACAATATAGCCAATAATATTATAATAACAATGTATGGGACCAGGTGGGGACAGGAAGTTTTGGGAGCAGGGTGGGGGGTCACTTTGTAAAGTATACAAATACCTAACCAGGGTGCGGTACACCTGAAATTAATATTACATTGTATGGCCTCAAACATGGAGAAAATAATAAAAGGAAAAGGTGAAAAGATTTTGTGCTTATTTTTTTAAGAAAGCATTTAAATGCTTCCAAGGTAGAGCGTAACACACCTTAATTATTTTTCTTATCATGGAAGCTTCTGGCTGTATCAGGCCGTCACTGGCCACCTTCGGAGCAATCATTTATAGTCTAATTAGCAGGAAGTAAATCAATAACGATATAATTGCTATTCCCCTCTGCTTCTGGCTCCAGGCTGAAAACCTGGGATTGGAATACCTCTGCACTCATGTTTAAATGCAGATGGAATGAAGGTATTACTCACAGCCCCCAAGGAAATTTGAGGAAGGAAAATGTATTTCACCACCTACGCACCTTTAAAGATACACTCAGGGAATGCGATAAGGTGAAGATGCTTTGCTTAGGAGGGAGTACAATGTCCCTCCAAAATCTTCCCAACCTAACCCCAGCACCGGTGACGAGGGTGCATTCCATGACACAAGGCGTTTTGCATCAGTAATGAATATCAGGGACCTTAAACTAGGAAACATATCTGAATGAACCAGCTAGGCACCCTGTAACTCTGTGAACTTTTACTCACAAACAACTTTCTCCGGGTGGAGAGAGAGAGAGAGAGAGAGAGAGAGAGAGAGAGAGAGAGAGAGAGAGAGAGAGAGTCGTGACAGATAGACATGAAAGAAGGATTCCAAGTGTAGAACTTTCCATCCTGCTTTCCTGGGCCCCAGATTCCAGGGGACACTTTCAGGGACCAGAGAGAGGCGTCTAGGAGCTGAGGGTTGCGCCTCCCCGCCCATCCCCTGCACCTGGCGGACAGTGATGAGGGTAGGTGTTAGTCCACCCCCAAAGGAATGAGTTCTGCCAACAACTCGAAACAGCAAGCTCACTCAGGAACTCAATGCTACTTTCATAAAATAAATGTCAACAAATGCACACTTTTATGGCACACAACGATTCTGATGTTAACACTGAGGAATGCTCAGGGAAGAAGGGGTAGCAAAGTAGGGTCACAATGAGCGATGCCAGTGGAGGTGGGATCCATTCGATGTAAAAAAACATTGTATTGCATCTATAGCTAAAATTGCACAGTTGGTTCCTAAGGGACCAAAGGGACACTGTGGACATTGCAAAGTGAAACTCCAGAGCACACTCCAATAGAGGATTTGGCCAATGGGACCTCACACATGAGTAGGGACAGATGAGCATTTTCCCAGGTGCTGTTGGGACAAATGTAGGGGGGGCACTGGAGAACTGAAAGATAAAATCAGATTCACAGCCAAATGCACACCATGATAAATAAAAATGCTTCTGAGATATGTGTGTGTGTGTATCTCTATATATCTCTATATCTGTCTAAATAGATATAAAGTCCAGCACAAATAACACCCTGTTGTTATTACAAAATCATAAGCATGTCATTCTGTAACATAACAATGCCACACTCAAGCACGCCCTAGGACATTCTAGGTGAAATGTTGGAAATACTGTCCAACTTCGAGCGAGACATTCACGTACCCTACCAACCTGCCCAGGCAAGCCTTCCCTCTGCTGGTCCCTGTGTATGTGTTTACGAAAACAGGCAGCAAGGTAGGGACCAGCAGCAAAAACACAACAACAACAAAAACAAACAAGCAACAAAAAAACTCCCGTTTTTCAAATTCCTGAAGTGATAAATTTAAAGACTGCTGAATTCACTGCGTATAAGAATAAACCTCTTTCATCACTGAAGCTGTT
Organism: Anoura caudifer; assembly: GCA_004027475.1. Lineage (NCBI taxonomy): Eukaryota > Metazoa > Chordata > Mammalia > Chiroptera > Phyllostomidae > Anoura > Anoura caudifer. The sequence continues at coordinate 22,782 of PVKU01003248.1, forward strand.
GCAAACAGAGTTTAGAGGGAAAATCACATGCCATGAAAAGATACACACAATAGACTATCTCTATTATAAGAAAAAAAAAGTCCCACGCCGATTTCGGAAAGCTGCAGGGCAAATGAACCCAGGTCCCTGAAAACAAACAATGGAAAAGGCTTTAAATACATGAAAATGTATTTTCCCTGCCTAGAGACTGGTACTCACTAACATCACCCAGAGATATCAGTTTTCTCCAATCACATTGGGAAATTGCAGAAGTCTGACAGCAAAATGTCGGCGAGGATGTGGAAGACAGGATCCATGTGCTGCTGGTGAGCATGTGAAATTGGAGGCCAGTTGTTTGCCGACACCACTGCCCCCCCTTATCTGAGGGGGACTCCCCGCAAAGCCCCCAGCGGTTGCTTCAAACTGCGGATCGTACCAACCGAACCTTATACATACTATGTATTTCTTCCTATACATATCTACCTGTGATATAATTTAATTTATGAATTAGGCACGGTGAGAGATTAACAACCATAACGGATAATAAACTAGAACAGTTGTAACAATGCACTGTGATAAAAGTTGTGTGGATGTCAAATCTCTCTCCCTCTCTCTCTCTGATAACCCGGGCAGCCAGTAAGTGACTAATCAGCGGAAAACATCTACAATGTTGACAAGCTGGACGAAAGGCTAAGTCACCCTCCAGGTGGGGCGGACCCCGCCAGCCTGAGATCTCACCACGTTCCTCAGAACGGCATGCGGTATAAACCTGGCAAAGGGTTTACTTCTGGAAATGTTCACTCACGATTTGCGGGCCATGGCTAACTAACTAAGACAGGAGAAATCCAAACCCTGGTTAGGGGAACACGGCACCCACACCCATCTAAACCGCAGCTCCGGCCGTATCGCACCTGGAATTCCCGTCCAGCGATAAATAGCTGAAGAGAGTGCGTTGTGTTGGGTTGGCCCGACTCAGGGTGGCGTTATCTGGAATCCCCAGCATTGGCAAGGTGTCCATTGAGAAGGGGCCGCTTTCCTAGACTACGGCTTGCAGAAAAAGGAAATTATGGAGGCAACATAGGAATCAGGACACTGGGGTGGGTGAGCTCCAGTTATCCCGAGTGGAAATGAAAACAAAGAAGTGAAGGGCTCTTGTGTGTGGGAAAGAGGACAAGTACCTGCCGTACACCAACATACAAGTGCACACGATATAGGTTAGAACAACCCTGAGAGCATAAACTTGCAAATAAAACTACAAAGAACTGGCTTCCACCCTCGACCTGCACCATTTCCCAAAAGTCTTGAGAGCCATGAGGTGGAAGTAATAATGCTTGAAACTGTGGGGTCTTGATGTGCGAATATCGATAAAACACCTTAGCTCAGCCCAGGAAGCTCACGCCACTTCTGGTTGTTATTTATAGAACATACTCAACATCCAATACGTGCACTTGCAGAATGGAAACCCCATTGAGGATCAATATACTCCCACCCGGCTCCAAAGGTTCCCTGGGAATATCTTGGGAATTTGAGGGAGCGACACCAGATCCTATTGGAGAGGGGGCATGTCCCACACAATTGGTATCTTGTCAGAGACCAAGGGGCGGAGACCCGCTTCCAGTGGGGGGGTCCTTAATGCCACCTTTCACGCTGATTGTTTGTTAGAAGGACTTGCGGGACCTTCTCTAAGCTGGTATACGCAGGGCTCTGGTGTATCGCAGAGACAGCACACTCATCGAAATGAGCCGAGGACACCCGTGGACAAGCCAAGGACCGCCAACTGTCACCAGAAGCTGGGACAGGGGTCGGGGACACACCCTTCCTCAGAACCTCCAGGAAGGACCAGCCCCACCCACACCCCCATTTCAGATGTCCAGCCTATAGAATCGTGAAGGAATACATTTCTGGATACTGAAAATGCCACATGCAGAAATAAAACCAGCCAAGGCCAGTGGCACCTGGCCCGGGGTGCAGGGGTGGTCCCAACACGGAGTGCCCACTGTCCCCTCTCTGTGCAGCCATGAGGGGTGCTACCTGCTCTTGGATGTGAGTGACATCTGATGACTCACAGGGTATTGCCAGCCAGGGACGCTCCCCTGAGCCTTGGCGTCCACCATCTGTATCCTGGGGCTTCATCCCAGGCTGCCCCTGTGGTTGACTCAGTCAGTCCCCAGCCTCTCCTGGAGGTGGGCTGTTACCTGTAGTTTTTTGTTCCTCTGGTCATCAGAATGGATATGGCCCAGCTCAAGGTCCCTGTCATAAATCACACTGCAGACTGTCCCTTGTGGCCCAACAAAGCCACTCGTAGGAGATAGGACACTCCTGGGAGCACCACCTCCCAGGAGTGAAGAACCAAGGCCAGGCCTCTCTTTACAAAAGGTTAATGTTCACTAAAATCCTACTTACACACTCTATCAGGTACTCAATACTGCAACACATTGTGAGATAGAGGGTTAGCTCTCGACGAAGAAAAAAGATTCAAAAACCATGCTGGGACTGAAAAACGGGCCATGTACAAATCTTAGCTAAATGGCTAAGATCCTTTTGTGAATAGCAATGTACCTCCTGATCTCTTGAGCGGTTCTTAATTGGCACTTGATTGACACTCCTTTACATCTAAGTCTTGGGTTCACGAAGAAAATTTCTTCGGAGAACAAAGCAAACGGGGCTCTTTCTATATTAATTGTATTGATGCAGGGTTGGTATGCAAAAAAAAAAAAAAATTGTGGGAAGGAAGCAGCTATTCTGAAAACCTCACTGAAAATCTGTTTCGGAATCTTCCTTTGTGCTTATTCTATGGCGGTGGCCAGGAAATAAATCTGTAATCGTACAAGAAGCTGGAACTGAGTTTCTGCGCCCGGGACCACTGTGATGCTGTTGGATGACTGGACTCATCCATGTCTGGCTACAGAGACACACGAGAAACCTGTGAAGCAGGTGCAAGCTTAAGGCTGGGTGCATTCCTTTCCTCCCGATCGGGACACGCCTGGCTGCGACCGGTGTGCACACAGCGGGGAGCCCCCCCGGGCGGATTGTGCGCCTGCTCTTCTCAAGATGGCACGTTCCCTCCAACGTCAGTCCTTGACTTCAGAGTCAAGCCCTCCCTTTTCTCTCGGCCTTGCGGTGTATTTCAGAGATGCAGCTCGCTCTCAAGTTGCACAGCACGAAGGTCACGGGTTTCTTCATTCCGAGACTTTTGACACCTCCCTCCGTTCTGTCACTGGGGACCTACTTGCTATTCCAAGACGTCTGCCCCTCTGAGAGGGGAGAATTAACCTGAGGAGCAGCCTTTCTGAGTCTCAGATGCCTGTTCAGGCTATAGAGTCAATAGTGCCCGTTGCAAGGCTTTGTGCTGGATTCTGATGTGGTCCACGGCTGGGGTGCAGCAGGGGGCCCACAGAACATGAAACCAAGGCCGAGGAAGGTGGGGGATATGACTGAGTCAAAATGAGTAACTAGCTCTTGATACAGATGAGTTCCCACTGTTTTATAAGCTCCTTCTTTTTTGAAAACTAAGACCATGTTTTTTTTTTTTTTTTTTTTTTTTTTTTAAGAGCAGTTTAAGTTTCAAAGGGAATTGAGAGAAAGGTACAGAGATTTCCCATTTATGCCCTGACACCCACCCTACACACAGGTGCCACCTCCCCTATTACCAACATCCCCCCAGATTGGCACATTGGTTATGATGATGAACCTACCCTGCCACATCATTGTCACCCAAAGTCCACCGTTGACAGTGGGGTTCATCTTGGTGTTGCGTGTTTTGTGGGTTCGGACAAATGTATAAGGACTTGTGTCCACCATTATAGCATCGCACGCAGTGGTTCCAACTGCCCTGAAATCCCCCATGTCCCCCGCTTCCTGCCTCCCTCCCGAAGCTCTGGCAACCTCTGATCTCTTCGTTGCCCCCACAGTTTTGCCTTTTCCGGAATAGGACAGGGCTGGAACCATGTCGTACGTAGCTTTTTCCAATGGACTTCTTTCACTTAGTCGTATGCGTTTATGCTTCCGCTCTGCGTTTCCATGGCTACGTAGTTCATTTCTTTTCCACGTTGAATAACGTGCCGTTGTCTGGATGGACCACCGTGGATTTGTCCACCAATTAGCATTTTTGGGCTATTCGTCAATCAAACGAGTTTGGTCAACGTTCCCTCATGCCTGAACGCCGCATTTACTTTCAATTTTTGGGATTTAAGAATAAAGACGAGAACTTGCACGATGGCTGATTTCATCCAGATGAGATATTTCGGGCTACTCAGTCACATCCTGGCCAGCTCCTCTTTAATAATTCTGTGTTGGTTAGCTGTGCTGCGTAACCAGTGAGCACAAACTTAGCAAGTTCAAATACCACTCATTTTGTATGCATCAGTTCTATGGGGAGGAGATTTCTGGGCCTGATTTCCTGAGACTCTAGGCTCTTTCGCTGGGGCTCATGTTCGTCTTCTAAGTACTTGTGGTTGTTGGAAGAATTCAGTTGTTCGTGTTGGAGGCTGGGGGTCCCCATTTCCTTGCTGCCTGTCCCTGGGGATGCTCTTGGTTCCTGGAGGTGTCCCGGAATTTCCTGCCACACACCCCTTGCCGAACACAGTTCACAGCAGGGTAGGTCCCTCACCAAGGCCAGCAGGAGAATGTCTCACTTCAGCCTGTTGACACAGAGTCTCATATCATAAAACCTAACGATGCAGGTGACACCTCATCACTTTAGACAGAATTGATTGGCTAGAAGCAAGTCACAGATTCTTCGTGCATGGTTCATTCAAGGTCGTATTAGAGGACTCCTCCGTATGGTCTTTTTCTCAATGGATTTCGGATCCAATAGCAATGTGCAACCACAACAGGATCATTAAGAGGAATACATTAAATGATATATGGAAAACTACAAGCACCTCATTGCCTGCACGTTGCATGATTCCTCTTAATTTTACGGCAGTCCCTTTGCAGAATGTTATACTAGCGGATTAGGGAGAATATACCAACTCTTGCTAGGAAATAGCACACTCAAGTAAGCTCTTGCATTTCATTCGCCACACCTGACAAAAACTTGGAAGACCGCCACTCAGGCCAACCTCAACTGCAGTAAAGAAATTAAATTGGCAACACTTCTGGGTTTCATTTAGCACCTAGTCCCAGGGAGCGGAAGGCTATTCATTTCTGTGTGGGAGCTGTCCGTCAAGTCGCCTGTCCTCACGCCCGATGTGTTGGCATCTTCTTGTGTGATTTTGTGTGGCGTCCTAGCAGGGTGCACAAAAGTTATTTTTCGCTGTGCTTGACGCAGGATTGAGAGGTTTTAAGAAAGTGAATCTATGGCCATACCACCCTGAATGCGCCCAATCTCATCTGCTCTAGAAAGTGACATCATCACTGTTGATTGAAACAAAGAATCAGTGCAGAAGGGGAATGATAGGCATTGTCAAGTTCATTTAATGCCATTCTTAAACCCAGTCTTCTTTATTTTGCACCAACTCCATGTTCTGTCCGGTATGTAAGCTCACGTGATCTCCGAAGAGTGCAGCATATATTAGGAGTAATTCAGAAACATCATTTACATCGGTGCTGATGGTGATCCTGCTCTCATTCCATGAACTTCCTTATTGCATTTATTCTGTAGCTGAAAGCGAAGTGGGTGATAACGGAAGACCAACCCTATTCACGTGTTACGTAGAAGCGGCTGAATCTGCACACTCCGCTTTTGCAGTTACAAGAATTACGGGAGGCCATAATGAAAACCGTGATTTGGTTTCAGAGTCTCCCCACTGTCTGTGGTCCCCCCAGCTTGGGGGATTCTATGGACGCCCACGGGTGCAGCCTGAGTTGACACCGCTATCCAGGCTGTGTCAGTGTCTAGCCTTGTTCGCGGAGATGGGCTTGCTTGAATCCTAACCTGTCCCACTCCAGAGCCAGATCTTGTGCGAGAGTAGAAGCTCTGTGACCCTACACAAGGAGGAGTATTCAATATGCATTCAAAACTCTCAGGCGTGCCCTACAATCAAGGCACAGCACCTTATTGTCTTGCCACCACACACTAAACTGTGTTGCTCAGGGAAAAGAAAATAAATCATTCCAGTCATGTGCTCTTGGGTTTCCAGGTTCCACCCACAGCATCTTCCAATGAACTAAGTTACATTTCTTTAGATTTGTGTCATCGATGATGTGCAGCGGTCCCCAGGGTGCACGAACTTTCTCGTATTTCCATACGTGTTCAAAAGAGGGGCCTTGGGATTAGCCAGTCTCTTGCCCCTTGTAAATAGCCCTTGAGCATTCTGCAGGCGGAGAACGGTCAGGGGCTGTGGCAGCCATCGCTTTTGGAACCTGGTGTTCTGGTAGAACCAGGGACCACATGAGGACATGCGTCCTGGGCTGAGACCCAAGTCCACCGAGTTCTTCAGAAGCCTGAATTGGCCAAAACCACGCTGCCATGTGTGAAGAACTGAGAGCCGTTGTCTTTTTTTTTTTTTTAGCTATGCTGTACCAACATAAGCTCAGAGACACCTGAGGCTTATACACTTGGCTGAAGACCACTGCTCTGGTGGTTTGTACGGAGGTCCCTTCCCTGTGCCCTGGTCCCCAATGGAGTTCCCTGACACTCATGCATACGAATCTCCCTGTGTGGGAGACCCACGGACAAGGTGAATCTCAGCCACCCCAGTCTAGCAAGACCTGCTCTCAGGGACTGAAGCATTACACCTGGGCACCCTCCTTCTTATTAGGTCAGTGTCTCTCTAAGGGCCCTTTGCTGCTTGTTCGTGCATGTTCGTCTGGTGTCAACCATACCTGGAATTGACGGAGATGAACGGCTTACCTCAGGACACGAAAGGTTGACGGCATCATTGCATTTTTTCCTAAGGCCTCTTACTGATGTGCCTGTCGACGAAGACTCTTCCATCCTGCCCAAGGAAGGGTCTGGGGCATCCATCACTTCGCTGTGAGTCCACAGTCATGACACCAAAATACAACGCTTGATGGATTAGAAGGCAGAAACTTCAAGGAAAAAAAATATATTTAATGGAACCCGTGTTCTGCTCCATTTATCTAATGAAGAGAACACTGCTTCCGAGGGCTATGTTTCAAAGCGGACACTAATAGGAAATGAGAAAATGTTACCTGTGTTTGGCGAAAATGCCGTGGGCTGTGTAGGTGAGGGGCGGGTCTCTGAGTGACCTTCCCCCTTTTCCTACGGCTCCTGGAGTCCATTGAAGGTCTCATTAGCCATGCACAAGACGTATGGGCAATGGTTAATTGCAGCGAATAAATTATAGGAATTATATCCACACGCGTGTCTCAGAAGGTTCCCTTTTTCTCTTGCATCGAATCGGCTGACCTCCTGCTCACCTAATTATCTCCTTGGCCTACGATACTTAATTGGGTTAAGATGTCAGAAGACTTTGCAGCCGAGATACTCTGCCTAACTTGATTTCTCTTATCCTCATTAATTTTTGGAAGCACGCTTCAAAGTCGGAAGATTGCATTCTTTCTGTTGTCGCAAAGTTGCTGGAGAGAAGGAAGGCTGGGTGGACGTAAGCGGGAAGGAGCCTTCTCCGGCACAGACAGCGGCGACTTGCGCTTCTGCGCCTTCAAGACGTGAACTGGTTCACAGAGTATTTCCTGAACAGGGCACGGCAGATCAATTTTTCTGCCAATACTCTGTTTTTTTTTTTCTTTTTCTTTAGGGTGAAGGCGTTATTGTCCAGGGGCAGAGCTTTTGCCACATGATTCAATCAGGGCTGGTATGGCAGACGCTGGTGCATATAAACCTCAAAGTTTCCAGATCAGAGCAGATTGCGATTTGAACGCTGCAAACACGACCCACGGTAACAACCGTGTGGGCCCCTTTGGCCTCCCAATGGATAGCTTGTTGTCTTCATCTTCAGGGTAACGCATTAACGAGAACGTGAGCGGGCAGGAAGCCTTGTAGGGGAGTGGGGACAAGGGACGGTTCTACCTTCAAGGACAAGTGAGAATTTTCCGTTCAGAAAGGAGAGCGAGTAATCTATGCCTATACCGAATAATATGGCCCTTTGCTGAGCATTTGGCTGCAGAATAAAAGGTGAAGTGGAAACTCAGGGACAATATACAGTGGGGTGGATGGAATTGAACCTCCGCACTGTCTAGCTCAGGAAAATGCAAAAGGGTAAGAGAGAACCATACAAGGTCACGGCTATCTTCTTTTCCTTTTAAAGTTCTCAGGCTCCTTTGGTTCAGCCAGACTCTAAGCAAGAACAAATGTACGATCCTCCCCATTGGTTAGGCATCATCTCATTCACCAAAAGGTTGTGGGTTTGGTTCCCGGTCAGGGCACATACCTATGATGTGGGTTCACTTCCCTGTTGGGGCCCAGGAGGCGATGGACTGCTGTCTCTCTCTCTCTCTCTCTCTCTCTCTCTCTCTCTCTCTCAAATCAATACACATTTCCTCAGATGAGGATTTAAAAAAATACCTTTGTGCCTGGTGGTTCTTTCTTACCACCTAATCCCAGAATATTTTAGCAGGGTTTTCTGCTCTGCATGCCATTCTGCTGGTTGCCTTATAAAGCAAAGCCGCATAATCAACCGTGATTACCCAGCAAGCGGTACATGAAAGCAAGCTCTCCCCTATGCGTTCAACTCTGAGGCCAGCCCTCCCCCGCCCCCGTGTGCGTAGAAAACAAATTCAGCACTTGCAAAACCAAGAAACAAGAGGCTTAGAAGCCAGTTGATGTCATGAATATTCTCAGAATACAAAGTACCCAGGAGGGCTTGGGATGTGATAACAGTTCTGTAAAGTCAGATTATGAAAAATCTTGTTTGAACAAGTCGTGGCCCCACAAATCCCTTCTAAAACTGGAGTCTGGCATCAAAAAAAAAAATCCTTCTGGAATTTTAAAAGAAGGCAGTTGGTGGCTGATGTTTGGAAGGCTGTGCTTTGGGGACAAGGGTGGATTCTCAGAAGAGGAATTTTAATTTTTAAACAAATTTTAAATTTCTTTCGTTGTTCGGGAGAGGAGATGGGAGGGAGAAAGGGAGGGAGAGAAACATCATTGCGAGAGAGAAACAGCTATTGGTTGCCTCTCGGTGATACCCCATTTGCGGGCTGAACCCACAGCCCAGGCGTGTGCCCTGACCGGTCAGGGCCCTGACCGGGGATCAAACTGGCGACCCTGAGGGATGAAATCCAGTGCATTGAGCCACGATGATCAAAGCCACCGTGCCATTGGTCTTAGCATCTAAAATGGGAGTAGGAAGTTAGGAATCATTCCAATAATAAATAATTATTTTGCATAAATACACCCTGTGCAATCGAGTATCTGGCTTCCTTAGCTGGGGACTAACACTGTCCCTCCTGAGGAACAAAATTTACTCTCCTTCCATTGTTCTTCTCAATTTGCAAACGTCTCTGTCGGGATCTCGGATCTTGAGCTGATGTATGGTTTTGCATTTTAAGACCGCTCAACCCTGTCTTGCCTGCAAACACTTAGGGAAAACTGCAAACTCAAAATACTGGGGTTCAGAGATATTCACGTTGTCCCTGTTTATTGTTAATTGCCTATTTTCCACCTCGCTTCATCTACAAACTGGGGCAGGTTCCTGCCCCAGGAACCTGGTGCCCTGGATCTTTGAGGGTGCTGGCCCTCATCTATTTACCCAGCGTGAAGAATCATTTGTTGGCAGGAAGATAACACTGTGTCAGCCGTGGCAAAGCCCCTGACCCACCACCCAGCAGAGCACAAAATTGCAAGGACGTATTCCACAGACCATGTCTTGGAAGTTTTGGAACGCATGAGAAGTTTGAGTATTCTTTGCTTAGAGAAAGATGCATAATATGTACCCATTAACATGGCCAATGGAATTTACAAAGTTTTTAAGGACAAGGATCTCTGTCTACTGGTGTGTTATTGATTGATTGATTGATTGATAAATGTCTGTGCCACAGGACTTTGCATGTAGAAAGTTCTCCATCAATGCTCCTTGCTAAAAGGAAGTTAAAAAACATGCTTCTACTTATAGCCAGAATCTTCTTCCGTCCTGCATAACTGATTTATTTGACAGTTAGACTCGTGTACCCATTTTCTTCGGTTTTTATCTTCAAAACAGATCCTCCTCTTCTGTCATGATGATAATAGTGATGTTGATGATGCTGATGCTGATGATGGTGCAGATGATGAGGATGATGGTGAGGATGCCGATGGTGATGATAATTTTACTCTGTTGCCACTTACACATTCAAACACTTAGTATTTTATACTACTCTTGTGAATGACCTAAAACGTCCCCAAACACAAGTCTATAAGGCAACACGTTATCAAACGCACAGCAGAATAAGCAACACTATAAATATAAATTATTCTACATAGCCATAATGATGTGTAATATATTATAATACATGACAATTCATAACAATATACTCATTATATTGTAAATACAGATAGTTGAGAAGCAGTCCTATGTCTATTTAGGGCAAAGCACCGTGAGTTTTCTATATCACACGTATTTCCACTTAATCACATTTCTGTATCCACAGCACCTTCCTCCTCTCTAATTCATGTGGCCTCTTCTTGATTAGAAATCAGCCTCCACTCCGTAACTGTAATGACTTTGCCCTTCTCCTCACCCTTATTTAAATCCTGTCTATCCAAATGCTTCGTCAACATCTGCCTTCTTTTGTTCCTCCCACCCATCCCCATTGCCCTTGTTAGAGAGTTAGGGATCAAATCCCTAACTTGCATTGCCACTGTGCAATTCCACGAACACATGCATTATTTTTTTACCATCCCGAGCAACACACGCAGGTGAGTGATTGGTAGGGTAAACCTTAACATCAGAAAGAGGAAAGATCTGTGCATTTGTATTTGTAACTTTTTCTTTCAATCCTCATCTGATGGTGTGTTTTTATTGATTTTAGAGAGCGAGGAAAGAGGGGAGAGAGAAAGAGAGAGGGAAAGAAAGAAAGAAAGAGAAGCTCCTATGTGGGAGAGAGACATCAATCACCAGGTGATACAACCTGCAATACTCCAACTAAGTGAGCCTCCTGGCCAAGGCTATAGCTGTAACTTTTAATGAATAGAACTAAACACATTTTTCAAAAAAATTTCAGCGGAGTAGAAATGAATGAAAAGCAACACTAGATGGGTTATTCCTAAAAAAATCTCCACACTAGTGAACAGCTTGTTGACGTCAATGCTTTGCTTCAGCTACCCACATGGCCGAATTGACCCTTCTTCATTCTTTCTTTTCTTTTACTATATTGAAAGATCGTATTGAAAGATCGTTTACTCTCAAGCCTTTCTGAAGATTCTCACTTCACTTGAAAAAGGTAACAATTCTTCTAATAGCTGTGCATTGATATTTTTAAAGTGTACATGGTGGTTCTGAACCAACAATATGATAGAAATAAGGACAACAAAGAAAGGGACAGCTAACAGCACTAACTCATAAAACTATGAAACTTTACCTCTTCAGGTACAGAAATGTCTCGGTTGTGACCTTCCGGGTGTTCCACCCCGATGCTGGTCCCGGAATGACTGGTTGAAACCCACACTCGTAAAGCGTTGGTGGGTGCTGTGTGTTGTGTTGGTGTTTTTGTTTGTTTGTTTGTTTGTTTGTTTCATGTCTAATTTTTATTCCAAAACGTAAAGCTCTTCTGAATTACAGTTGACCTACAATATCGTATTGGTTTCAGGTGTAGAACATAGTGAGATTCAACATTTATACACCTTACAAAGTGATCACCACAAAAGATGCTGGTTAAGAGCTTGTGCATCATATCCTGTCTGCACCACGTGAAATAAATGAGGAAGTCTGGGACGTTGAAGCTGATGGTCAGAGAAAACCAGGTCCATGAACATTTCTCCTGATGTCCACCTCTCCGGTGTGCGCGCCCCCCACCATGGTCCGGGCCTGGGTTCTGAGCCATGGACCATTTTCACGGGGCATGGACTTCCATTAGGAATTCCATCATCTTTCAACTACACAATTCTGGAATGATGTCAACGTGGAAGAGGATATACTTATTTGGTAGGATTTTCTCGGAAGCTAATTAATATAATTATGAATGAAGGAGAAAGCAGTGTTTTAGAAATGAGAACATTTTCATTGTCTCGAGCGTCTTAATAATACAAGGAAGTCAGGCAGTCCTTGCTGGGAATAAAATATTGGGAAAAATGCGAAAATGTGATCGAAACAAAATGCAACAGTATAAAAATGAGTTTTTGTTCTCTGAAATCTAAAAACAGCTATTGTGTACCATGAATGCATCCAGTCGGGTGGGTTTATTCATGGGGTGCTTTTGTGAGGAGAGAATACAGTTTGCATATTTATTATAAGGAAAATTTCCAAGATTGCCCAACAATGTTGATAAGCTACAAAGTAAAATGCAAACTTTTACCATACATACTTCAATTATGATGTTGTGTCAAAAGCCACAAAACAAATTATGTTTCCAAAGATGATTCTCTGCTTTTCATTTTAAATTGAAATATGTTGCTGTGAGTATGTAAAGATGCGTATTTTAAAAGAAATCTTGAATTTAAATTGTTAACACATATGCAAAGAGAAATGCCTTGCTCCTGAAAATTGGCAAATGCATACTTTTACATTAAACATATACTTTAATTTAAAAAGAAGAAATAATTACATTTGCTTGTCTTTGTTTTTAGACATTGATTGTAGAGAGAGGAATGGAGAGAAGAGAAGAGAGAGAGACAGAGAGGCGGAGAGAGAGAGAGAGATTTGTTGTTCTACTTATTGACTCTTGTTTGCGCCTTGACCTAGGATTGAACCCATGGCTTTGGAGTATCAGGATGACACTCTAACAAACTGAGCTACCCAGCCAGGGCCTCATATGTTTTTAATGTAGATTATTCTTTTCAATACGGAATAGCTTTTTATTATCACAGAAGCAATGTTCATGCATTATGGAATATGTAAAAATACAGAAAGTGAGATATATAGAAAATAGTGAAAGACTCGTAGATAAAGAACAGGCTGATGGCTGTCCGGGGGTGTTGGGTGGGGAGATGGAAGGATGGCGCAACAAAGAAAACAGAAGGAAAAACTCAGGGATGTAGACAGCAGTGTGGTAATTCCTGGGGAGAGGGAGTGGGGGAGGCAGAAGAGGGTGAAGGGGGATAAATGGTGATGGAAGGAGATGTGAGTTGGGGTGGTGAACACACAGTACCATATACAGATGATGGGTCATAGAACTGTACACCTGAAACCTGCATGATTTTGTTAACAAGTGTCACCCAGTAGCTTCAATAAAAAAGAAAAAAATTACACCATCATATCACACTCAGTGGTTACCAATGGTAACGAGAGTAATCAATATTACCAATAGTAACTTAAGATATATTCCTGCAGAACTTTTCACTACATATCAATATGTATATTTTTTCCAAAACAGGATCCTATCACCCATACTGCTTTATACATTCCTTTTCGGAAAAGTTCAGTAATATCTACTTTTCCACTTATATCTAATTTATTTACCCTTTATTATGTGGCTCACAGTCAACTGACCCACCCCCCAAATTTCTTTATGATGCATTTCTCAGAATCCAGAAGGAGACCACAGATACCATCCGAGCGAGATGCACATAAAATTATCTCGTGTGGAGCCTTCTCCCCACTTTTCACACCGTCTCACCAGAATGTCCAGGCCGGTCTTCCCCCAGAATATCCCTCCTGCCAGGTGTGCCTGTTCACCTCCCGGTGCCGCTGTTGATTCGGGCTGCCCACCTTCCAACTCCTCTTCTCTGCTTTACTCAGTTCCACGCCTCACGGGTCCCGTGTCAAAGGGAAGACACCCTCGTGCATTTCGTGACGACCTTGTACCGGCAAGAGACTCACCTCCGGAGAATTGCCGGAGGATGTTTCTTGATGGTGCCTGTGGATGGTGCAACGACTCTCCCTGGCCCTCTGATTGTAGGAAGACTTGCGGGCTACCCAGGGGATGAACCCCAGTGTCACCTGTCCATTGGCCTTTTAATTTCTCCCTTCATTTAATGACCGAAACTCATTTATCAATCAGTTTGCCCCTCACTGGCTTCCCTGATTACCAGGAGCCTTGAAGGGGACAGCACAGAGTGTCCGAATCAGATTAGCTGTCCCCTAGGGGACAGACAAATGTAAGAATCCGGTTCTCTTCACAATGCCTATCACTTTGATTAATTAATCAGTTCGCTCGGTTTTATCTTTCACCAAGTTCTGTGCACAATATAACGAGGAAAAAGACACAGTCGTGATGTTAGAGGTTATACTTCAGAATTGGAAAAAAGCATGTGCGTTTTTATAGGATTTTAAGTGGAAATTAGTGGCTTCAGGAGTAGATATCAATTTATTTGATATATACTCAGCAATTTTATTTTTTATTTTATTTTTATTATTTCATTATTTTATTTTTTTAAAGATTTTATTTATTTTATCTTTAGAGGGGAAGAGAAGGAGAGAGGGAGAGAAATATCACTGTGTGGTTGCCTCTCATGTACCCACACCTGGCCTGCAACCCAGGCATGTGCCTTGACTGGGAATTGAACCTCGATCCTTTGGTTCGCAGGCCTGTGCTCAATCCACTGAGCTACACCAGCCAGGGCAGTTACCAGCAATTTTAAGCACAGTGAATTTTTTCCCCAAAGAATACCCTGACTCATAATTTACTTTAATAACCATTTTTATTGTGAAGCAATTCAGATATCATAAAATGCTCACATTTCTCATAATCAAAGTTGTTTTTTTTTAAAAACTGAATTGATTGGGGTGGAATTGGTTAATGACATTATATAGGTTTCAGGTGTGGAATTCTAGAAACTACACTGTATTCTGTGTTCACCACCCAAGTCACCTCTCCTTCCAACACTATTTATTCCCCCTTTACTCTCTTCTACCTGCCCCCACTCCATGGTCCAGGCACCTTTTGTGGAGGCTGTTAACGATGGGTTCTTATTCATCCAGAAATCGGGAGCAAACAGGCACAAGGCTCTTCAAAGGATCTTTGCTTTGTAACACTTAGAATATCTAACGTTGGCTTGGTGCTTATACCCAACAACCACTGGAGCACAAGATGCAAACCGCAAAACCTTTAGTGGGGAATCATAGTGTAGACCCTTGGGCGTCAGCCGGAGGAAGAGATCTCCCCACGGACACAAACCACCCAGAACGCTGCGTGTGAGAACTCTCTGCTTGCTCGGCATCATTCCACGCGTTGTTACCTGGATCCTGCCCCAGGTGGGGCATGTCAGTGCCCACCTGTGGAGGAGTAAGAACGGAGCATCCTTGTTGCTCATACTGGTACCATCCGCAGACAGGTGGCTGCTTCATCGCTCTGTTCACACGGAAGGGGACAGGTCTCAGAGAAGGCATGCTCCGGCCCTGCAGTCAGCTCATGTGACATGGGGTCCGGAGAGACCCCAAACCCAGACTGGGGTCAGGGAGTCCTTGTGGGTCCCAAGAAGGCTGGAGCACCTGTGAGGTTCAGTAAGAATCCCATGGGGAGGGAGGTTGTAGCCACAGGGGCAGAGCCTGGGACAGGAAGAAGCCAAGGGCGCTTAATTGATGACAATGAGTTGCGTTGGTTCGGGCACCATGGATGCCGCCCTCCGCTAGGTTGGCCCGGTACACGGGGGTCCTTTCCTACGGCTCCCTGCTGAAATCCTTCCATCCTGCATGTCTCAGGACAATAAAAAGGCAGTTTGCAATCCCTGGGCTTGGTCCTGGCCACGGGGCTATTCTTGGCGTCATGTGAGAAATCACAGGACTAGGGACAAGCTGTAGGAAGGCGTCTTCTACCTCCCTGCAGGTGAGTGTCTTGGATGTTGCAAATTCTGCAGCAGAGAACCCATCCAGCTCAGCACGGGGAGCGGTCACCCTTCAAGTCGTCCCTCTTCCACCGCGGGGGAGGAGCTGCTGCCAAGAGAACAGCATGCTCGTTGGCAGCGGGGACGATGGGACCGGAGTTTTAGCTGAGGCAGGGCGATCAATCCTCACCGTGAGGACGGGTCCATGGGCTCCTGGGTCTGTGGTGCTCCATCACTCCACATTCGCCAACCTGCTCATCAAGGAAAATAAAATGCACTGCGCTGCCTATGAGGCAGGAAGACTCAGGGAAGGGGAAATGCCGTCCCTCCTCTCGAGACGTCCAACTTTGTTAATTTATCTTCCCGTGTGGTGGACAGGCAGGAGCAGGAGCAGAAGGCTGGCTGGAAAGAGCCTTAGAGGAAGCATTGAACGCTTATCTGTTTTCCATTTCTCATCTGCCAGGTGGGGAGCCAAGGAGGTGATGGAGCTGGAAGAGCCCTTGGAGGTTTGAGATCCATGTGAGGTTGTCGCGGGCCTGCAGTGTCCTTCGCATCTCGCCCACTGTCTTGTAGAAGAATCAGTTTCTTGGGGTTGCAAAATGTGCAACTGTTTGCTGTCGGATGTTATGTGGAATCTAGGGAACACAGTAAACTAGCCAGCAAAACACTAGACAGACTCATAGATACAGAGAACACGCTGGCAGCTGTCAGAGGGGTGGGAGTTTGGGGGGTGTGGGGAGAAAGTGAAATGGTTGAGCAAAGGGAAAAAAAAAAAGCAAACTCAGGGACCCTGACACCTGGGTGGTGATGACCAGAGGGAAGGGGGTGGGGGAGGTAGAAGGAGGTAAAGGGGGATAAATGGGGATGGAAGGAGATGTGACTTGGAGTGGTGATCACACAATGCAATATACAAATAATATATTGGAGAAGTGTACACCTCACACCTGTATAATGCTATTAACTGTGTCATGCTAATAAATTTTTAAAAACATGTAAGGATAGAGATGAGAGAGAGAGAGAGAGAAGGAGAGAGAGAGAGACAGAGAGACAGAGAGAGGGAGAGAGAGAGAGAGAAGCTATTATTTCTCTACTACTAACCTCTCCAAAAATGTTGAGAAGTTACCTGAAAGAAAGTCATAAAGGATGGGATTTTCCTGCTTTCTGGTGCGTGGAGTCTATCCACAGGGAGCGTCCTAGGGCTTCCCTCGGAAACAGGGTGTGGCCAAAGACAGTCGCCACGGTTCAAAGCACACCTGTGGACTTTGTGTTGCATCGGGTTCTTACAAACTAACTCAACGCCTTCTAGCTTCAAACTTCTGTATGGCTTTTCCTTTTAGGGAAAGGTTTGATGTCCACAGAAAGATCTTTGGGGAATTTGCCAGCCTCTTTCAAGATGTAGTTATCTTAATATCTAACCCCTTGAAAACTCCCTCTGTCATTAACATTTTAAAAGAAGCGTTCACCAATCAAATGAATGTAAAGCTTTCAGATTCCCGCTCTCTAGGATTTAGACATATGATTTGCGCCCTCTTACATTTTCGCGAGTTCACATGTTGGAAATCAGGGGTTTTACGTGCGGAATTTTGTAGAGTAGGATTCACATAACATGAAATTCTACCTTGTACAGTGTTACAGGGTCCGGCAGAAGGGAGGCCTGCTTGAGTGCGGTTGGTAGGGTAATCATACGGGTGTCGTAATTTATAGTTTTCATCGGAGTATTTCACTTAAAAGTGTCATAGGTTGTGCTCGAGTTGTGATAGTGCTAGGTTACAAGAGTGACATGCTTATCATTTTGGAATAAAGGATTTTGTGTTTAAAAGGGACATTATTTGTGCTGGACCCTATAATTTGCGGGTGTTCGGCGCACTCACGCACCTGTGCTGCCATGGCCAGTGGCTGAATTCAGGATATTTTCGTCACCCTCCAGCAGCCCTGGGCGCCTGAAGCAGTCTCACCTGATTCCTCCTCCCCCCAGACTCTGGTCACTGCTCGCTGCTTTCCACGTCTTCGGTCTCTTGGGTCCTGTGACGCCAAGCTGAGTTCGAAGAGGTGCTCATCACAGCCCAGTGGCCAGCTCAGGGTGGTGCCTGGATGTTTGGCACGTGTTTCTATTGTCAACAGGTCGATTTCGATGTCCGTTCATGCCCATGTCCCTCCCTTCGTCCACCACGGAGCATGTGATTCTCCAAACCTCATCCAGCCTGTTGATGGACTCCTCAGTCCTGTCTTGGGGTGGGATCAAGGAGTTACCGCATTTTTGTTGTGACAATGTGGATGGATCTGGGGAGTCCCTCTCCAAGCGAAGTAAACCAGATGGAAAAAGTCAAGAAGCGTGTGATTTCACTCATGTGTGGGATGTACAATGGAAAGCAACGAATGGACAAGACAAACGAACAAATGAACTCCTAGACACAGACCCCAGTGTGGTGGTTACCTGGGGGGAAGGAGTAGGGGGGGTATGAGAGGGTAATGGGGTCAAATACATGGTCACAGAGGGGGACTAGACTTGGGGTGGTGAGCACATGATGCAATAAACACATGACGTGTCGTAGAATTGTGCACGTGATCCTATATAATCTTAGTAACCCATGTCACCCCAGTACACTGAATTTTTTAAGACGTATTGCAGAGGCCTTCTTTGGGACAGCTGTCAGCTGTGCCTGGTGGGCTGGAAAGAACTTTGAGACATGTGAACTAAACGGTACCTTACAGCTTTATTGACCGCCAAAGAATAATCCTACCTCTCCACTATATCCCGACCCAGGGTAAGGTGGGGTGCGAATCCCACGAAATATCTGTGTAACATGGATCCCCAGGACACCAGATAGCGATGTGGATGTCAAACTGTCCAATCACCCTAGGTCGTGTGAGATGAAAATGTATTATTTCATCTCTCCACAGTGTTAGAGGTGAGGTCTAAATAGCTCTCCAGAAACATGGTGTGCATGCTTAAAAGACCAGGTGCTGTATAGACGTCAAATTGCTCCATCCTATGAAACCTGCCAATGGCTAGATTTGCCTCTGAGAGATTTCTAGTGGTTTGGCACTCATTCTGTCAGAACGAATAGTTAGAGGCATTGAAGTATAATCCCTTTTCCTTTATCATCGTTTGACGCCTAGTTTTTATTTTAGTCCACTATATTCATATTTAATTAATTTTATCTATGTTTCAATATTTACTTTGGACTATTTGGGAAGGTTTCTTGACATTAGCTATGAAAATGGAAGAGGAAAAACAACTGTAAATTTGAAGTATAATGTTAGTGTCCTCCTAGAATTTGAGTAAGACTAGCAAGAAATTATAAAACTCTGCCAAATTATTCTTTTCCAATTTCTATATTATGTCTATTGCAACCTGACTTAGAAAATAAGTAGCCAAAGAATAGCTCAATTTATAGCATTCCTTTTTTCTTTTTTCTTTTTTCTTTTCGTTTCTTTTTTAATTATATTTTATTGATTATGCTATTACAGTTGTCCCATTTCTCCCCATCACTCCCCTCCACCCTGCACACCCCCTCCCACCCACACTCCCCCCCCTTAGTTCATGTCCATGTGTCATAAATTCTTTAGCTTCTACTCTTCCCACACTGTTCTTGCCCTACCCCAGAAAATAGATGGTGGGTAGAAAATATAGTATTCATTTAAAAAATATTTTATTTATTTATTTTCAGAGAGAGGGGACGGGAAGGAGAAAGGACGAGAAACATCACTCCGTGGTTGCCTCTCAAGTGCCCCCACTGGGGACCTGGCCCGCAAACCAGGCATGTGCCCTGACTGGGAATCGAACTGGCCAGCCTTTGGTTCACAGCCGCTTACTCAATCTACTGAGCTACACTAGCCAGGGCTAATTTATAACATTCAATTTAATGGAGGTTTAAAAACACCTAAAAACATTTAAAAAGGTGGGGGTGGGAATTTTTCTTATGGAAAGAATCACTCAACTGTATTATCTCCATAAATAAAACTTCTGTACATGCACAGGACTGATGATAAAACTTGCTGAATGAGGTCATCTAAGAATTATATGCCATGCATTTTAATACGGATAATAGGTTATGCAGAAAATCAGCCCATTTCTCGGTCAGCTTGCATTTCCGCACAATATAAAATTTTATCATTTGCCACATACTGTGTGGGTTTGAGCAGAGACCAGGCGGGTTGGGGCATGAGTAAGTACTAACAGACATGTGCTCACGGTTCTGCAAACCCCAGGCTGCCTGGCGTTCCCTCGCTCTTTTATTTATTGCCTTTTCCTAATACAGGCAGCACTGATGTCTGAGGAATTGGTAAAAAGAGGAAGAAATGAATCCAGCCCAATTCACAGTCACTGGTGAATAAACACGGTCATTAACTAGGACAACACTGAGGTTCAGAATAGAACGAAATACCCACAATAAGTGAAGACGCTCCGTAGAAAAGAAACGCGTTGGAAGCCTTTGTTCCTCTCGTTCGTCAACCTTGCGGATGTTCCAGACCGCAAAGCTTCAGCTCTGGCAAAGGGGGAAAGCGTTTCACTCATGAGGAAGAGAACCTTTGAGTGTTGACTTCAGTTTTCCACCATTTTCATTCTTCATGTTTTTTTCTCATTTAATCCAGTGATTTGTTTTTCTTTTGAGTGAGAGGACGATGGGACTCTTGTGAGACCCTATAAGGAAAGGTTGTAACTTCTGAGTTTGGGATTTACAAGGTTGAAATCACATCGAAGGGCATATAATTGTGTAATAAATATTGTCTCTTCCAAGGTTTTTTTTTTTCCCCCTCGCTCAAAGACATGTTTCTTGATTTTAGAGAGAGAAGCTAAGGAGAAAGAGGGAGAGAGAGAGAGAGAGAAAGAGGGAGGGAGAGAGAGAGAGAAACACTGATGATGTTGTCTGTGGTCCACCCCACCCTCATAATCTGAGATTTCAAGTTTGCCCACAGACACTTCCTGGTGGTAACTTTCTAGCTATTTGCCTTGTCATTTGTGTGGGACCCTGTGTCAGGGAGGCCCCTGTTGGAACGAAAGACCAGGGTGTGGGTCACCGTGTTCAGCGAGGGGCTGGAAATGTCTCTTTTCTGAACTCCTGTCAGGAAAGCCTTCCTCAGGGACCCTGGAGAACCGTCTTATCCTGACTTTGACTAATTCAAGAAATCCAAGAAGGCTTCACCCACGAGCCTCTACCGATTCCCAAGTCTGACCCTATTTTTGTCCAAACCCTCAGTTTCTGGAAACTTCCACTGGCCTTCTGGAACTCACACACCCCTCAGCAAAACCCTTTGAACATTCTCCCCACCTTCTTGTCATCACTGAATGCTTGACACTTCCTGCAGGACAGGTGTTTGTCCGTAATGTCCTTCAACAAGGGACGGTTATATTTCTCAGCCCTCTCGCCCTCTAGGTTTTGAGATTGAATCGCAGTCTTTGGGCCCCTCATAACTTCTGCAGAAAGGCCAACCATGTCCACAGAGAAGACTCTTGTCTTGAACATTTCAAAGCCCGTGGAGTTTCAACCCAAAGACTGTGTTACAATGTCCCTGGGCAGCTTTACAAAATGACGAAGACATCGCTCGCTGCCCAAAGACTATGACTCCATTATTTGGGGACAGAGGCTGCCACGCGCTGCCGTAAGCTCCCAGGAATTTTTAATGCAGAGTCCGGATTAGAAAACACAAAGGCTGGTTTGCACGCCTTGGTGTTTCCATTCTCGGTCTCTCGTCTTGAATGACTTTTTATTTATCGCCTTGCCTCCTGTTCCCATAGCCTCCGTCACCTAGATTCCACAACAGCTTCTGTCATGATAGTGCCCATTTAATTTCCTCTGTAACTCCCTCCCCCTTCCCTGCACCTTCTGGAAAGATTCCTCACTTAGAGCAAGCGCACGAAAAATACTCATAGGTTCGCATTTTTTTTTTTATTCAGTTGGGGGGATTAGGTCATATTATCATCATAAAAACTGTGCAATAATAAAAACCATCCTCAGCGCCTCCAGCGAGCAAAGGTTTATTTCTAAGTCTGCAGAGGTCTTCACCACTGCTCAGAACAACCATTTCTGGTGCCTGTGGACGGGCCTCTATTTTGCAGCTCAGCTATCTGGCCTCCTCGGTGTATAAGAGAAGGGAAAGAATGCTCGGTCACATGCAGTCCACAGGTGAGGAGTAGTTACCTGTCCCCACTCCGTGACCAGGAGCCAAAGACACGCAGCCCCTAGCTGTGTGAATGGCTTGCGTGTCCGTTATTGGGGATGGTTAGTAACTGTGACCACACATCCCCGATCCCCTACTACTACGGGCCAGGAGCTGGAGATCGGAGGAGGCACAGCATGTGGTGAAACCGCAGCAAACAATAAGGAGGACAGGATACGAGAGAAAGGGCCTCCCAGCCTCCCCAGCAGGAGTCTTTCACCTGCAACACTAGAATGTTCCATTTCAGGACAGAACCTCACACCTGCACGGCAGCTGTGAGTTGAAGATCAGCATTGTGGTGTTATTTCTTGTTTCCTCATCTGCTCACGTCTTAATCCATCAATTGGTGAATTCACCGCAGGCACTTTCATCATTAACGCCCTCAGACCTGGCTTCTTCTGCGGTTCCCCAAATTTTCGGTCTTCTCCTTCTTACTCGATTAATGTCCACTGTGTCTTCCTGGCTCAGAGAGAGATGTCGATTTTTCACGGTGACCTATCACCTCTGTAAAACATAATCCCCTGAAACGGCGTGACCCAAAGCGTGTGCATTTTGCCGGATTGTTAGATCGATACGCGAGCTTTGAAACAAAGATCGCTCCAATTGAGTTTCTTTAGTCTCTTTGCCAACCAGCTGGGAAAAGAAAACAATAAAAACTGACGACTTATTCCGTTTCTTAAGACCTTAAGCCGGAAAACATTAGCCTAGCTACAGTGCACAAGCTTTGAATAAATCAGTGGAAATATTGTTCATGTAAATGACCAGAGTCCTCTCTGCTTGATCTCCTGATGTTACTAAACTGATATTCAAAAAATAATGTTTGGGGATTACAGGCCTTTTATTCCGATAATCTCTTTCCTTTGAGGAACAAAGTGGGTTCCGAGGGAGCATCTCCTTAATGCCGGAAGTTGCTGCGTGTGGGTTGAGCTTCCAGCTTTTGATGCATTTGGTTTCTAATTGTGTTTAGCATTTACCAGCAACAAACAAACCCCAGCAATAATAAGATTCATCTACCCTTGTGACGGGGAGAGAGAGGGGCTCCAAAAATCAATTTTGGTTAGCGAAGGCATCGTCCCTTGCATTAACAAGATCAGTAAGCGTGGATTAAATTCTCTCCTTGCCGCCTTATCCCGGGGAATTGTTTGCTGATGCAAATGCAGACCTTTAAAGCCATGGTCCGAGATCATTAGGGACCCCGAATAGAACATGTATTTCAAACTTGAGTTTCTAACATTGAAAATATTACGTTTTGACAAAGAGCGCTAGGTAAGTGGAGGGGTGGAAGGGGAGGTGCATGGATGAGGGAACAGCAAGGCACCTGAAGCTCCCCTTCCCAACACATTTTGCAAACGGTTTTAAAATGCCTTCCTATCTAGTTTTCCCCCAGACTAAAAAAAAATGGTAATAATTCCATGTCTTTAATGATGAGTGTATTCTCCTTACCAGCTGCATGATTATAAGTCAATAAACTGTGCTTTCGGCTCCCAATCCATAAATAAGATCACGTCGTGAGACAAAGATTGGGTGCTACAGGCAAAAAGTGTCGTGATTCCAGACACAGAGGAATCCCTCAAAAACGTCGGATGTTGTGACTATTCCTCATCCTGGCTCCAATCTTCTGAGCCAAGTTGGAATAAAATCGGTTTGTCTGGCTTACAAATAATTTAATATTGTGGGGTGCGCTCAACCATCCCAGAAGTGCGGGAGCAAAAGTCTGTCAATTTGGGGATTGTGCTGAGAGCTGGAGAAGATGGTTCTTTATCTGACGATGTATCGATCTTCTACAGGAACAATATATGCGTAGGGCTGAGGTGTTATCTGTGATGGGTGTTGTCTCTTTCGAGAAAATCGTAAATAGAATGCGTGGGATTTACTGTGGGTGTTTTTACTTGCTCACCGGGAAATAGAAAGTGCCAAGGACTTCAAGTTTATACCCAAGGGGTGCCCATGTGCACTTATTTATTTCTTTATTTCTGAATCGGGAAGTCAGAACCAAATTTCAGGGTGCTGTGTTGCAATCAGGGGGACCGAGTTCTCATTTCAGTTCTGCTCTTCCTTTCTTTGTCCCCATGGGCGAACCAAAGATCTCCAAGACTCTTGCTGTCAAAGGTGAAGAGAAAGTATCTGTCGCACCTGTCTCGTTGGGTTATCATGAACATGCGTGGGTGCTCGGGTGGCAGATGGGTTAGAGGAGAAAGCAGCCTGAATTTACACCCCAAGGTCTTCTCTTCCCTCCTATGATTGTTGGATCCCTCATCTGGGATCCTTCCTTTTATAAGGCCTGCACGGGCTTGCCAATCGAGCTCAACAATTAGCAAGCCCTCCACCTGGATGGACTAGATTTTCCTCCTTCTGCCTGGCGGGTGCTGGAGAAAAACAGGCAACACGGAAAATGATCTCACTTCCAATGACCACAACTACCCTCAAGGTAGACGATAGTCCATTCCAGAAGTCCTGTGTTCTTCTAGTTCCCTCATTCTCCCATCCTGTACAGGACCATTTTGCGCATTTTTCTTTTCATCAAAACTCCAACAACACCTGTCTTTTCCCCTGAAGTTCAGCCCACGATCCCACTCTTCATTGGCCCAAAAGGGTATCAGCGTGTCCAGGGGAACAGGCCCGTCACACGCTCACCTAGGGGAATGCGTTCCTCTCTTTCGTCATGACGAGAATGTTTGCCCAGCTCCTGGGTCGTAAAGTCATCGTCTGTGCCCAAGGCAGTGGGCTGAGGTGAAGCAGACTGACAACATCATGTGATGAAAATCTGCAGATTGATGAATTAGGATCATGCTACTATTTAAACCTGTTCTGACCTCACTGGCCTTTTTTTTTTTTTTTCCAGTACTTTTGGTAGTTTCTCCACTGTCCCCAAATAGTAAAATTTGGAGGGTTCCTGGACTTGGTTTACAATACAATCTTTGTTTTAAAAAAATAAATTCATTTTCACGTTTAATCTCAGCCTATTCTGCAGCTTTAACTACATTTTATTTCACGATGATTCCCAAATTTACACCCAGCCAAAATTCGCTTTTTGCTTCCTCCACAACTGTATAGGAATCTAAGATTATATATCCTACTGTATCTTTGCCACCTGGCCTCTAGGGACACGACAGATTTCTCCAGCTTTACATGTTAAGAAAAATAAGCATTTGAGTCCTTTCTACATTCTCAAATCTAGTCCACTCATCAGAGTCTTTCTCACAGACACAAAAAGTTATACTTTGCATCTAACAATTGCTCAGGTGAAAACCTTCAAGTATTTCTTCTGCTCCTCTCATGTATAACTAGTACCCAATCGATCAAGATTTATCTGTTCACCTTGGGAAATATATCAAGACTCTAAACAACCTTCCTTCATTCTACCCCAATTCTCCTATCACCAATGACAACAGTTTCCTATCTGGTGTCTTTTATTTCATCCCTGCCTTCCTTTACTTTTTCAGTGGCGAGATAATTTTAGATGGACCGAGGGCATGTTTATCTTTCCCTGGACTCCGTCCCATTACTCCTCAGAGTAAATCAGGGTAAAATCAAGTCTTCAGGGAAACTACATGTTCCTCCTCCATGCTGACTTCACAGCTTCACATTTCTCTTTGCTAGTTATTAGCATCGCCGGAAGTGTTGCATATTCATTTGTCCATTATCATTCATCTCCTTCTAAAACGTGAGTCTCATACAAGTTGAGGCTTTTTTTTTTCTGTTCTGTACAGTACTCTCTGTACATTCAATGCATAGAATAATATGCAGCATTGGACAAGTGCCCAATAAATATTTCTGAACACGATTCAACGGCGTGTTCAATTTGTTAATATTTAAATCCACACTGAAATTAAAAGTGTGAGTTTTAAGTTAAGGAGTATAATTGCTTCTGGTACCAATGCACAGTAATTCGCCTTTGATAATTCATTGTCAACATCAGCTAAACCTGTGACTTAGTGAACATTGACGGGTGTCGGAGTAATTTTATGGAAGTCGGCATCTGCTAGATGGACCTGGAAGATGGAGTTTTTCCTCTTAGGATCTGTACCACTCAATTTCTCTTCCTAGGGAAGGTGAAAAGTATATTTTAAGTTACCATTCTTATACTTTTTGGTCATTCTCAAGCTATAACCAACCAAACTGAAAGCAAAACTAAAATTTTACCCATCCTTTCTCCTTCGTGATTGTTTTATTTCTGCATGAAGTGGCAATCAGAGCATCTTTGGAACCAAAAGTTTTATGAATTCCTTACAGGATAATTTGAGGGGGACAGGTTTCCTTTTATCCTCAGACTCTGAAAATGCTGACATCACAGGGAAGATGGGTCCCGTGTGCAGTGTAGAACTGTAACTTGCCACAAACATTTGCTGTTTAATTTATTTTGAGGAAGACGGTTTAACACATGGCATACCCAAATTGAGATGCTTTCTAGGAGAGATCAAAATAATTGGAGAAGGGCGGACAGGCATGCCCACGCAGGAGCCTAAAGGGGGACTTTAGGGAAGGTGGGGTCAAGCACTTACTCCATGACTGTCCTTCCTTATGTCCTTTCTTGAATGTCTCCTCATGGCAACCCTCAGTTTACCAATCGGAGAAGAAAGGCGTTTTCTTGATCAGGAAGAACTCTGGCATCAAACTCATGGGGAAGGTTCAGATCGTCCTGGGTTGGGTCACTGGGCTGTCCGGTACCAAACACTGAGCCAGCCTTTGGGGTGGGAGGGGTGCAAGGTTCTGGCCACACTAAGCACATGGTGTTCCTTGTGGCCTAGACCGGAGGTGCAGTCAGCTACTGGCTCCATGTTCCAGAACATTCTACCATGTGGGTGGATTCATTATGTCCGTTAAAAGGATGGCTTTCCCACCATTCGAATATCTTTGGGATTCATAAAATGACCACCCAGTTTGTAATCTCAGCCACAACTTATGAATACCCCACATCTATTGGGAGAAAGAAATGTAACTTTCAACGTGTTCTGTATTTTGACGGGTTTTGGGGGTTTTCAGTCCAGTGCACCTCAGTGTATTTTTTTCTTTTTTTTTTTAATTGAATGTATAATATGGGGGTGACATCGGCTGATGAAATGATACAGGTTTCAGGGGTACACTTCTATGGTACATCATCTGGTCACTGCATCGTGTGCTCATCCTCAGAAGCCAAGTCTCCCTCCATCCCCATTTACCCCCCTTTGCCCTCTTCTGCCTCCCGCACCCCCTTCCCTCTGGCAATCACAGTACTGGTGTCTGTTTCTGAGGTTTTTTAATGCAACTTCCATATGGTTAAGATCTACAGTTACTACTATTAAAAAGCCTATGGTACATTTACACAATGGAATCTTGTCAGCCATAATAAAGAAAGAAATCTTAGATTTTGCAACAGCATGGATGGACCTGGAGAGCATTATGATCAGTGAAATAAGCCAGTCAGAGAGAAAAAAAACACCTAACTACCATATGATGTCACTTACAGGTGGAATCTAAGGGCCAAAATAAACTGATGAAGAAAACAGAAACAGAGGCGCAGACACATGGACAGATTGACAGCTGTCAGAGGGGAGGGGAGGGAAGTGGGGGAGAGAAGGGGAAGGGGGTAGCCAAAGAACATGCGTGGCTGACCCACGGACACGCACAGCAGGGTGGTGCGTATACAGGGAAGGGGGGCAAGGGCTGGGTGGGGGCCAACAAAGGGGAGAAAATGGGGCACATCTGCAGTAGTGTCAACAATAAAACTGAAGTTAAACACAAAGGACCCCATAATCCTTGCCGGCTTTGTTCCTTTCTGGGCCATGCGGTATTTTCAGTAGAAGCCTGATGTGCCGCATTAAAATGTAAGCGTAACGGATGAGCGGACGGACTTGGAACACCGCACATCTGAGTCTTAGAGGGATTGGGAAACATGCTAATAACGGACGTCTAAACCCCACTGCCTGGCAAGGCGACGTCTTAAAAGCCTTCAGCATTAGCATTTATGGGACATTCAAAATGCACGTCCCTGATGCAAAGAGATTTTTTTTTCTGTCTCTATGCAAACACTCTTCCTGCTTATGGTTGGCTCCTGTAGACGCCAGACCTGAACATAACCCTCACCCACGCACGCACAGCTTCAGAAAACACCTTTGGCCTGTGCATTTTTTTCTACCAAAGATTTTGTACTGTGCTATGTCTTCAAGATAAACCCCAGTGAAATGGAAATCATCTTGTTTGGCAAATTTCCTTCTGTCACCATTTACCCGGTCCCTTATCCAGGGGTGTCCAACCTGTGGCCGGAGAGATGCTTACAGCCGAGGATGGCTGTGAATGTGGCCCAACGCAAAATCGTAAGTTTAGTTAAAACATTGCGAAATGTTTTTTTGATTACGTGTTGCCATGTATTTGATGGGTGGCCCGAGACCACTCTTCTTCTTCCAGTGTCTCCCAGAGATGCCCAAAGGCTGGACACCCCTGCGAACTTCCGCCTCCTCTCCGTACCCCCTTGCCCTCCGGTGACCACCACACTATTGTCTGTGTCTGGGTTTGTGTTTGTTTTTCTTGTTGGTTCATTGGTTGCCTTCACCTTTGTATTCCACATGTGAGTTAAAAGCACATGGTTCTTCACTCTTTCCATTTAGCTTGTCTCGCTTAGTGGGGATGTTCTCCAGATCCGTGCACGCTGTTGCGAATGCCAGTATTTCATCTTCTCTAATGGCTGAACAGTCTCCCGTGGTGATGTGTGTATACATTTATTTAACAGTCTATGTAGAGAGCAAAATTACGTCAATGACTAAATTAGTTGTGCTAGCCATAAACTTGAGCGAGTCATGGACATACTGATGTGGTAGAATTTATTATAGAAAAAGCCTTGGAAATCTTCAAGGAAAGTGGAAAGCATGGAGCATTTGTCTTAGTTTCTCCTATTTAATTTTGTCGTTATTATCATCCTCCTCCCTGAAGGACACTGATTGTATAACACAGGCTGTCACTGGTAACATCATCTTAACAATAAAAGGATTCCTGGCCACGCGCACGTTGCAATGAGCTGACTAAGCACGGCGCTGTCTGTAATACGAACCGCTGCCATCTTCCTTTCTTTGGATAATAGATTTTACATTATTTTAAGTGCAAAACGTGTCCATTTCCACCTTTCCTGAAGAGCCAATTTGCTTTACACGTTGTGCCAAATAGTCTGAAGCAAGCAAACTTGCTAAGTTAGCTCATTCTCCGAGACGGAGCGTTCTTGTGGCCCTGCCAGTGGCTCCGCACCCATTTACACCTGACGGCTGACGTGAGCTCCAAGAGCTGCGTACGTGGGTTACAATGAGCCCTGTGAGGAAAGCGGTCTCCTGAACTCATCACCCGTTCAAAAATCCACCTAAACGTCAGCCATCAAATTTGAATTAACGGGTGTCTAGATGAAAGCAAGGAAATATGTGAGCATTCCTTTGGATGCTTACGGCATCTTATGAACCGTTTCCCCCTTCCTCTTAAGAATGTGAAGACAATAAAGAGATGAAGAGAATCTGAATCGCCTTATCGCATTTGAATACAAAGAAACCAGGGAAGTGTCTTTTTTTCACACAGTTGGAAAATGATCGTTCTTCAAGTGATCGTTCTTCAAAGACAAAGATCTTTGATGTAGTAATAGCTGATAGATATTTCGCTGAGCGGTGGATCAAGGGGTCGTTGTTTCTTGAACAAACAATCCTTCTGTCTCATGGCAAAGCGCGAGTCAGGATGTCCAAGGTGGTTGTGGAATAGTAGTGAGTACTTTGCAGGGCTAGTTCTGAACCAGGTTCTGAGCATCCAGTCTTTGGGTCCGTTGCTGTGTTCCCCGATATCCTGAACACGGTACTGAGGCTTGGGAACCTCACGCCCATCATATCTACCCTGTTCCTATTTTCACCGACGTGGTCTTGCTTTGGTGAGATTTTGTGTGTCTTTGTCAGGCAGAGAGGGGAAGGGAGCTTCCCCTCCGTAATCACATGAGCCAGTTTGTCATACATAATAAATCCCAGTATCTATAGCAATATATCACGTATATTATCTATGTCACCTGCATCTACATCTATATTAATATATATCCTACTGATGACTTCATTTCTCTGAAGCAGCCTTAAAAGGCAGCAATCTGCATAGCAGATTGACTTCCGATGGTCGTTGAAGATGGGCTCAGGACAAGCGGTTTTCCTCACCAGCTACTCGTTCGGTGGGCGATCCGATATTTATACATAGCCGCAGCCAAAGAATTGGAGAAGGAAATATTTAACACAGATATTGTATGTTTTTTAAAAGGAAGAAAAAAGCCAACAGCCTCAAGACATACTTTTCCCAGCGGCACTGCACGGTTCTGATGCCTTTTAGTTTCCTTCCCATATCTAGGGTGGCGTTTGAGTGATGTTTGAAAGATGCCTTTTTATTTTTTACTCCCCCCAAATGTCAACTTGAAGATGCCTGACATTCCTTTACGACCCCATTAATCTTTTATTCCTGACTGGGGAGAGTTGCGCCTCTTTGTGGATCAGTGTCGTGTGCGTGCACAGATGTGTGTCTTTGCTTGAGTGTGTGTCCTGTCCCATTGAAAGACTCAGGGTCCTCGCAGTCCCCAGGCTGTGTCAATGACACCTGTCATAACAGCCCAGCTGCCTCTGGCCAGTCTGGACACACAAACATCTTCATGAGCAATAAACCCTCCGCAGAGAAGTCACCCTCTGGCTTGACAGAACGTGACATGAGTACAGCTCAGCAAACTCGTTTTCCACTCAGACGGTCTATCATTTGGAGAAGGACTTGCAGTGTGCCTTTTCTTCCATCCGCCTGCGTTTAGAGTTCAAATCAAGGGCTAGCATCCAACATCGAAGGATCTAAGGTGATGAAACGACAAGATGTAACCTTTTCAGGTGTCGTTGGCCTGTCCAATGGTTATCCCAATAATGTCATGGGGTTTTTCCGGGAACCCTGTACTATACTGTGAAATATTTAAATTCCTACTGTCCCCTGTGATCTACAGCCTACTCCAGGACTGGGAGGAGCTGTCTTTCAAATGAAAACCTGGGCAAACCTAGTGTCCTCATGGGACAATGTCGCCACGCACCACCGATGGGGCTGTGAGCCCTTGTTGAGACTTTTATACCTCAGTCTTCTCATCTGTGAAATGGAAGCTATATGCTCCCTTAGCAGTAAATGACAATGCAGTGGAAAATTCCTCAGCTCATGCAAATTTGGGGATATTAAGGAAAAAAACAAGCAGCTTCGAGAAAAACACCGGATATGAGGGTTGAGTGAAAAAATGAGCTCCTAATTTTGAAAGCATAGAAACTACAAGAGGAGGAGAAGCATGGGGTGAAATCAGGTGGAAAAAAGCAGAGAAATGAGAAGAGGGGATCCTTGTCCTGTGCCTAACGCCCACAACTTAACCCAAAAGACACCTGCACCTACCTCCTGCCGAATTGAAACAAAGGGTTGCGTGCAGGTACCGCAAGTCAAAGTTGTCCTCTGTGCCCATGCTGGCTCTCCCCTGCAAGCTCTCCTTCCCAGCTCTACAGGTGGCAGGGTGGGATGTCTTTTTTAACTGAGCATCTTCCCTCCCCCTCGCCTATTTGGGCAGAGCCACGTCTTTCCCCACACATACTGCGGTTTTCCCTGGAGTGTCAGGTGAGGACAAGAATTGCAGTAGAGGAGCCGTCCTAGTAAAATGGGCTGGTTTGAGCAAAGTGAGAAATGGCTGCAGATGCATTCAATGGCTGTGAGAGGGCAGTGAGTCATCTGGTCGACCTCCTCTGACCTCAGGGTAGGGTATTAGGAAAATAAAACAAAGCCAGTTGCCAAGGTCCATTTTTACGTAGGTGTTTCCAGACGGTGTGATATTAAAAGGTGGTCACCCCTTGAACCTTTGCGAAGGTTTCAAGCTTGCGAGTTCAGCCCGCCATGAATATAAATGATTAGATTCGGAATACTGGATGTACATGCTTTTCCAGCACCTAATACCTAAGGTGTGAAACAAGTTATTTGTCATCCGATGTTGCTTCAGGAATTAAATATAGGGTCTGGGATTAAATGCGGGTTCAGTGAAATGAGCCTATTAGAGAGGGACAAATGTTATATGATCTCACTCATTTGTGGAATATAGTGAACCAAATAAGCGGAGGAACAAAATAGAAACAGAGGCACGGACACACGGACAGGCTGACAGCTGTCAGAGGGGAGGGAACTGGGTGAGAGAAGGGGAGGGGATTAGCCAAAGAGAGTGTCTGCCTGACCCATGGACATAGACAGCAGTGTGGTGATTGCCACAGGGAAGGGGCTCTGGGAGGAGGTGGGCAAAAACGGAGGGGAAATGAGCACATCTGCGATAGTATCAACAATGAAAAAAAACACGAAGAAAATTAGGGTTCTTCAAAGCAACTTGAAAACTGTGCAGTTTGAGAAGTTCCTGAGGATCAGAGTTGTGATCTTTACCTGCTGTCGAATAGAAGGACCCCCACCCCGAGTCCAGTTGGGTGATCAAGGGGTGGCTGGACACGCCCGTAAAATGCAGACCGGGTGAGATGGTACCCACTATACCTTTTTAACGAACGTGTTTGCGGTCAGGACATTACAGAACTGGGCTAATTTCTTCCTTAAATATCTGATTCCTCTCTTTTCCTTTGGCTAAGCCCATCTCCCATTCTGGTGAAACATTGATCCTTCCACTGGAAACACATTTGAACATCAACAGAATGCTACACAAGTGTGTATGGATACGTTTATATATCATGCATGACATTTATACAGGTATTTCAGTATTTATGAATCCATAACCACACAGCACTATCCCAGATCAAGTGTTGTAAAACTGTGTCTTAACATCGATGTGAAATAATAGGCATTCGCATCGTTTATAATCTAGAAGAACCAAGCTTTGCATTGGTGAACAAAGCCGGCCCAACGGCCAGTTATAAGTCACAGGTGTGTCATGTACAGCTGAAAAAATGTAGTCTGTAATGTCATGGAACTATGTCACATTGAAACGTGTATAAATGTGGAATTGCTATGGTGTGCCCCTCGGACTCCTATACTACTTATGTCAACTATACCTTTAAGGTGTTTTAAAGAATTAAGACACAGGAGAGAGTGAAATAAATAAACAAATTTACTATTTGCTTTTGCCATTTCCCTTTGTATGAAAGTCTTTCAATCAGCCACATGGTTACCAGAAAGTAGACCGGTAGCAAAGATTCT
Source organism: Anoura caudifer (assembly GCA_004027475.1). Taxonomy (NCBI): domain Eukaryota; kingdom Metazoa; phylum Chordata; class Mammalia; order Chiroptera; family Phyllostomidae; genus Anoura; species Anoura caudifer. Next base: position 55,852 of record PVKU01003248.1, read on the forward strand.
AAAAAGAACACAAAAATGAACAAGAGACAGCAGTACTTTTCATGAACCAACGTTCCACTGCCCAAGGTTTTAAAAATGCTTCAACTACGCTTTGCATCCACAGCAGTGCTGAAAAGTATACAGCGTTAAAATGGCAAATACTAATTTAAAAAATCAGTTACAGGTCTTCATACAGTTTACTCTTGGGACACAAATAACAGGAATTTTTTTTTTTTTTGCTGTATTTTTTCCTAAAAATAAAATCAAGGTTGGACTGGATTTTAAGGCTGACATTCCTTTCAGAAATGCAGTTCATGACATTTCCCATGAATCAAGGGGAAGGGGTGATATTTTTCATCCCTAAGGTTTCAGTAACACTATGTCAGGGCATGTTATAAAACCATCTGCTTTGTAAGTAATGAACTATAAGTGCAATGGGAGTTTTCAAATGCAGCGTTCCACATTTTGTGTTCAACTCACCGACTGAACTAATTACATGTTTGCAGAAGGAGATTTTCACTCCACCGGGTTCATCGGGTCCGCAGACTGTTCTCCTGCCTTAATTTTGCCTAAATCTGCAGTTTGATGGTCCAGTCAGGAAGATTCACACCTCATGGAACTCATCCAAGGACAAGACGGGAGTGAAGAATGACCGAGGCGAGCAGAGTCCTTCACACGGACTTCGTTCCCGAGTCACGCTGGTCGCCATCCGGTTTGTCAGCGGCCAGCTGATGCTTAAAGATGAGCGGAAAAGGCCACCGCAGCCTCATCACCAGGGGACAGGATGGCTCATTGGTTTCACGACAATCTATTTCCGTCTTGCAGCTGAAACATTTACGGCCTTTGTACTGGCCCTGGAGACAGAGGTGATTCATTTTCCAACTCTTATTAACTACCCTCAGCCCCTTGTTGCCATACATTATATTCAGGACTGAACTTTGTAAGCTGATGTTAGGTTGTCTAAATAGGGACATTTGTTTAACTGCTTGGAAGTAAATAATGCAGAGAGAGAGAGAGCGCGTGCCTCATTGACTTACGAATCATCATGTAAATGTAATCAGAGAAACTACGGATCAGATCTCCGGCTAGGGTCCCTTCGAGCTCTGGCTGAAGTTCTAGGTTTCTTCTTGCCGAGGAAGCCTGCAGCATGGAGCTTTCTATCAACACATTCTAGATTTCGTCATTATTTGTGCTCTTAATTCTTAAAACAACCCACCTGGGGAATGGCTGTGTGTTCTTCTTTCAGATCAGGAAACTGCCCATTTCTGAGTTCATTCAATCCACCCAAGGTCATGATGTACCAAGTGGCAGGCGCCTTGTGACAAATCCACGCTTGTCCTTGGAGATGCTGTGTTTGAGAGAAGTGGGGCGGTGGGGTGTGTTGAGGTGGTGAAACGTGGAGTGAAGTTCTAAATTGAACATCTGTTGGAGGATGGCTAACGTAGCTGCTGTCAAACTTTCCTGACCGCTGTGGATTCTCTTTGAAAGGGAATGAATACTTTGAGTTCTTCCAACATTCAGAGAGACGAAAAACGGTGTTTGCTCTTCATGTTTTGTCCAGGAGTTGGTTGTGGACATTGGGTTCAACCAGATGATGGCTGGACACTGAGGGATGAAGGCGTAGGTCTGGGCTGCTAAATTCGGTCAACAGCTCGGCATCGTCTGGCCACCACATCCATTCTCAGGACTTGCTGCCTTTTTAGCTTTCATTGACTGACGCAGATACACCTTCTTCATCCCTGCTTCCATGGGTGGGCCCTTGAGTTGCTTCCATGTGACATCATGCTTTTTTATTAGGTATACTCATTCAAGTGAGCATCCACTCAACCATGATCGTGAAAATTATAGGCCTTCCACTAATGTGTGTCGAACAGAATTATACTGACGATGGGTTGTCAGATGATTCTAAAAAGATGGAGGTGGTCACCAGTTTTGGCCATGCAGGAAACTGAAAAAATTTCTGAGTTCTCTGGAGAGCCGTAAATAAGAGGTGTATAAACAGACAAAAAATTTCTGAGTTCTCTGGAGAGCCGTAAATAAGAGGTGTATAAACAGACAAAAAATTTCTGAGTTCTCTGGAGAGCCGTAAATAAGAGGTGTAAAAACAGAGGAGGGGATTCCAGGGCCCTTCGATGGAAAGACTTTCACGGAAGACTTGTTTTCATGAAATCTATACTGATTCCAAATCACATCTTAATGGCTTATACTTCCAGTGATACCATCAATGTGGTACGTGAGTGCATAGTTTTAGGGGCGCAGGGGATGGAAATTAACTAAAAAGACAGCGTACGAAGCCATTCGTTGGGACAAAGACTGCTCAGTATTCTTGAAACTAGAGACCACATTGTATTGCACTTCTGATGGGATTCTGATCCCACCTACATTTGAAAGGGTTTGCTATAGGAAGTAAACTTTTCAAAGTGAGAGGATTGGGGGAAAGAGGGAAAGGGGCCGTGTTTACCCAATGGTAACCCTGCAGATGTCGCCATATGCATTTGCCTTGTTTGGACAGAATGCTTTAGAAGGTGGGTTCCATGCCAACAATTTGGAAAAAAAAATTTTTTTAAAGTCCATTTGTGGGCTTTCTACTTGAGGAGGAGCAGGTTTCTTTTGATATTACTTTCGTCCCAAACTGATATGTCTGTGTGCAATTTTACGATATACAGACAGCATGCTCATCTTCTTTGCAGACCTGAGTATCTTCCATAGATGTAAATTTTCTCTGGCTGAGTGTACAATCATTACAGATGCTGTGGGCTCCCTTTCTCCTCACCCAGATGAGAGATCCTTCCCATCTGCTTCGCTGAAGCACCTCAGATGTTACATAGAAGCCCCCATGCTCCCAGTTTCCTGGCGTGTCTCTCCTTTCGATGTGTTAACTCAGTGGGGATGAGTCGCCAGGACACTACACATCCCTTCTCAGTGGGGATGAGTCGCCAGGACACTACACATCCCTTCAAGGATTACTCATAAATCTATGGTAGCTCGAGTACCAAAGCAGGTGTCTAGACACCCACTATCAATCTCCTTGTGTGCAAGAAATCGAGCATTGATCCCAGTAAGTAAGGGCGTACTCCTGTTACGATAGACATGATGGATATGCTGTGGGTTGTGCAGCAGAAACTCTACAGATTTTGCCTTCCTATATTTTATGTTTAAGGCTTTCTTTCTTTGTCTCCTTTTCATATATATGTGTGTGTATATATATATATATGAGATATATATGATATACGTGAAATATAGATGATGAATGATAGGTAGATGATACACAGATATAGATATTACATAAATGATACTATGGATAGATACACAGATAGATAAATGATGGATTGTTGGATACATACATACATAGATGATGGCTGCATAGAGGATGGATGGATAGGTAGATAGATAGATAAGTAAATAGACAGATAAGTAGATATTGGCACACAAATAACATTGTCCTGTTACTTGCGTTTGGGCCATTTTGAAAAATCAATTCCTCCTTCCGTGCAGCATTTCATGACCCATTTTCAAAGTCAACAGCGAAAGAGTGATGGTACTTGGAAGCCCTTACATTGAGCTTCCACAAGGGGGTCTGCCCTGGACCAGGAGAAAGAGGCCTATTTTACCATTGAGTTAAACCATTTGGACACCTAATCAGAGCACGCAAAACGACCCCGAAATCTCTCTTGCCAGAATGGTGCCTTCTATTCTGCCGCAATTAGACAGTTAATTGTGTCGATGCCTGCTGGGTCGATTCATTTCCAGGGCCCTGTGGAGGTGAATTCTGCATTACCGTGAAGGTCAGCTGCAGAAATCCAAAGGTCTTCATCCATTAACATTTAATAGCAGGCCCGTGATGGGAGCCGTTCGGACATTCTTTATTTATGCCATAAGGCAGCCCTTTATTGTTTGTCATCATCCGAATAGTAGACACTTTGATAACCTTCTTATAAAGTATTTGCAGAAAGACAACAGTGAAAGAATTCCAAGATGTGAGCAAGCTATTTCATTCTTAGTGATTCCCCCCCCCCCCCAGACAAGCCATGGAAAGAAGGAATTGAAACATCAGGAGCCCAGACCAGTCATTTCATTGGGGACATATCCAAGGTCATGGATGTGAGAACATCAGAAAGTGCTAACGGAGGACCCACATTTTCTGTTTGCTGTTACTACCTAGAAACGGTGAAATTTTCGTAGTCATGTGTCTAGTCCGCATTTATACAACTTCTTACCTTCAGGACAGTGAAATGTATGTGATTACGATACTGAACCTAAGGAAAATTAGCTCATCTTTTTCTCCTTATATCATTTCACTGTTTTACATGCACACACATACAAATATGACATTGGTTTCTTTATTTTCTGTGGACAATGAGTTTGAAATGGGAACATTTGCTTTTGAGGCCACTAAACATAGTTTATTGCATGTTTGTTTGTAATGATTTTGGTTAACAGTCCTTCACGGCTTACTGCCTGTGGATATAAAAGGCATTTACAAACACTTGAAGATTCGCTTTTTTTCTTCTTTATTGACTTCATTGGGGTGACATTGGTTAATAAAATTATACAAGCAAAATAGAGACAGAATCATAGATAGAAGGCAGGCTGACAGCTGTTTAGGAGAGATTGGGGGGCTGGGCTGGGCAGATGGAGAGATTGAGCAAAAAAGAGAAAGAAAGATTGGGTTCTTTTGAAGGATATATTTATGTAGCCATGGCTGTGTGGCTCAGTTGTATGGAGCATCGTTCTATATACCAAAAAGGTCACAGGTTCAATTCCTGGTCAGGGCATGTACCTAGGTTACAGGTTCGACTCTCAGTCGGGACATGAACAGAAGACAACCGATCGATGTTTCTCTCTCACATCAATGTTTCTCTCTTCCTGTCTCTCTCCCTTCCTGTCTCTCTAGAGTCAGTGAACCCATCATCAGATGAGGATTTAAAAAAAGAGAGAGAAAATATTATGACCCAATTTGTGCAATTATTCCAGATCTACCAGGTCCAATATGATGGCCAAGAGTCACATGTGATGATCCTTATTACCATGATATAAAGTCAAATCGCATGTGGAAGCGAGCTCCTCCATCCCACAGGCCACATTTCGAGGGCTCTCTGGTCCCACAGGGCCAGATTTGGAAAGCGCAGATTATAGGACGTTTCTAGTGCGGTGGAAGGTTGCATTTACTGTGTGGTGTTGGATCTCCGAGCTGGCTTCCCGAGTGTTCTGTGCCCATGCGTGATGTGAGTGTGCATTTCTTTCCCTGAAACACAAACACAGGGAGCCATGCGGCCTGTCTAGTGCCCCTGAGATGGCAGGTGGATGGCGTGACCACTGTAACACTGCAAGACCTTTTTGAAATAAACACATTTTCCAATGGATTGCCTGTGTTCGACCCCCTTGTTTAATACCCTGAGACTTTTGCAACAAATGGTCAAAACCTGGGTATGTTGAAGAAATGCAGGATTTTGTCATCTGTCAGTTCTGGAGGCCAGAAGTCTGGGGATGGAGGTGTGGGCAGGGTTGATTTTTTCTGGATTTTCTGAGGGAGACTGTGTTTCAGGTCTCTCCCCAGCTTCTGGGAGCTGTTAGCTTGTGTCTCCTTGTTCTTGGCTATATCAATTCCATGTGTTTCTGTTACCCCATGCCCCATGCCCCTCAGCATCCAAATTCCCCTCTTCCTATGGAACCCCAGCTGTTTCAATCCACCCGAGTCCAATGGGACCTCATTTTGAGTTGATTCCTTCTTCAAAGACCTATTTCCAAATAAGGGCAGCTTCTCGGTTTAGAAGTTCATTACATTTCTTGAGGGTGGGGGCAGGGCACAATTTAATTGATAGCAATATTCCTCAGCGTTTGCTTCCACCATGGCTCCTGAAAAGCACTTTCTCTCTTTTGTGCCGCGATGTCACCACAGGCAATGAGGCCAAAGCCCATGGCTCAGCACTTGCCGAAGGCACAGTTGAAATCAGAGAGCCCGCATGCACCTGCCCGACGCCGAAGCTCAGGGCGTGATTAAAATCTCAGACTGCGTCCTCAGGAGATCCGCACTTTATAGGGCTCTCCAGAATGAAACGTAAGCACGGACTTTCACAGGATGTTTTCGCCTCCCCAGGCGAAACCTGAAAGCAATCCGAGAGAAGATATATTCGGCGGCGGCAGTCATAAAACCGGAGTGACTGTCCTGAAGACACATTCGACAGACTCCGACGGTGAAGGGATGTTTTAATGAAGGCTGTCACAACGGATGGTGAGGCTGAGATGCGGAAGAATGACTTTTAAGCTTCTCCCCGTGGGTGCAGGAGTCTGAAGAGAACTGGCATTTTTATTGACTTTCAGGAAGATGTTGTGGTAGGAGAGGTCTGTCCAGAAAAAGTCCAGCCATTGTTATTATAAAAAGAACGGTTTGCGTGACATCCACGTAACCTGTCATCCAAGTGGAGTGGTCTGGAATGTACACGTGTGAACAGTGATGACTTCATTGTACTAGTCAGTGGGGGCGGTAGATGCCGTTGAGTGAGCATGTGAGCTGTGTGGCCGTCACACTCAAAATGACTGAGCAAGGAGAGCAACGAATCTGCATCAAATTTTGTGTGAATCTTGGACATTGCTCCTCAGAGAGAATTCGGATGATTCCGAAGGCTGCAGCTACGGGCAGCTGGTGATTGGCAGCTTCATCAGGACAATGTCCCCACTCATGCATCACGTCTTGTGCAGAGTGTTTTGGTGAAACATCAAATCTCCCAGGTGACTCGGTCCCCCTACAGCCCCGATTTGATGCCCTGTGACTTCTGGCTTTTCCCAAACTAACGTCATCTTTGAAAGGGAAGAGATTTTAGGCCATCAGTGAGAGTCAGGAAAATACAGCAGGGCAGCTGATGGCAATTAGAACTGTGTGAGGTCCCAAGGTGCCTGCTTCGAAGGGGACTGAGGCATCACTGTCCTATGTTCAGTGTTTCTGCATCTTGCATCTTCTTCAGCGAATGTCTCAACTGAGCCTTGGACAGATCGTTGAACTGTCGGTATTTCTCTGTGTGAATACTAATTCTCAGTGCCCTGCTGCGGGAAACCTTTCAGGAATTGGCAATGGAACCCATGAATGCCAAGTCCAGGCAGCGCCGATGGGTCTCCTGTGGCGTATAACAGAGAGTGCACACCTGGAGCCAACAACAGGAATTCACGTTTCCGCCCAAAGCGCCGCACTGTTGGCAGAGGGTGGCCACATACCGCCTGCATCACACCCTGCACTTTTCAAAGACTCTCTCTGCTTCACTATGATATGTTTATAGCGATGTGGGCCAGGCACTGACTCAAGACTTCACTATTCATCCGCCCATCTTGTCTCATCTTGTTTTGGAAATTCCAGCCCAGTTTCCCGAAGGAGTTTGGCACCGATCGAGCCTGAGTTGCGGTGACAATGGATGTGGCTGGTGGTGTCTCCGTCACTGATCCGTTCTACTCATTTTCCGGTATTGTTTGGCCCAAGTCCGCAAGATCAGTGCTTTCTTCTCAATGGGCCATGTGTCAGAAGACAAGCTGAAGACACGAATGCATCCTCCCTCTCCCCCTGTTTCAGAGTGAGTGTGTAGATGGTGGCTGGGAATCTGCTGTGGGCATGCGAGCTTGTCATTGCGTCCCTGAGCTCAGGCAATCTCCAGGGAGACCGGACACTAGCTGTGCACACCCGAAGGACAATCACAGCCCCTGCACAGCAGCAGGTCCTGCTGTCCCCGGGTGTCACCTCAGATCTGCATGCTCCTTCTGGCTTGGTGACTTAGGAACTACTTTGATATACATCCCAGGAATGTCTTTCTGAGAAAGCCTCATCTGATGTGAGGAGTAGGAAGGAGGTCAGAGCTGGAATGAGGTAGTATGAAGAGAAATAATTATACTGGCAATTAAGGGGAGAATTATTTTTGTAATAGAAAGGTTAAGAACGCAATGGACGTTGCAAATATAAATAGGATGAGTCTTTTGTCCAGAGAGATGATGAGAATATTCAAGAGAGGTACAGCAACTCAAGCATTCATGGATTCATGAATTCATAGATTGAGTCTCATTCTTCTTGGGTAGATACAGAGAAAAGGCTATTTATGAGGCCACAATGAAAAGAGCAAAAAGCCATAAAAAAGCAAAGGTTGACAGTCGGCTATGGGGAGAACACTCCCGACCCTAAATATTCCAAGCACCAATGATACGTTCACCATTGTGATGGCATTTGGCAATTCAAATGTCTGGCTATTGATTAAGTTGAGAGGCACAATTGGCACTTAACCATCTGAGATGCCAGGGATCCCTGGGCCGTTCTGACTTAGGGAGATGGTCAACCTGACCCGGGTTGTAGGGTCCTCACCAGGCACCACGCATGAGCTGAGACCACAGGCGGTTGAGTATGAGGTGACATATTCATTGTACAGCACTCACGAGCTTTCCCGTGTGCATGCAAGTCTCATCCTGAAAGCCGGTGGTCATTTTGGAGGTGAAAGGAGAGCATTTCATGGAGATGACAGACGACTTGTAAAATCTAAGCCCATTGGTCTGCTCAACCCGACCCGGGGAAATGTCAGGTCCCCCTCACCTCTGCTTTCATGTGTCCGAGTGAGCAGGCTAAAGGCTCCACTTTGGACATGGGTTTTACCTTGAATTTGTGGCTGGTCCGCTTAACAAAGTTCCAGACGAGTTCAACAAGAAACCGCCTCACTAAGATGCCGCTTAAGAGATTCTGGGTTTTCCATTCTGGTGCATAGCTAATCACTTCATTACTCTTTAAACCAAAATCATGGTGATGAAGTAGAGCAGTAAACTTTCTGTAAGCGGCTCTGCAAGTTCAAAACCAAGAGTTCAAGAAAATGTAAGAATGAGAATGGATAGAGAAATAAGGTAATATAATAATGTGTATTCATACTCTTAAATGTAGAAGATAAGAACAGAGTGATGGAAAATGTGTAGGTGTGAATAAAATGTGATCCAGGGTAGTACCGTATCATGCAATATAGCAAATATGTAATACAACATAATAAGCTAACAATACTTATAACAACATAACCTAACATACTATTATAATACACACTCAACTACATTGCTCAGTGCCTACATTTTCTAGCCTAATTTCTAAGTAATGGTGAAAACAGAATAAACTACAAAGACGAAAATCCCAGCACTCCACATTAATTTCCTAAACAAGAGGTCCATTAGCTGATTGACCTGCAGATGCTAGAAGGAAGTAGGTGGTAGAAGAGAGAAATGGAGACTGTGATAAATCGATTTGGGAGTGCTGGACAGCTCAGGGACTTGTAATACCGAACAGGGTCATCTACGGTTCCTTGCGTCCCTAGTGGATGTTTGGGATCATTTGCTCGACACGTCTTTGTCCATGACTGAGTTCTGTGATGGGTGCAAAGGGTACAGAGATGAATGGACGTCCGAACATTTGATGTTTATGGACTCACAATGTACTGAAGCTTTTCTTAGGAGGCACACCACTACATTTTAGGCTGAGGTTGGTATACAGGAGGCCAAGCTGGATAAGATGGTGTGAGAAGCTCAGTGACATGCTTCCCCCTCTCCACCACAAGAGAGACAAAACAGAACCATTGGGATATAAAATATCTAAGGGTGTATTCAGGATCAGAGGTTAAAAAAAGAAAACTAGTGAGATATCTTCATGGAAGGGAAATGCAGAGAGTGGACTTGCTGTTCTGGGCTTTTCTTAGCTCGAGATATGAAGACAAGTAGAGGCAACTGGTCATTTGGCTTTGTTGTGGTAAAATCTTCCTTCCTTCCTTCCTTCCTTCCTTCCTTCCTTCCTTCCTTCCTTCCTTCCCTCCTCCTTCTTTCCTCCTTCTTTCCTCCCTCTCTGCCTTCCTTCCTTCCCCCTTCCTTCCTTCTTTCCCTTCTCCTTCCTTCCTTCCTTCCTTCCTTCCTTCCTTCCTTCCTTCCTTCCCTCCTTCCTCTTTCTCTCCCCTTAACAAAGTCTTTCTCTTTTTTTGCAGAAGATAAGAGTGCAAAAATATTCAAATCAATCTCACAAGTGCATAGTGAAGCAGATGAAAGGCAGAGAGCCCCTGGATACAAGCTTCCCCCGCACGCACACTTCAAAGTGAAAGAAAGAAAATCCAGATTTGACACCTCCCAGATGATTCAATTTAGCTGCATGAATATTTCAAGGTGGATCTTTGGAGCAGTGACATGTGCTCATCAGCACACACGTCCCCGAGGTCTCCCGATACAGGATGGATGGCTTCCCCTGCACCTTTGAAAAATGTAGCGCAAATGCACCTGCACTCACTGTCCCTGCATGGAATTAAAAAAAAAAAATCTTCCCGTAACAAGTAGATATTGATAAACTATTTCTTTAGACAAATAATAACTTGCAGCCCTGGACAGGTGGCTCAGTTGCTTAGAGGGCTGTCCCATGCCCCAGAAGGTGGCAGGTTTGATTTGGGCTCCATCCCTGATTGGGGTGTGCACAGGAAGCAAACAACTGATGGATGTTGCTCTCTCACATTGCAGTTTCCCTCTCTCTGTCTTTCTCTCTCTCTCAAATCAATACAACACATCCTCGGATGAGGATTTTAAAAAATAAAATAATAACATACCTTTGAAAGTGCTTTACAAGTATCTTCACGGGTATTATTTTGTTAGTACTTTTGACAGGTAAGCGGTGGTACACTGTGACAACTTCAGGGGAGGGAATCCAGGAATTTTCCATTATTCTGACCCATGTACATTTAAAGAAATACATTGAATGGCAAGGTAGACGTTGTTAACCGGACTTACATTTATCATAGCACAGAGGGTATTACTAACTCATTTCAGTGAAAAAAAAAATGCCGAGTGATATTTTTCTTGGTTGCATTTTGGATGATATGCCCTCTCTCTGCTCCTGCCTGGGGCATCTCTTTGGAATAGGGGTTGGTTCTTTGTTTTCCCTGTTCTGGCTGTAAAGCTGTAATTAAAAAGAGCTTAGTTAATCAAAGACTTTCCTGGTGCTATTGTGTACCACTTGCAAATTCATTAGGGCCAAAGGAGATTTCTCATATCAAGTGAGATCAAAACACAATAGTTTTCATTAGCACCGGCAGCAGCGCTTATCTCGGGCAGGGCTGTTGGGACGGCCAACCCTGGAGCACCCTAGTCTTATCTCCAAGTTCAAGAGCACACCACACATTGTTTGGCCATGGTCACCCCCAAGCTGGGAGCCTCCATGTAATTTTGTGGAGCTTATACAGGACCCTATGGGTTTACAACATAGGAAAAGTACTCTTTAACCACTGTAGACTCTTCAGCTGTAATATGGATGGAAATGACACAGTGATTTTTTTTTTTTTTTTTTTTCACAAATGTGCATCCCAATGCAACAGCGGTAGAGGTGAGAGAGCATGAGTTTTTGTTAGGTTCCTATAGACACTCCAAAGCTGGCGCTTGGAGTCGTGAGTCTTTGCTCAACCCCCTCGTGTCACGCACAGCAGGATTCTCATCTGCAGCATAGGGGATCTACGGACACCTGATATTAATCCTCCTGATTAATTCTCACTGTGTGTCCTGCCCCAGCTAATCCCTGCTGTGGCTCACAGAGTCTAACAAGTCTGCTCAGTATTAAGTGTGATGCCAAAGCACAGGAACGCAACAAACATGCATACATGCCAATACATGCATGCACACGTGTATTTTTGACAATGTATGATGGCAAATATAGATGATTAGATGCATGATACACAAACACACACACACAATGAGAAATAAAAATAGAATATGCCTCCATATAGTCATGTGCACATATAAAATACTAGTTGGGGGAGGTGCAAGGGTGGAGGGATGGATCAAATGCTGGGGAGAGGGACGTGTAAGGTGACTCAGTGGTATTGGAAACACACAGATTAAATAAGAAAAGTAAGAATAAAAAAGTGGACTATAAAATATTATTAGAAATGGATATATGTGTCAACAAATTATATACACTACATGCCTACTATATATACTATGTATGTCTCCATTTTACATCTATCATCCACGTCTCTCTTTATTCCAACTCTTTGTCTTCCCCGTGTCCTGTCGCTGGCTGTCCTTCAGGCGTGGAGACATGAGCGCAGCATCAGAGACTTCAAGGTCATCGCCGTGTTTTACTACGGGGAAGAGAAGCTCCCCAGAGGATCAAGCATCAGCAGCCCCCACGGACGGAGGACCGTAATCCCCTGGGAAGACAAGTTCCTACCCAGAGAGCTCTCTTCGGAGTCCTTCGCATTCCAGTTGGTTCTGTGTGAGCGAAGACAAACATCCCCCGGCCGTTCGCTCACATAGAAATGCTCCTCAAATAGAGACCCGTGTCTTCGGTGACACGGCAAACAGGACATAGAATAAGGCATTGGCCTCTGTTGGTGCACTTTCTCAGAGAATGCCTATCGACCGCAAGAGCCCTTTGTGTAAATACGGGCTTCAGTTTTGTTAGAGAGCAGGCGGAATTAGGGGATCGATTTTTTTTTTTTTTTTTTTATAGTGCCACCTCTACTTAAGTTAAGCACTTGTTCTTTTACTGTTGTCGCTGTCTCTTTCTAGAGGAAGAGAACATTCTCTCTGCAGCTGGGGCTGGTGTGTAGAGTTGCCACAGGGAGGTGTCCCCAGGTGACACAGAGTGGCAGAGGAGAAGGGACGCCAGCGGAAGGTGGTCTAATTCATTCTTTTTTTTTTTTTTAATGATTTTATTTATTTTATTTTGGAGACAGGGGGAGGGAGAGAGAAAGACAGGGAGAGAAACATCAATGTGTGGTTGCCTCTTGTGCGCCCCCTACTGGGGACCTGGCCTGCAGCCCAGGCATGTGCCCCGACTGGGAATCGAACCAGCGACCCTTTGGTTTGCAGGACGGCACTCAAGTCACTGAGCCACACCAGCCAGAGCTGTTCTAGTTAATTCTGCATGGAGCCATGAAGGTGTGGATGAGAAGGGGCCCCGGGCTAAACCTGACAAGCTCAGGGTCCTGCGAGGCAGCCTTACAAATTCAGAGACCTGGAGTAGCCACACGGGACACTCTGAAACGAGAACTGTTTAACCAAAAGCGGTTCACAGCGGTTAGTCCGATGCCGGGCTAGAATATTCCCTGACAAATGCCCATCTTTCCCTCCACTGAGCTTATCGATGGGGGTTTTTGCATCTGGTGAGAACACACCTTTGGAATGTGAAGTAACTTCCTCTTTTTTGAGATCCTTCAGGGCACCGGAGCACAGCCCACAAAGTCTCTCATTCTTAGTGTCCATTTTCCACTGCTCACTTCCTGTACCCACCTGCGTAAAAGAAGGATGAACCTCTCATTTCGTGTTTCCTCCAGTCCCAGAGGTTTCCTTGCATTGCTTCCTCCCACCTCCCTAATCGATCACCCACGGACTTCACGGAACCCCCTGACGCTTCCTCTTTTGATTGTAACGTACAAACTAAGGGGCAGAGCTGCCGTTTTCCAAAGCGTTTTCTCAGCTCGTTGAGGTTTTCCTTCTGGGCGACGCTCGTCAGTTTGGCTTCAACAAACACATAACCCTTCCCTGCAGGTGTGGACATTTCTTACGCTGACACAGGGCTGACCGTAAGTTGGCGTGTTATTTTTCTGCTGCAGCTGCCATAGCAAAGTGCCCCAAACTGGGTGCTGTATGCAACAGAACAAAAATGCATTTTTTCCGTAATTCTGGAGGCCGGAATTATGGGTGCGCGGGGTTGGTTCTTTCTGGGGGTCCGAGGGGGCACCCATTCCATGCCTCTCTGCTGGTGTCAGAGGGTCCCTGGCCATCCTGCATGTTGCTTAGCTTGGTAGAATGTGTCTCCCGTCCCCGACTCCACCTTCCTGTGAGGTTCATCCAATGTCCTATTGTAGAGGAAAAGTCAGCTAGGTTAAGGTGACCCAGAGGAGGGACTGGGAACTAGGAAAGAGTTTGTTTAGGTTACTTAGAAGATGCCAGCCAGCTGTTGGATTTCAGCCAGGCAGTCATAATTTCTGTTTCGGCTTTTGTACAACTCAGCTTCAGATTATGATTCTTCAAGGCTAACTCCCGTCCGCACATAGCAGCTAACTCCCACTTTGGCTCCAGAGCACCCAGCTTCAGATAAGGACACTTCAAGGCTAGAGTTATTTTTCGCATCAGCTTCTGTACCTCCTGCTTTTGCTACGTAGGGAAGGGTGTCCAGAAAGCAATAAAAGCCCTGCTCAGCCAAGGCTCAGGGCTCAGAATTTGGGGTCTGTACTCCTCTGGGCCCGTGCACGTTAATAAAGGGTCGTGCTCCACCATCCAACTGCATGTTGAGTCGTTTCCTTCCGTAACACTATGAGGATTCCGGTCCGATTACATTAGGGGACACCCTGATGCAGGTGACTTTATCTCAACTAATTACACCTGCAAAGACTCCATTTCTAAACATCATCCCATTCACAGGTATCATGGGTTGGATGCTGACACATTTTGGGAAAGTACAGCTGGATCTATGACCCTGGGGCGTTAGGTTCTTGAAGGTTCTCAGAATTTGTCTGATCCATTCCAATCGACAGCATGCATGGGACGGGTTCCCTGCACCAGCCGGGCGATTGTCCTTTGCTTTGGAGCTGGGATCCTCCAGGCTGGCTCCTGGGGAAGAGTCTTCCCCGAATCTCCTTGTGCATCCGTGACAGAGAATTAGCTGCTGTCTCATTTCCATGGGCAGGGGAGCGGAGCTGATACAGGTCTAAGACAGAAGCTTCTCTCCTCTTCCTTTCTCAAACGCACTCCCACTGTCCATCCGGGCTTTGAAATTTCCATTAACGAAAACACAAAAGGGACGTGTCACAAAGTACAGAGGAGGTGGAACGCTAAAGATTGCACGGAGACCAGGATGCGTTTCAGCCTTGCAGCATTCATAAAGCTATTTTCAAATGCTTGCCAAAAAAAAAAAAAAATGTTTACGCAAACACATGTCTATTTTCCCTTGCATGGGTAAACCAAAGATGTTTGGTATCTGCGCGCTGATTTCCTTCTGTGGTCTCACCTGCTGAACAGACCAGCTTCCCATCCATATCACTCGTTTTCTTCACCGTATCGCCTAGGTCGCCTTCATTTTCAATCAGCGCTCAGTGGAGCAACCCCCTCATGGCCGTGGGCATGGAAGAAGGCTGACATCGGTCTGCACTGGCTTCCTCGGCAGGCTCCCTGCCCACGGACGTCCTGGGAATGGACGCCTGTTCTTGGTTTTAGGCAGAGAGCCGCGGGAGCCGGGAAAATGGATGAGCCCTGGTGCAAGTTACCCAGCTCATTGCTCGGTTTTGATTTTCCCCTTGGTGTTTACCTGGGGCCCTGGTCTCACTGAGCAAAGCCTTCCTTTCCTGCTGCATGTTGCTCTCGCCACATTAACACTCCGTCAGGGGTAGCAGGTGATTCCTTCAAGACCTGGAGCCTGAACCTCCTGGTTCCTTGGCAACATTAATCACTCCTGGGGGCCAGTCAGCTGTGTTTTCTGTTAATGTTGCTTCCTCAAAACTCGCACGTTGTGCAAGTCATCCGCCGAATGGTCATGGTGGTAAAACAAAACGTTTGTTCAGTGCTAGCGTGTTTCAGGTGCGCAGGACCGAGCATGGTATCAGCCAAAGAGAATGGATGTCAGCAGGAAACGATGCGTTGCTTCCTCGTGTGCAAAAGTGACTCTCTTTGTAGGAGACGCTGACAGTGTACTGCTTGTTAATGAGACCTTTAAAAAAAAACATTTATTTTGCTACGGAGGTTATGTTACTTATTTTTTTATTTTTTAGCATTTTTATTTATTTATTTATCTTTAGAGGGGAAAGGTAGGGGAGAGAGGGAGAGAAACATCAATGTATGGTTGCCTCTCATGAATCCCTTGCCAGGAACTGGCCTGCAACCCAGGCATGTGCCCTGACTGGGAATCGAACCACCATCCTTTGGTTCACAGGCCCACACTCAATGCACTGAGCTACACCAGCTAGGGCTTGTTAATGAGACCTTAACTCATAGGACTGACTGTTTCATGAGGTTGGGCTCAGCCTCCTGCTGAACTTCCCCTACATTCTTCGACATTTTCTGGATATTTTCTACAACCTCCCCACATCCCTTTATCAGAACCCTGCACTCTTACATTTGGTTGTGTGTGTCTGCTGTGGGTTAAATTCTGTTCCCTGAAAACCCTGTTCAAACTCTAATTCCTGGTGTCTGTGAATGTGACTTTTTTTTTTTTTTTTGAAATACATGCCCGTAAGACGTCGTCAATTTAAGATGAAGTCATTGTGTAGGTCTTCATCGAATATGACTGATGTCCTTCGAAGACGAAAATGGGGAACATGTGCAGACACAAGCATAAAACAGTTGTCAGAAGACAAAGGCAGGGACAGGAGGGACACAGCCCCCAGCCCAGGGACACCTGGAGCCCCGGGAGCTGGAAGAGGCAGGAATGTTCCTGAAGCCTGAGGAGGGAGCACAACCCCAGGACACCTGGGCCTCAGATATCCGGTCTCCAGGATGAGACAGAATGGACACCTGTGGTTTCATTCACCTGGTTTGTAACACTTTGTCATGGAAACCTCAGAAAACTCACACAGTGCACGTGTCTGGGTGTGACTGCGTGAGTGATATCACAGAACTTGACTGCTAACTCCAAAATGGCCCTTGTCCTTATTTCTCTTATATTAAATTTGGGATATGTATGGTTTCTATTTTCGCAAAACACCTGGAGTTCAAGAATAAAGTGTGCTTTGATCTCCTTTCTGGGCCTTGGAGGATTTGGTAGACTCCTTTGCACATATGTTACAGGAAATCAGGTAATGGTTATGAAAGAAAATTTTTCCTGACTTTTATTATCATTTGGTTAATAGCTCTTAGTTCTAAAACCCTTGCATTCCTAAGAGTGTCATTAAAGAACTCAAATGGAAAATAAAAAAAGAACAACAAAAAAAAAGGTTTCATATTCAAAGTAGGTGCACGCCAGCAAGATAATTAGACAAATACCTGTATGTGCAGCTGCTAATATAATCCATTTCGGAATTCTGTTTTGACATATCTGGAAATTAAATTTTAACTTTTATGTCAGATCTAAAATATATCATGCATGAATAGAAGCATTAGGGGTTTTTTTATGCTTAACATGTGATTACTTATTAGAGCTTAGAAGAGAGTAAGAGTTGGTTCTGTGGTTTTAATTTCAAAGCTTTAAGGACAAAAATATACACATTTTCTGAAATATGCTGTTATTAAAATTTTAAGAGTTTATAATGGTAATATAACTAATTGTTTATCACCTACATCGATGGAAGTACACATTATATGGATAGAGTTTTATATAAATGGAAAAAAGTTCGTAGTGTAATGTGTGTAGAAAGATATACATTCTCCAGGTCTTATTTGATAGAATTCAGTCCCAATGCCATTTTTTTTTTTTTTTAATTCCAGAGAGAGAGGAAGGGAGAAGAGAGACAGAGACAGAGAGACACTGATGTGAGAGAGAAACACCGATTGGTTCCCTTACATACTCGTCCCATCCAGGGACTGAACCCACAACTTAGACATGTCCCCTTCCCCGGAATCAAACCCGTGACCCTCTGGTTTATGGAACGAGGCTCCAACCAACTGAGCCACAGCAGCCAGGGCCCAAGGACATTCCTCAGCCAAGCAACGGCTGTATCGTCATGACTGGCTCGGACAAAACTGGACCTAACCTATCGCGTGTCTTCCTTCCCAGGGGCAGGAATGAGTTCCAATTCCACACAGCACTTGGGATCCCCCTGTGCAGGAAATTGGGTTTGTGTCCTCAAGGAGGAAGGGAAGACGATGGTGTGTTTTTGTTATCAACGCCCCCCACCCCAAGAAGAGCCCTGGCGTTCATCGGCTGCACACGTGTTCAATATGTTTCTGAAATGAGGAAGGGGTTCAAGGTTGTTCGCACTGTTAAAATGACTCCCTACTGAACTATGTAAGGGGCTCCTTCTGTCTCTTGGATCCAACAAGAGCATCAACCAACACGTGTTGCTTTAGCCCCGAGTGCTACATCTGTCTTTCGCCTGCACCCGCTTCTTGTAGGAGAGGCAGCTCTGAGGCAAGGAAGCCTCCTCCATCTGAACTTTTCTGGAGCCCCATCGCTCTGTGCTGGAGAAGCAAGCTGTTCCCGAACACCCGCTTCTTCTTCTTGAGTCTCACATTCGACTGATTTACAAAAGCTCTCACCTTCTACTATGCGAGCCTCCAACTTGTAAAGAGTCTGGGTTCGCGCCCATGTTTCCCACTGAGAATGTGCTGGGGCCACGTATATTACCTCAGCTCGTTTACCGAATTCCACTGGCTTTAACAAAAAAAATAATTTCTCTCATTGCTCCTTGGTGGGGAGTAAATGGATCCACACCTCATCCATCGGCGGGAGCTTTGTGGCGGCCAGTGAGGGCACGGCAGAGATTTATTTAAGAACATATACTTCTTTTTCTCCCATCTGAAATATTTATGTTTATGTATTTGTCAATTTTTCAATGAGCAGCCTTACATATTTCAAAAGCAATAAAGTTGTTGAGGACATATTTGTAAAGCAACCCAGGATGTTGTAAAAGCCACAAATCACGTAGAATTGCGCCAACATAAAATGGCCAGTGTGAACTAGGTATTTTTATATTTATTTATATTTATACTATTTCCCTCTCTCTCTCTCCATTTTTTCCTGGTAGACAGGAAAAACTCTTGTGAATGGTAAATATTTACATGAACTAGGCAACCATCTCAACTCATCTGTTGTGACTGAAACTTTGTACACTTAACTAGAAAACATATATACACATCCATGAATATTATGTAAATTTATATAAATTTAAGTGTAGAGGAATTCCATCAAACAGATCGGATAATTCCGACGGTGGTGAATCACCACATAGATTTTGCTTTCCTCTTTAAGATGTGAGAAGGCAGGAAATTCGTGATGCATCATCAACATGCAGGGTGATTTCTAGAGTTGAATGCATCATCATGTCTCAGACTGAACCCTGCCACTTGCCTTATCATTATCTGTGCATCTTTCTTCTTCGCCAACAGAACCACAATTCTGCTCAGGCAACTGAGGAAAGAAAAAAATCAAACTAGCGAACACATGCACATACACAAAAAACCCTCACACGGAAACAAACAAAATCCCCAGTTTCCCCATTTCCCTTTCAACTATGAGCAGCTAGGGGGTACATTCAATCCAAAGAAATTAAAAAAAAAAAAAAGGATGTCTGGTTCATGTGAGTTCTGAAAAGTGTTGCTTGTCCTGTGAAAAGGGGCCGTTTCAGCTGGCTTACACACTTGGCCCCTTGCATATTCCCCTTTTTCTCCCTTGGGATGTAGATGCATTATCTGGAACTACAGCAGCTTCGTTGAGGCCATGAGGACAGATGTATTTACTAAGAATGATGGAGAAGAGAGAGAAAGGACTCCTGCGTCGTTGAATCACTGTATGTATATTAGCTCCCTGGACTTGCCATAACAAATGACTGCAAATAGGGTGGCGTAAAACGTAGAAATGAATCCTTTCAAAATTCTGGAGACCAGGAGTCTTAAATAAAAGTATCAGCGCAGTCCTGTTCCCTCTGAGACTCTGGAGAGAATCCTGCCATCTTCCACGTTCTGGCGGCGGGCATCAGTTTTCGGCGTTCCTCCAACGAAGTGCACCCAGCGGATCTCTGCCTGCATCACCACACGATGTTATCTTCTCGTGCATCCCTCTGCATCTCTACATTGAAATGTCCCTCTTCTACCCTTTTTTGGATCGTCACGCTGAAATGAGGCATAATGAGGCAGAGCAGACATGGCTGAGTTGCCTCGGTTTAAATTTGTTTCTACGAGGAATTCAGGAGGCAAGAGAACATGTGGAGGATGGTTTTATTAATAGGAT
The DNA here is from genome assembly GCA_004027475.1 of Anoura caudifer. NCBI lineage: Eukaryota > Metazoa > Chordata > Mammalia > Chiroptera > Phyllostomidae > Anoura > Anoura caudifer. Next base: position 75,680 of record PVKU01003248.1, read on the forward strand.
AATTCGTAATTACTTTCCTCAGCCATGTGCTCTTTCTGAACAAAGATCAGGCTACTCATCATTAGGCACTTTCCAGATGAGAAACCACCATCACCGAAGTCACTTGGGGAGTCCAGTGTTGATGTGGGAGCTGTCAGCTACGTGACCGCTTCCAGATATCCGCCTACAGTGCTAACGCTCTCTTGAGTTTTTGCTATTCAGAAAATATCGGCTCCATTCTCCTTTTTATTGAACTTATTGGGGTGACGTTGGTTCACAAAATTATGCAGGTTTCAGGTGTACCATTCTATGAATCATCATCTGTATATTGTATTGTGCTCATCACCCCAAGTCAAGTCTCCTTCCATCCCCATTTATCCCCCTTTGCCCTGTTCTACCTCCTGCGCCCCCCTTTGCCTCTGGTCACCACCATATTGTTGATCGTCCATGAGGTGTTTTTTTCTTTAATATTCAGTGGACATAAGAGTCTATGTTTCCTTATTTTTTTTTTCCTGGAAGCGTTTATAGCTCATGTTGGAGCCGGGAAGGCTCCTCCATGTCCATCAGTTTATTAAAACGTATTGTACTCATTTCCATCCCCTAGCCCCACAACTATGGGTGACTCTCATGGTATTCCGGGATCCTCCTGCTGTTACCATGGTAGCAAAGGACCCTCATTTGTTCTCACATCCTGAAGCTGACGTGGAAAGCTAAGGTTGGCATTTGCGGCGTGCATCTCCTCTCAATAGGTGTGATGGATGTTCTAATTTTTCGTCCCCTGGAAGCCAAGCCTTCAGGCTTCAATGAGAAATGAGAATTCCTATGGCGGTATGTTTGGAGATTAAGCCATGGCTAAACCAGTAAAAGAAGAGCGAAAGTAATACACTAAGTCCTTTCTTAACATCACCGAGGATTTCTTCAACTTCAAGCAAAATGCCATATAATAAAAATAAATCTACTAGGCTCATTGACCTCATAAATATGAAACATGGTATTATGGTATGTCCTCCATGTCACGAAAAATGACATGGAATGAAGTGACGTTATTGGGGGCCTGCTGTACGAGACGTTGAAGAAGCCCCAGCAGGGTCAGATTTCAGGGGAAGTCCAGCCTCTATCTCGTAGGGTGTCTCGGGAGCCGGGACTGAACCTTCGCCTGTGACCGTCATGGGGGCAGAGAATGGGGCTTCCATCAGCTCCCATCAGCCAGTCGCTGGCCACAGAGCTCCCGGGGACGTCACCTCTCCGGATATTCACACATTCCCTGAAAGTTGGGTCAAAGTGTCTCCATGAGTTCACAGCAATTTTGGGGAGAAAGTCCCCAAGTGCAAGCTGCCAGAGCACCAGACCCTGAGGGCAGAGGGTGAGGCCCAAGAGCTTAGACACTGGGTCCTAGGGAACGGGGTTGAAGCATCCCCACCATCCACGAGTGCTCCTCTTACAGATTCGAGCCATCACCCCACATCACCTCAGGGCTCTTGAGCGTGACTGCCTATGGAATTGCCGCCTTCCCCTCCACCAGGACCCTCCATGGTGACCTTGATTTGTGTGCCCCTTAACCTATAGTTGATGCCCACGAGGCACACACATGCCCTCCTGGTGCGGGGACCACTGGTCCTGGTCTTTTTGCAGAAGCTCCCTTCACATTTGTCCCCAGAAAGAGCCTGTGAACTGGGTCCTTGGGGTACCTGTGTGAGGGTCTTCAGAGTCTACAGAGATTAAAAAGATGTACGGGCCTGGTGGGGCCACATGTGTGGGGTTAAAGTGTGTAGAGGTAGCCCTCGCCACTGGGTGGCTCAGTTGGTTGAAGCGTTGTAGGTACAGTCCCTGGTCGGGCATATCTCTAGGTTGCAGGTTCAATTCCTGGTCTATACACATGCAGGACACAACTAATTGATCTCTCTCTCTCTGTCTCTCTGTCTCCCTTCCTCACTCTCTAAAATCAGTGAGCATATTCTGAAGCTTCCTTGGGTCTGTTATCACTGGTGTTTTGAGACTTTGCTAATGGAACAAAATGGCGAGATTTAACCATAGGTTTTCTCCTTAAGCAGTGACCTCAAAGGAGCAGGATCTTGGCCGGCAGCTGGTTGGTGCTGCTTGGACCTGCCTGGCATTTGAAGTCAAGTCCCCACAGAGGTCTCATCTCTGATGGTGTCGGGGTCAAACTCCCAGGCGACATGAGCTTTGAGTCACTCTGTTCTGTTGGCCACAGTATCCCATTTCCTTTTTTATTGGGCATCGCACGGGCTGAAGGAATTGGTGAAGCGCTGGATTCACAATGCATGACTTGGCCAAAACGACGTTTTTAAATTTTCCAAAACCTACCACAATTCCCCCAGATGACAAAAATGATGAAATAAAAGTTCCAGTGTTTATAACTAGGTCATGCCTTTGAGTTTACCACTCAAAATCTTTAGCGTATGAGTCTTTTGCATTATGGCCAAGTTGGGGTACACCTGACGATTTCTATACCCCTTTCTTTTCTGGCAACGTGAGCGTGACATTTACAATCATGAAAGTGGGCTGTGCATTTCATCCTGAAGGTACCACTTGACTGTGAACTTGAACGGGTTCCATAAACTATAAGAATGTAATGTTCTATTCCAATATGGAGTTGGTCTCACCCACACACCTACTGCTGAAAGTGCATGACCTGTTGTTATTTCAGACACAAGTGTTGCACCTGCCCTGATTCCAGGAACTGTATAACAGTATTGCTGTAATATTGAATTAAAGGGACAAAACAGTGTGCTTCCCTGGATTTCTTTCCATTCAGACCCTGTTCCCCGACATCGCTCAAACACCGAGGCCAAGGAGAATTGAGTTCTTCATCCAAACAGCACGCAGGGCCTGGGGCCTGCCCAGGGCCCCCACATTCTCCCCGTGCTGAGATTCACTCTTGACGCGGAGAGAGACATTTCATGCTCACCCCTGGGAAAGCTCAATTTGGCCAGAGCCCAGCAGGGCTGTGTTATATAACGACCGCACTTCAGAGCAGCCCGGTTGACATGCTGAACCTTTCCCTGAGCTGCCCTGAGCTGGCTCATTAGCTGGCTTCTCCCTGCGTCTTCATGTGGTTTTCATGCTCAGATGCTGCCTTCCAGGTCATCCCCTTGCCCCCGGAGGGCTATGAATCCTGCACCACACACGACCCTTTCTGATGTGAAGGCCTGCTACCACTTTGAACAGGGATTTGGGTCATCACACCACCTGCCTTCTCAACCTGCAGAGCCCAAGGTCAAATCCTCAGATGCGCTGGCTGCTCAGTCACCGCGAGGCTCGCAGGAACAGAAGTCAAGCCACCGAACGTCCCCAAGGGAGGAACTCGGAGACCAAAGGCAATGCATACTTTAAGGCACCGGTTTTGGAAGGGCCATTTCCAGTTTTCATATATACACTGACATTTTCAGAATGACTGATCCTTAAAATTTCTTATTCCCCTTCACCCCACTTCCACTCTGGCTAAATGCTGGATGACTTCCCACCAAAACAAAACAAACAAACAAACAAGCAAAATATAACCAAAGATGCTGAAATTTAGAACAGGCTGACAGTCACCAGAGCGGAGAGAGGAGGGAATCTCAGGGGAAAAGGGGAAGGGTTTGGAGCAACAAGTATAAAGGACACATGGACAAAAACTAGGGGGGTGTGGAAATGGGAGGGAGGTGGGGAGGGCTGGGGCGGTGGGCTGGGAATGGAGTAAAAGACAGAAAACTGTACAAGAACAACAATTGAAATTAAAAAAAGGACTGCAGGTCAATCATTGATTAAATATCTATAGTTGTATCTGTACTTGCATCCTTATCTATATTATTTATCTATAGATAGACAAAAGTCATTGATTTTTTAATATCTGGCAAAATCAATTATATACACAGCATCTATTTGTACATATAATTATTATTATAATATAGCTTATCTTTTAACATCAATTATCTTGCAATATATGAGATATGAGTGTACACAGATGTGTCTATATGCAGATATATACATGTATACATATGCATTTGTTTATATACATATGCATATCCATGTGTATATAAAAATCCATGATTAGCTTTTGATTTCCGATGGGAAACCTTCCCATTGCAAGTACTAGCACAAGAGTGTATCGGTTGTGTTTGCTTTGAGAGGGGTCGATTTCTGTCTTTCTGTTTTTTTCTTTTTACCGGTTTTTGCCCTTTATTAGCAACATGTAAGGTCTATGGCCAGTGACGTTTCTATGGCCTACCGTGACATCTGTCAGCTGCGTTTGCTTATGTGTTATAATCCTCTCTGTCCAACAAACTCTCATTTCCATCTGTATCTGTTGCCACATTCCCTTTAAAAATAATTACAAAGGTGGGGTCAAAACGTGGCTCCCATCTTTCCAAGTTCAGGTGGCTGGGCTAAGAGTCCCATTAGCATGAAGCAGTTAAACAGGAGGAAGTGCCCTAACTTGATTGCAGATGGGCACCCAGGGGTGCTGTAAGGCCATGAGACCCTAGAAGCATTGGGCAGTTGAGGTTTGTATTGGATTCTGGGCTGGGGGGAGGGAGGCAGGGCTGTGGCACTGCAAAGGGAAAGCAGGTAGCTCCCAGGTCGACTGGAACAATCTCAGGTGCGGGAAATAAATCCCCTCGGGGCCACCAGAGACGGACGGACCCGGGGGTCTACCGAACGGGCTCTGCTGGGCTTCTCCCGGGGGCCCCCCTTCATCCCCATCACCGTGCTGTGGTACTGCCGGTCCCTTTCTGGAAGCAGGGCTCCCCCTGAATCCCTGTGGGCAGGGGAGGGGGAGGGGCAGAGATTTCTTCTGGGTCTTTTGTTTCTTAAAAAATAGCCAGCTTAAAATCAGTACCCCGAGAGGCTTATTTTGGGGTGGCAACATTCTCCTCCAAAAAAGGCATTTCCCTTTTTCCATTGTTGCCAGGGTTTGTAGGATAAAACAGGACGTGCGTTTTTCTGCGCCATGACGGAAGTGAAATAAACTCGGGAACAGGATGGATGGACTCCTAGAAGGTTGGCTTCAAGAGACACCAACCGCATTTGTTTAATTAAACAACACTAAGAGAAGAGTTAAATTCTGACGGGCACAGGAAGAGGCAGGAAGAATGAAGCAGCCAGGCAGAAAGATATGGCTTTGCGTGTCTTTTAGGGGGGATTCCACCAGTGGATTCCGATTTTCCCTTCCAGAAGCCAGCACGGTGAAATTTGGTAGCCGGGAATGAAGCAGGGAGCCTTACGGGGTGTATCTGTTAGGGACCGCAAACAAATGTGTTCAGTTAGAAAAAGGATTATTAGGAAGTCAGGTTTTTAGAACACTGAGCTAGCAGACCAATCAAACATCAAGAAGAACTTATGTTAGTTCTTCTCACATTATATTAATTTGGATGACACCCAAACAAAAGCAGACAAAACAGTTCATAGAGGAAAAATCCTTTCCATATTAATAACCATGGTCCATATGCTGCTACAAAGTACAGAGGAGTTGCCCATGTATTTTTTTAAATGTATTGATTGATTTTTAGAAAAAGAGAGAAAGGGAGAGAGAGAGAGATTGATTTGTTCCACTTACTTATACATTATTGGCTGATTCTTGTAGGCAGCCTGACTGGGGATCGAACCCACGACCTTCGTGTGTTGGGATGATGCTCTAGCCTACTGAGCTACCTGGCCAGGGCTGGTTGCACATGCATTTGTAAGATAGATAACAAACAACCACTGGGTAACAAAACAGATGTTTGAAAGTCATGTGTACCCTCACAGGTCCAAAGAGCAAATACATTGCAAAGAAATACCAGCTGTTGGAGCTATTACACGTAAAATTGCTGAAAATGTCACTTTTCCCCACTTCCCCATTCTTTTTCTTCCTGTGCCAATTAGGGCTTCAACATTGTGTAATTTCCCCACTTCCAGTGTCTACAGAGGGAGTTGATTGGATCTGAATCACAAAATCACACACCTCTGAAGTGCGTTATTAAACCTTTGAAGTATGTTATTAAATTTCACCTCCGTATGATTTTTTAACATCCCAGTTCTGTATTTGCCTTTGACATGAGATTAGAGATGTCCTATAAGGCAATGCTAATCAAGCTGTAATAGGAACATGTTGGTAACGATGGAAGACAAAAATTGAAATTGGGATTTCCCTAAATTGTACGTTGGGACGATGCTGTCTCTGGGTGGTCATACCGGGCCTCCTTCTTTCTTCACCACTGAACCACTAATGCAGTGTGAGAGCCGACTATTCATCCTCTTTTGGTTTTGAACCACAAATTATGTCTATTTGTATAGGCGAGGAATTACACACTTGTTCACATTTCTTAATTGACTCGGTCTCATTATCCTCGTAATATCTAAATTAAAAAATGACAAGATCGATGAACAAGAAAAATTCCCGTACAGAATGCAAATGGCAACTCATCGGTTCGCTGTGCCTTTTCTTTATCTTCCACGGCATGGCTTTCTGGTAATTTTTTTTAAAAAAATCTGCCTATAAAAGATTTTTTTCCAGGAAGAAAGGATGGAAAAGGGTCTAGACAGTCGGTGAGAGGTGCACAGATTGATGTCAAGGTCATGGAAATCAAGGTCACAGACATTCCGTCTGGAGAGTTGGTGTGCACTGGGGAGACTCATCATTCGTCAAACACGAATTGAGCATCTACTCTGTGCAATGCACTGTACCATGACAGAGGGTCCCTTCCTCACACCCCAGCCCTGTGTGATTGATGGTCCCACAGGTAAGGCATCCCTACCTGTGCTCAGGACACGTTGGCAGCGTGTGGAGGTCCTCAGAAAATGGTCATGCTGCCATCGGTTCTGTGCGCATTCAGAGTGAGTGGCGTCTCTGCTGACAACCAGAGGGACTTTTCCTGAGAGAGGATCCAAGGTAGAAACCACAGGTTTGAGCGGTAAGGGAAACGCACCTGGGTGTCTGAGAGCGCAACGGCAGGGTAGCCTGCTTCACATGGAGCACGTCAAGAGCAGAGGAAAAAAAGAAAAAACACAAACTAACAAAACCAGAGAAAGAGTCGATTCTGGGAAATCCATTTCCTGTTTGAACAAATCTGAAGCTTTTTTTTTTTCCCCCCCTGAAGGGCCAGATTTAAAATAATACGTTTTTTTTTTTTTTCCAGTAATTGTTTGCGTCTTGGAAAATAGAGTTGTGGGCATCAATATGTGCTCCATGTTAATGTATTTGCTGTTGCTCTTTGAAAATAATAAGCAATTTTGTAAATTATTACTTCTAAATTTTACAGTAGTAAACGTGGATGATTTGCTTGAACTTGAACTCCAAGGTATGCAGTTCTTTTTTTTTTTTTTTAATTTTATTTTAATTGTTGTTCTTGTGCGATTTTCTGTCTTCTACTCCCATCGCAGCCTGCAGTTCTTAGTCAGCTTAGGACCTGGACCACACTGTAAGCACAGCCCAGGATGATGATAATAAAAATGAAGTGGTACCCTCAGGAGCAGTAGTCTCTGCTGGACTCTCAACCAGCCCTGCACCCCATCTCTTGAAAGACGTTATGCTCCTAATTTCTCTCAATTAAATATGACTTTCTTTGGAGGTCTCCAAACAAAGGGGACTTTGGCAACACAATTAGGGTTTCCCAGACTCTCCCTGACAATGTCTTTGAGAATTCCGAGTAACCTCTGTCTTACCTGTGGAAACTTGCTTGTCTGTCAGATTGTAAATTCCATCTACGTTTACACCGATTTGCAATCCTGGTGTCTTCCAGCAAAAGCAAGTTGTGCCGTTTGCCCCAAAGAACATCCTTATGGAGGAAAACCCTTCTCAAAATTGTTGGCAGGCAGGCTCAGATTGTGCTCAGACCTCTTGTTTATCTGCTGGAAAAAAAACCCGGAAGACATGCCTCTAGTGCATATTTGGCGCTGAATAAATATTTGTTAGATGAACGAGACATGTTTCTTCATGAAAAAAGAAATCCGGAGAGTAAAATACACGTTTCTTCCTTAAATCAGCAGCATTTCCTTGCTTTGCAGGCGGATTTCACAGCCGGCTTTATTCCTAACCAGGCTTTCTTCGGCGGGAGGGTAGTTTCCAAACTGGGTCCAGGATGTGGAGCCCTGGGAGTGAGTGAATCCCATTCAGAGGGGCTCTGACCTCGGGAGTATTTTCACTACCATCCTAAGAGGTGACTTTGCTTTCTTAGTAGACCAACGACGGTCACAGAGGAGTGGCAACAAAAGACACTCACTTAGAACAAATGAAGGTTGGAGGTGAGGAAGGGGTTAGTTGATGCGACTGTGGTCGGTTTTTTCACTGCGCACGCAATACAGCAAATCATCATGTTGTGCGTCTTTACGACATACAGTTGCATCAGTTATACCTCAGTGAAGCTACGAGAAATCAAGGAAAGTGACCTTGGATCACGTGGCATTTTTACGCTTAATTTTTTGAAGCTCCACAGTGTTTGTTTAGCATGCTGCCTGCAGCATTTCACAATCCCACCAACAGTGCGCGAGGGGTTTCCTTCTCTCCGCATTCTAACCGAGACTTTGCTTTTTTCTTCAGTTTCCATTCCTTTGTTTTTGTTTTTTTTTTTAAAGTCATTCTAACAGGTGTGAGCTATTATCTTCTCATGCCCTTAAAAATTTGGCGAACAGGGTAAATTTCACGTTGTTTCCTTACCCCGGAAAGAAAAAGAAAAAGGTGATGTAACATTTTGATGTTTAGCTAACTCTTAATTTTTTTTAAAAAAAGGGAGCAAAGGGGATTAGGCATGGAGCTTCATCAACTGGGGAGAAGGAGCCTGTTTGCTTCACCGGGAGGCTACAGCTTCACACCCCAGGGGACCACAGCATTGCCCCTCCAAGGGAGTTAACACTGCCCCTTCCCCCCTCTGGTGCCAGATTGTTGGGGGGGAGGTGCAGGGGGAGGGCTTGACCAAAGAGGGTTGTCAGTCTAACTAGGGGGTCCGTGCAAAGCCCAGGAAAACTTGGGAAATTGAAAGAGCTTCTGGTCTGTTTCAATCCAGGGGGAGCCAAATCTCTCTCTCTCTCCCTGTCTCCCTCTCTCTCCCTCTCTCTCCCTCTCTCTCCCTCTCTCTCCCTCTCTCTCTCTCTCCCCCCCCCTTTCTCTCTCGTGTGTGTCCCGTACTCACTGCATGTACTTGCACATCCTTTCTCCACACCTGTGTGTCCTTACAGCCACGTAGCCAATGGCGGCAGAAACTTCACCCACAGGTTCTGTACAGGAGCCGGAACACCTCAGCACAACCCTGGACTGCAGCCGGGAACGCACGCGGAACTAGCCAGATGCTGGCCTGGACTGGGCGTTAATATGGCCCAGGATCTCTGGACATTGACCCCATTTCTGTCCCTGATTTTCCGTGGCAGGTGCAGGGGGCTGGGGCATGGGAAACCCAGGGGCAGCTTCTAGTTCTACCCCAGAGACGAACTGTGGTTCTTCCATTATGGGTGTGGGGCTGATATTTTTCTCAAAAATGCATATGGTGAGCCTGTCGCTTCAAGGAAAGCAGCTGAGAGCATTTGTTGACAGTGACAAATTTAGACTTCCAAGAGAACAATGGAATTTGAAAAATTATATCCAGTGCTGGAAGACAGCTTCCTAATATTTACAGAGTGTTTCTAGGCAGATTAGTGGTGATTATTAACACATGTGGTTTTGGGTATTGCGGAACCACTTTTGTGCAAATGTGCATGATCTGGTATTTTTCAAAAGAATAACATATGAGGCTGTGGAAGCCAAAGAACTTATATGTACAACCCATGGGCATGAACTAAAGGAGGGGGGATGTGGGTCAGAAGGGGTGTGCAGGATGGAGGGGAGTGAAAGGGGGAAAATGGGACAACTGTAATAGCATAATCAATAAAATATATTAAAAAAACTTACGAGGCTATGAAATACCACAGACCTTCAAAATGCAATGATAATTAATGCTGCTAATTATTGATCTTCACAGTGTGTCAGCAAAGTTCCTTGGTAGTGATTTCAGATTCCATGTGACAACCTGTTTTTAAGACTCAAGAGCTTGATGGGTTTCGGTGTAGTTTGAACAAAAACTACCTGCGGAGAATATTAAGACTGGATGCCCAAGAAGGTATTAAGAGTCCATGAATCCGCTCTCGCCACACATTTAAAAGACTGGCAAAATATAAAAAAATGTCTTTTTTTTTCAGTGATTGTTTGTGTCTTGGAAAATACAGTTGTTGACATCAATATGTGCTATCCATTAACTGGTAACATATTTGGTATTGCTCTTTTAAACAGTAATAAGCACTTTTTAAAATTACTAGTTTTAACTTTGACAACAGTAGTCTACATGGACAGTCAAAAGCCTCAAACTCACGGAGTTTTAAGAGTATCAGGAGAGTCTGCAGGAGTTGAAAACCACCATGCTAAAATATCCTTGATTTTTTTAATAGTGTTGGTTGATTGAATGATTGATTGATGTTATACTATATTTATGAATTTGCTTTGAACTTCAAAGTTTCCCTGGAAGAGTCAGATTTCTTCTTAAAGATTATCCTCCCATCTACAAACTGCAATACAGGGTCCAGCAGAAGTAAGGCCTGCTTGACTGTGGTTGGTATGGTAGTAACAAGGGTGTAATAATTTATAGTTTTAATTTGGACATTTCTCCCAAAACGTCCTGTGCTGTGGTTGAGTGTGATATTGTCATGATACCAAATTACACGCCTATGATTTTGTAATAAAAGATTTTGGAATAAAAGGGGGCATTTGGGGGCCAGACCCGATATTAGTGCCTTATGCCTTAAGCTCATCTTCTCCCAGTGAAGAACCTCGGAGTGACACCAATAAAACCAGCGATTCCAATGTGCATCCCCTTGGCACTGGGTTTCAGCCGATTCCTCCGTGTGCCTTAACTGATTTGAAACTGCTGCTCAGGTGAGCGGAATCCAGGTTTTCCAGGCTGCAAATCTGGGGCTTATTAAGTTTGGGGAACCTGCCCACAGCTAGTGAGCTGAGACGGGGGGCTCTCTCCTGCGGTCAGCGTTCTGAATCACGGTTCTAGTCGTTACCCTCAGCAGGGCACGCTCTGCTTGCCAATTAAGCACAGGTGTTTCCAGGTTATGAGTGGGACACATGGGGACACATAATTCATTCCTACCCCATGTTGCTTCCAATTAGGAGATGGATATTATTCAAATTCCCATGGAAACTCATTAAAGAACTCTTGAAGAAAATCCAAAATGTGCCCCAGTCTCCAAAGGAAAAGTAAATTAAACCTTTGAAATATTTTTTTGCGGCAATGAACATTTCAACCTCAACAAGTAATCGTCGGTGATTTTGATGCATCAGAATTTATTTCTGATGATTTTTCCCCCCTAAAACATGGGAAACATTAGCACACCTTTCTTTCCTCCCAAGCGGTGGTTTTATAAAAGACACTTCCATTTTCAAGTTTCAGTAATGTAATTAAGTCTGTTGGGTTTCATGGTTGGTGGCATTCCAAAGAAGCTCTAACTTAATAAAAGAGAGTATTCAAATATTATGTAAATATTATTCATCGGAACAGGGTAGTTGGGCTTCTAGGATGGAAATGTATTCCTACATCATGGAAACTTTGCTGCTAAATGAACACGCTTCCCCGGTCTGCCTCTGCCGGGTTCCCTGGTAATTTTTTTTTCCAGCACTTTTCCTCCTGATTTGGTGTAATTTCTTGCTGCGCTGGCCTAAATGTTCCTTCTCTTTCTTTTCATGGAGATAAAAATTTTCCTCAATAGTCAGTTTTCAACTGTAAAATATGTAGAAGATAAAAATTCCGGATTCTTGTACATAAAAAATTAGTTTTCTCAAATCCTTGAACATTTGGTTACATACCAAATTTTCTGGCTACCAAAGGTGTTTTCCTCCCTCTTCAACTGATTAAAGGTGTTGACTCATTTTCTTATAGATGCCAGTGCTGTTGAGAAGTACGATGTCAAACTTACTCTCATAAATTTGTAGATCGTTGTGTGGTAGAAGGTGTTACCTTTGTTAACCAGAAGCAACACTTTTGTTTTCATTCAACTCAGCCTTTGTGGGAACGTTAATTTTTACATTTCCAAAATGTATATAATTTGGGGAATATTATTTAACTATATGTACATAATAAATACTATAGATTTGTACATGTTTATCTAAATGTACATTAGGTTTGACGTATGAGTGTTATACTCCACACACCGAAGCACACATATTTCGCCATCTGCTTTTGATAGAGACTTTTTGTTGTTTTGTGTCTGGGCTATTCTGTCTCACAGGTCTTAACTATTTAGAGAGAGAGAAAGAGAAAGAGAGAGGTAGATCTAATATTATGTCTTTTCTCTAATTACATGTGTGTCTAATTTTACTTTATAACTGTCAGATAGAAAATTGCAGACATAACCCTCATTTATCGACAAACACATCAGTGTATATATTTTTATATATGAACATTCTCATATATAATCCCTGTGAGAATCAATATCTGGAAACTAATAGTGCTACAAGACTATTATCAACTCTACTGAACTTATTCAAATTTTGGCCTGTTAATTTCATTTACAGGCAAAAAAAAATAGGGAACACATTTTTTCGCCCAGGATACACCTTCGGATCCCACTTTGCATTTATTTCTCATGTCTGTTTAACCTGCTTTGATCTGAAAGGACAGTGGAGTTTTCTTTGTCTTCCCTGACACTAACTCATATATGAACTTTTAGAATGCCTCTCGTTTGACATTTATCTGATGTCTCATGACCCCGACCAGTTATGCTTGTTTGGGCTGGAGTACCGCAAAAGCGATGTTGTGATTTATGTCAAGACATCGGATTCATATCGGCAAACACCTGCACCTGACGTCCGCCCCTCCCATTCCTGGTGGGTGATACTGACTCCGTTGCCTGGATTCAAAAGCTCCTGCAGTCCATTCCACCATCTCAGCCCCAATTATTCCATCGCAATGAAGAGATATCTGCTCAGAAGCTACTCTGAGGTTCTGCAAATGTGCTTCTTCTCACCAACCTCAGTGGGTAGGCAATGATGAGTCTTTTGGAAAGGGTCATGGCCTTTACGATGGTGGGCAAATAGTGATTTTCAAAGTACCTTTCTTCTGCATTAATTCAATTGGTACCTTTTGTAGGAAAGTGTAAACCCTGTCTCCTCACTCATTCATTCATGCATTCATTCATTAGAGAGCTATAGACCTGTCTATACTCACTTGTATATCTACATCTCTGCATCTATTCTATACCTATCGATATATCATATCATGGATATTACATGTAATTAAATCCATATGTTCATTCTGGTTTTGCCTCATGTGCATGCTCCTGATTCCCTTCTCCAACAACGAGGCCCAGATTTCCACTCGCCACAGGGAATGACGTGTGTGTGCTGTCCTGGGACATGTGCTAAGCCCGCACACAATTGCTCACCCACCCAGGGCGAAACAACCCTACCCAGGAGAGTTCAGCGAGTGTTTACACTGCCTGCGCCCCGTCTCTCGCTTGAGCTTTATCGTCAACATTCCATGACCGATGGGAACATTTGTTCCTGGTCTTCATAGTAGTTATGTCATTCGTTTGAAATGTAGTTTGGCTTATTTTTGTTTGTTTGTTTCCTTATTGAGTAACTTTTGTGTTCTTTCTCTCTCCATCAATTTGATTATATATGTATATTATATATATGTATTTTAGAGCATAAGAGGATCAATACAGTATAAAAAGTCCAAACTACGCACACTTAGAAAAATGTCACTCCTTATTTCTTAGTCAAACCTCAGTTCTCAGATATCTTCCATTTAGAACAGTTCAGTTGTTGAACAGCCTTCTGGAACAGATTAATTTCAAGAGCCGAGGTTTCACTGGTACTCAAAAACCTTCGCCCCACAATTTGAGGTGTCCTCTTTTTATGCGCTTTTCCATCAATTCTTGACTCTAGCTACACATGTTATCTCCTACTTTAATTTCTTGTTTGTCCGTTATACTAAAAGCATCCCACTTTAGAAACAGAGATATTACACTACCTTTGTAAGTGTCTCGGAGGGTTAGTCTTCTCTCGCAGCTGTCTATGATTAAAATACAATTCTAGTTAGTCTTACCCATTTTTCTATACTCACTTAACATCATTCTCCCAAGCTCCGTAAATGTAGTTTGTGCATTTTGATGGGGCTGACTTGATGTATTTATTATCACAGGGAGAAATACATCTGGAAGGGTTATTGCTCATGCTGGGTCCACAGGTTTATTTGTAAAGGTCTAGCCTTTTTGCACTCAGAAGGAACCCTAGGGCAATGCCTTCACACCCGTTCGTTTCTGTAATCCATCATTAATCACAGTTAGAAGCACCAGGGATATTGCGGAGAGTAATTCCTCCATGAGGCTAATGGCATAAACAACAAATTCGTCATAATTCTAGAAGCAAGTTCTAGTTTATGCACATTTCAACATCACTAGAGAGAATACGTTCCATGTTCGGTCAACTCAGAGAAATTGTGACATGTCCAAAGTTGTCTTCTCTTCCTGCACCATACACAAAATATCAGATTTTTCCTTTGTTTGTCCTTTTCTCTCCCTCACCGCCAGGAAAAGTTAATGGCTCCAGAATTTGCTGCAGAGAAGCCTTCGTTTGATCGTCCACATTGGTGTGACTTTATTAGGGTTTTTAGTTCTCGATGCTTCCAAAGCTATGCATAGAAACACGTTCAAGCATTATTTGTGATGCGTAAGGCATTGCCATCCCCCGGCTGCTGTGTAATTCTGCTGAACTCTTGAGATTTTTATAGCTAGAATGTCTTTTATCTGACTTCGACTTCCTTTCAATAAAGAAATCAAAGTAGCATTTTCTTTGAGACACCTAAACCTGAATGACACCATTCTAAGATGCATTTAAAAAATTAAATGGTGAGTATGCCCGCCACACATGCCGATCTTCAGGGACGATTATTTGACATAAAAGTCCAGGAGAGACTTTATAATATTTAAACCTACAGGCTGGGTTCCCTAGCAGGGTTCCCTAGCATATTAACATTTTCCATAGAAGCTACTCTGATCAGAAGTTAACATACACTATTATCATGGGATGGCATAAAAAGAAGCCTTATTTTCTAAGGAGCTATTAAAGCAGCAGATCCATCTCTGATTTGTCTTGAGCATTAACTTGGTGTGTTAATGAAAACTATTATTTGGAAACAGGTAACAGATAACAAAGAACGTGATCAAAGACTTAAGAGAGTTTAGCTGAAGAAATAAAAGTTGAAGAATGGATGAACACTTAACAAATTATTCAGGGAATGGCCACTTCCGAATTCTTCGAGGTGCATGGGGGGAATTATACATTGTAGAAATTTTTATACAGTCAACTGTGTTTTTTAAATTTATTTATTTTTAGAGAGAGGGAAAGGGAGAGAGAGAAACATCAGTGTGTAGTTGCCTCTCGTGAACCCCGTACCAGGGCTGGAGGGAGCTGGCCTGCAACTCAGGCATGTACCCCAACTGGGAATTGAACCAGTGACCCTTTTGTTCGCAGGTCTAAGCTCAAGCCACTGAGCTATACCAGCCAGGGCACAGTAGACTGTTTTTTTTTTTTTTTTTTTTAAACAGTGTGTTTGCCTTGTATTTATTGCATCTTTGCTTTAGAGTTTTCTAGACCCTCCTGCTCTTGAATCCACTATTTATCCATCCAGTTCATCAACAACCATTTTGAGGAATGATTTAAGTGCATTCTTAACCTCAGCAAAATAAGATGTAAGTTTCCCACGTGAATTCAAATTTCAGAGACAGTGATGACTTTTCGATATAAACATGTCCCAGCATTAGACGGGATTTTCCCCCCTAAAACAGTGTGCTGTGTCTCTGTGATTCCAGTTTAACTAGCCTTGTATCTGGTAACTATAGATGGAATACTTGCTGAGGGTCATGTAGCCGAACAGACTAATGAGCAGTGATACGGCGGTCGTTGACCTTCTGGTTTAGGAGAGTTGGGGGCGGCGGAGGGGTGGTGACTTCATACAAATATCTAACCATTATGTGGCCCAGCTGAAATGATCATAACATAACACTCAACGTCAACCCTCAATGTGATTGACCACTAACAAATTTCACTCTAAATGAAACATTTTTACGGGCATTGTTCTTCCACCGGGTACAATTGTGGATCTTGCCTGAGGTAAGAAGATAGGAGAAAAGGGACATATATTGGCTACAGAGGTTCAGTAACTTCTCAGATAAGCCAGTGTTCGACCTGAGAGAAAGAAAATTCGATGCCACATGTTATTAAGTTCCTACAACTAAATTATGCTAGAGATTGTCAGAAATGAAATGAATAAGAATTGTCACCTTTCTCCAAAATTCATTATCACGTAGTGAATGATGGCATGCACATAAACGGGTGTATTAAAAGGCATATTGAGATAAATGGTACTGTTCACTTTGCAAGGTTGAGGGGCGACAGATATGATGTGTTTTATAGAACTCCCAATCTCAGTGAAAATTTCCAAATCATCTTCATTAGGCACAAAGAGTCCTATCAGAATGGATAACAAGGAAACATTGTCTAATTCCTTCCAGGTACAATTAAGAGTGTCCTTCAAGGCAGAGTATGGTATTAAAGGGGAAGACAAGGAAAGCCTGCTTTAACTAGAGAATGGGGAAAAGAAACAATATGCTCCATGAACTAATAGCCTTTCAGCCTCATTGGCAGGTGCCCAGAATGACACTAGCAGAAGACTTCCGTGGCAGTAGACACGTACTCCAAGGAGGTGGAACACAGTCGACAATTATCTGCTGTTCGTTGGGTTTGAAAACGAGGCAGTCAGCAAGCTTCGTCAGTTCGGTGTTCCTGCCTGGCCTGGGTGAAATCCAGATGGAACGGGGCTGCGTAGGGGTGGCCTTGCCGTGAGCGGGGAGCAGCGGAGAAAGAAGGCAGAGCTCAGCCGGCGTCACAGGATGAAGTCACGGGGTTGGCTGGTGGCGATGCTGACGGTGAAGAGGGTTTTGGCCACCAGTCGAGGACCTCAGCTCTTTCTCAGAGCGTGCCATACCTGACTTCTGCCCTGTCGGATTCCTGGTACATACTTTGTGGAAGATCCCCTGAGCCGTAGAAGGAACAGGAGGCCAAAATCTCTGAACAAAAGACGACACGCCTCTCGTATTTGAAACCGGGTAAAGGAGACCAGCCGTCCGTATTGTTCTAAACCATCAGCCACACGCCAGGCCCTCTTATGTCGGAACCTATTTGACTGGAAAGAAAGGTTTTCAACCAGTTTTTCAAATAAGTTCTCATGCTTCACAAAAGGTGGGGGTGAAGCCTGATTCAGCTCTTGTTTAGAGATACAAAACGTTCCAAACCACAGATCATAAAGTTTTTGATATATTTGTAACACTGCAACATGGTGTATATATTTATTTTTCACTTCAGACACACATGTATGCATTATATGCATGAAGAGATCATACTTTATGTCTATATATGTGTATGTGCATGTGTAAGTAGACATACATGCATATTATGTGGAAAAGTAGACATGTACATATATTGACATCATATATGTATGTAGACCCATTGCATATGTGAATAAATAGAATACCTTTGTAAATTATATATAAATTTTTGTGGAACTAAAAATAATCCAAGGATGTTTGTATTTTCCCCCAAGAAACTAGAACAGTAGCTACAAAAAGGCATCTAATGCATTAGCAAATTTATGCACGTAAACTCTTTACATGTTTTTATATTTTTGCATCCTATGGTGTGCAACATTAGCCAACTGAAAGAAACACACAGGTAGGAGACCTGCAAAGAAGCAGCGGGAATAATCAAGGCGAATTCTTGTGTTCGGATGGCAACCGCCCCGTGCCCAGTTCCGCTAAATGCTCCGTTTAACGCACGCCCCGTCCCCCAAGCCCTCGCCCTCGCTTCCGTTCCGCAGACACAATTACGTTTGGGGGAGAGCCATGCTGAATACAGGATGCCCTTTTCTTCTTGCTGAACAGAATCCAAACCGAGGTGTCACTCCCAGGACCTGCTGCGGCGGCGGACGGAGTCCATCGCGAGGGGCCCCTTTGGGATTCATCGCGCAGTCCTGATTTTCAAACCTTCCTGTCAGAAAGGTTTGGTCTAAGACATCCCCACGCAAGGGTGTCCTCTGATGCCTTTCTACCACACGTTGGCTTTTATGGGATTTGAATGCATTCATCAATCCCTAAATAGGCGACTAAAAGTATGTCATCAGAAAGATTGTCCCGACGAGTCCTGTTTCCATTTCCAACTAATTATAAAATGCTTTCACACAGCCTTGGTTCAATAAGGCGCCCTGTAACCAACGGGGAATATGCAATGTGGCAAAGGAGTCTTAGGAAATACCTCCAACACGAAGCTTTATATTATTAAAAATAGGATAGGGCACGCAAATGACCATGCACAAAAGAGACAAAGATTTAGAACTAATCATCAACGTTATTACTGAGTTAATGTTGAATCTGTCGTCTAAATAGGCTACGGTTACCTACCTTTGCTGGATTTCCTGGTTGTTAATCAAAACGGTCCTTATCAATGTCTACCTTTCAGCGTAGATCAAATCAATGGAGGACATTTCTAAACGTTAGTTGATGAATTTCTGCAAGGGCTGTATTTTATGGCTTCTGTGAATGTGTTAGTCTAGGACTAAAACCTTTGATGTCTGACCATGGGGCATTGCAGAGTCAGAGGCTCAAAAATCTTTAAGCTGCAGGTGCATTTGCAATGGATTTTTCTTGCTTGTTTCCCAATGGCACCTTTTAAAAATATTTTATTGATGTTTTTTTAGAGAGCGGAGAAGGGAGGGAGAGAAACCTCAATCAGTTGCCTCTTGTGTGCACCCCGATCGGGGACCGAGCCTGCAACCCAGGCACGTGCCCTGACCAGGAATAGAACTGGTGACTTTTTGCTTTGCGGGACGATGCCCAACCCACAGGGCCACACCAGTCCAATCAACTTCTCTAACATGATGATACATGTATTATACCTGTGTTATGCATATGTGCATACACAGACATACGGTGTTACATGAACTCAGGAGTCTTATGTTCATTCAATTCAGTATTTATGAACACAGATATCTATTTTCATGCCTTCAATCTGAGCTTCTCGTTGCAGATCTCGAGGTTAAATTCCTTTAAGAAAGTGACTGTAGCATACACAGATCTCAGACATTCTTCTGCATTTTTAGTGTCTTTCCCAGTTCTGTCTTTGATATTTTTCCTTGAACTTTGCATGCTGGGTTCAATTATTGAACTAATAATTAGTACTAAGGTACTAATTATTGCAAATACCCCCAAGACTGTGGGTCCTTTCCAATCCCTCCAGTGAACATACGAGCTAGACTAGGTGCCTCCTTGAGCTCTGGGAATCAAACTTTTCTGGCTCTGGGGCTCTGTAGGTGGCAAATGCGCCGTTTTTCTTTCTTTCAAGGGATGGCTTAAAATTGGGCTCTGAAGTTTAAGCTACAAAAAAAAATCATTCCTCATTTAAACCTTTCTGCTCAACATGCATTCAGTGAAATGCATTGCCCATGAAGAAAGTCCACCGACAGCTTCCAGAAAAGGTGGCCAGGAATCGCCCACGAAGGGAAGGGAATTTTGGGTGGCTTCTTTTTCTTTGAACTGATACTTGGACGCTGTGGCAAAAATCCCTTAAATTATCCACCACAGCACCGTGCTTAGTGATTTGGCAGGACTCAGGACCGCTGCAATAAAGCATTTTAACAGGCTGCAGGAGTCCAGGGAGCACTGCTTATTTCTTCCTATGCTGTACTCTCTTAAAGAAAGAATACTCCTGTTCCAAATGTTACTGCTCCGCTCACAAAAACAGAGAATTGTCCTCTTTACCTGAAAAAGGAGGTCTATTTTTTTATGAGCTCAGGGCTGATACGTGTGAAATTAAGGGGTCAGACAGGCTATAGAGATTTCACCAGAGGATGTGTTATTTATTATGTTTCCTAGTCTTTTGCGAAGTTGATGGGGCAGATGCTCAGGACTTCGGAAATTGTGGTGGGAAGATTGGACACTATTCTGACGTGACATGTCCTTGCTCATTTCACTCGGGATGCTTGCATGAGTCTCTCTGCCTGACTTGCAGGAACATCTTGTAATATCCTTGCCTGACATATTATCTCAATAAAGATGCTGCCTCTCAAAGAAATGTGCACGTCTTCCCAGGCCTGTGCTTTGCAAGGGCTGCGGGGAGGGAGGGCTGTTCACCGTGTGCTCTGTTGGTGATGGAATCCTTAATCAAGTCAGCCTCCAAGGACGCCTGGTGGAACGTGAAAGAAGGAAGCGGAACTGTGAAGGGTGCGGGGTGAGACATGGAGGAGACTGGGCACGTTTGCCTTTCCTCTCTCGTCCCTAAGGGCTCCTTGCCCTTTCTCTTTCCAAGACCACTGAGCTCTACGTGGTTGAGGGGAAACCAGCCTTTGCGGAAGGTGCTAACTTCTATGTATTGGGTTGACCGAAAGGTCCATCTGGCTTTTTCTGTATGAGGATTCTGGTAGCGTTTGCTTGTCTTTAACTTTCTTTGAAACAATTGTGTGTGATTGTACCCTACCAGTGTGCACTCAAAAAGAAAACACTTATCAAAACTGGTGAATCTTTTGCAGCCGTTTCAATACGAAGACGGAAGAAGATATGTCATCTTTTCAGTACTTTGTTATTTTAAGAAAAGTAAAAACACAACTGAAATGCGAAAAAAGAAAACCAAAAAACGAAGAGTGTGTAGTGTACAGGGAAGGTGCCGTGGCTGATCGAATGTGTCAAAAGTGGTTTGCGAAGTTTCTTCACACCGTTGACGTTTTGGTCAAATGATTCTTTGCCGTGGGGCTGCCTTAGGCATTGGAAGATGTTCAGCAGCACCCCTGGCCTCCGTCCGCTGGAAGGCAATAGCGGGAGAAAGCCGATATGCTCAAAACATCCCAGTCAATAAAGCTATTGGTGAAAATGAAGAAAAATGTGTCTTTTATTTTACGGAAAAAAGGTAACAAAGTTTTTGGCCTGCCCAGTACAAAGGGTGCTGGGCACTGAAATGTGCTCCCCTCAAATCTATAGGTCGCATCCATAGACCTCAGTGCGAGCGCATTTGCTGGTAGCAGGGCATTCATGAGGTCATTTAGGCTGAGTGAGGCCATAAAGCGTGGGGTTCTCATCCGATGAGAGTAGAGGCCTTCGAGGAAAAGGAAGAAACATAGTTTTCTTTCCCTGCCCATGAACACACGCGTGAGTTAGAAAGAACAGCAGCAGAGAAGTGTGCACACAAACAGGACTCCAAGCGAAAAGGGTAGCCACAGTCCTCCACAGGGACTGTCATTCCGCACAGAACCTCGACTAATGCTTGTGGACATCCAGGTTTTGCCTCAGAAAAAAAGGTTGACAAAACAAGGTTATACAGGAGAAGCAAAGTGTCGGGAGCCTTCCGGTAAGAATGTAGAGATAAGTACTTCTTCCTTTTAATAGGTAGCCGTGCCAGAGAATTTGCTCATAAAAACAAGAAGGAGGCCGGGTAAGTGAACAATCTTTGTTATAAAAATGCCCACGATGGAGGAGAGAGGAGGAACCCAGGTGATCCCCCCCCCCCCCGCCCCATTCACAGAGAAGATAAAGGAAAATTCTCACACCAAATAAGCCTTTCTTAAAGGAACTATTCTTGTAGAACAGACTCACGGAAACATGAGCACATTGGAAGTGGCTGGTGCAGTGAACCGTGGCCGATGTGCCAGCTAATCTTTCCAAGAACAGGCGTGCATTGTGTCTGCAGGCTTGAGCTAACACCAAAGGCGCCTGTGGGATTGCAGAACCCCCAGCAGAGGAGGGGAGCCCGGGAGAAGATGCGATTCTTCTGTCTACCAGCAGGTACGGAGCTTGCTGTGTTGTTCTTCAAGTCCCAGGGGACCTGGCAGGGTCTAGGAGCCTGGACGAAGCGGGCGTTCCCTGTGGTCAGTTAGAATCCAGTGCCCACAGCTCAGACAGTCTGGGGCTGAATGCCAGCCCCGACGCGTCGTCATGGAGCAGTGCTCAGGATAAAAGTACATCTTCCCTTTTCTTGGCTCTTTGCAACGTGTTCTTGGCACTGGGCAACATTCTCACTCTGGTGATTGACTACCCAGGTCTAAAGTAACCAAGGATGGATGCCCCGGGAGACCACTAGTGACGGCACAGTGAGCACCGCATCGCCTTTCAACTCGGGGTACACACATTTCTGTCCTGGGGAGCTGCAGGGCTCAGTGCTCATTAGCCTCCAGCCACACGCATCCCTGCAAAGGGTCTGGCAGATCCTGACTCCTGTGCCCAAGAACAGTGCATTCCTGTGGGTGGCTGTGGGACTCTCAGCCAGGGGCTGCGTGATGGGTGGAGTGTTCAGGATGGGGATGATATGATGCCCTGGGCCAGATGGCTGGGGTAGGGACATGTGTTACAGAGATGGATGCAGGTCCAGGGCCTCTGAAGACACAGATGGAGAGCTGGTGAGCATGGGGTGGGGGGAGCAGAGGGACTGTGGAATGTGTCAGCCGATCAATGAAAAGGGGTGGATATTGGGGAAGACGAGAATGGCCATGCACGCTGGGGCATCCATGGGTGAGCGCTGCAGAATGCAAGAGACAGAACCCGGGGCGGGAAGAGAAAGGGGCAGGTGTCGGGTGTTGGACCAGCCCCTGAGGGCACCTGGTCTCCCAAGCAAATCTTCATGTTTAAACCTGTCTTCCCTTGCTGTGTTAAAAGTGCGTTTAAGTGGGGAAGGATGGAGGGTGGGAAGTGGGGGTGGATGGGGCCGGGGAAACTGGCGGTGGAAAAATGGGGACAATTGTATTCAGACAACAAAAAAAAATGATAGAGGGAAAAAAGGGAGTATCTAAATAAATGGGAAAACATTATATGTTCCTGGACCAGAAAAAATAAGATTGTTAAAATGACAAACCCTATCGCAATCACAGCGGACTTTTTCGCAGAAGTTGACAAGCTGATGTTAAAATTCAAGTGGAAGTTGAAGGGGGTCAGGGAACTCACACTTCCTAATTTCAAAGCTAACTACAAAGCAACAATAAAATAATTTTTAAAAAATAAAATAAAAGTGCCAAGATCAGTCCAAAAAAGTATTCAAGACAGTGTATTATTGGCGTAAGAATAGACATGGATAAATGGAATAGCACTGAGGGTTCTCAAACCTCAACGTGTACTGTCAGATGATCTTGGGCGAGGGCGCAGGACAATTCAACGGGGAAAGAAAATTTTTGGAAAAATTGTGCTGGGACAACCGGATAGCTGCATGCAGAGGAATGAATGAAGGTGGACCCCTCCCTTACACCATAAGCAAACATTAACACGAGATGAAAAACAAAGTGTGTTTTGTGAACATAGGAGTGTGCATGTTACTTGGAATAACTGAGAGAAAGTCAAAACAATCGTTGCGGAAAAAAAACAATGCAATGGGTGGACAGAGGAGATGAAGGAGCCCATGAGCGATGAATCACAGGAGCTTTTTGAGGGAAGAAAAGTGTGGTGGGAACAGGAAGAAAAGTTTCCTTCATGGCGCAGTCCTTAAACACAGGCATTTTCTTGCGGTGGAAAAAGAAACGTAACAGGTAACTTTGCACATAACAGGAGGCAGAATCAAGAAAAGGTGTCACCGTTTTGAAAAATAGAAAGAAACAAATTCACAACAGACCAGGGGAAATTAGCCATAATGAGAGAGTTTTTCCCTTCCATGTATAAAAAACTTGACGTGTAAAGGCAGGCTCAGAAAAACGAAATATGAGGTGCATTCATTAAGGAAAGATGTATCCGTTACCAAAGCGATGTGTGAAGTCGTACTGGACGAGTTTTGCCTAATTTTTATCCTGCGTTAGTTTGGTGCCATGCTATTGAATGAAGCAGATAGCCATTTGATCGATAAGCTGTACGTAGACGTTTAATTCAAGATGATAATAAGAAAGCCATTTATATATCGGTATTTTTTGGGGGGTGGGTTACATAATGCCTGGCTCATAATAAACAGCAGGAAGACAACTCTGTTTTAGCTTTGTTATTTATTTTACTACACAAGCGCTACTATCAGAAATAAATATCTACACTTTAATTGATTTTATGTATTTTGTAACTTTATTTTTGCTGTTGACACTATTGCAGATGCCCCCATTTTCCCTCTTGCTTTGGTCTTTCCTCTCAGCCCCTGCTCCCACTTCCCTGTGTCCACACCACGCTGCTGTCCGTGTCCGTGGGCCAGGCGTGCATGTTCTCCGGCTGCTCCCTTCTCCTCCTTTCACCCAGTTCTTTTCCCTCCCGTCTGACAGCTGTCAGTCTGTCCATAGTCCATGCCTCTGGTCCTAATTTGTTCATTAGATCCCGCATATGAGTGAAATCATATGGTGCTTGCTTTTCTCTGACTGGCTTATTTCACTGAGCGCCATACTATCCAGGTCCACCCATGCTATAGCAAAGAAAAGACTTTCTCCTCCTCCTCCCCTTTCTTCTTCTTCTTCTTCTTCTTCTTCTTCTTCTTCTTCTTCTTCTTCTTCTTCTCCTTCTCCTTCTCCTTCTCCTTCTCCTTCTCCTTCACAGTTGTGTAGTATTCCATTGTATAAATGCACCACAGATTTTTTATCCACTCATCTACTGATTGGCCCTTGGGCTGTTTCCAGATCTTGGCTATTGTAAATAATGCTGCAATGAACCTAG
The DNA here is from genome assembly GCA_004027475.1 of Anoura caudifer. Lineage (NCBI taxonomy): Eukaryota > Metazoa > Chordata > Mammalia > Chiroptera > Phyllostomidae > Anoura > Anoura caudifer. The sequence continues at coordinate 100,310 of PVKU01003248.1, forward strand.
GAGTGCATATATTTTTTTCGAATGTGTGTTTCGAGATTCAGTATTTTAAGATGGCATTGAAATGATGACATCATAACATTGTAAATGGAAATTACTTTGCAGAGATTCTTGGGAAAAATCGTAATGGTGTATATATTCTGATCCAAGGTCACTGTGGCCAATGAAAGATTTAATACCGAGATACTTCAAATACAGATGCCTTGGTGATGATGTTTAACTGATCACCACTCATTTGATAGGACAGATGGATTTTCCTTAGCGAAAGGCTTTAAAAAGAGGGTGGACTGGTTCTCCTTTGATTTCCCTAATATTTCCTGAAACTATTGACAGGACTTCCTTTAGAAAGTGTGGTCAGTAATAGACTTGGGGAAAGTTGTTCATAGGGTTTTAGTAGTTAAAGAGATTAAACATTGTCATAAAAATTGCTGATGTTCACTTAAATCACACTTCTTGCAACAATTCTGTTTACTAGGAAACCAAACCTTTCTGGTGGATTTTTTTTTATTTTATTTTATTTTTTGTATCTTGGATGTGAAGGAATAAAAACTTGCCAACCAGGTTTGGGACTTTATTAAAATGAGAGTATTAAATAGTGTCATTTTTGAAGCTCCAGAAAATTCATGTATTTTTCTTGTTTCAGTCTTGTTTTTTTCCTTTTTTCTTTTGACAATAATCAGCATTAAATGGTTTGTTATGAGCTCAGGAAATGTCAAAGAATGTTCTTTCATGGCTTAGTGGTTTTTCTTCCAATTTGTATCTTTCTTTCTTTTTTCTTTTTTTGTTTTTTTACTTTGGCAAAACGACAGCCTGCCTCATTATTTTCCCGCATGTCACCTTTACCTTGTGATAGGCCAGGGCTTTCTTTTTAAACAAAGGTCAAACAAATTATAAGCTTTAGGCTTCTGGTCAGACGTACCATTCATGTGCCAAGATAGATACATTGCAAACAATTCTCAGGCAAAACATGCGGAGCAATGTGGAAATACAAGTTAAATGCAAAGGGTAGCTTGCTTCTGAGGACTCTGATGGGACAGTTAAAAAAAAAAAAACTACTGGAGTCATTTAAAAGTATTTGAACCTATTGCAGTCTTTAAATGCCTACAGGGTCATTGAAGGTGAGTGGGTCCAGAAAGGCTCAGGAAATCTTGGTGCTAACACACCTGTGCCCAGAGCGAAAATGAGTGTGGCCCATTTTTCCTCTTTCTACTCAGCGTGGAGAGGTTGGCAGGAGACAAGCAGGTGTGTTCGACCAGCTGTTTCTCTTGAGATGTCAGTCAGGTTGCTTGTCCACCCCTAAAGCCACAACAACCCAAAAGACCACCCACGGCCGGTAAGGGTTCCTTATGACTTTGCTTTTTCTGCTTGCTACTCATATTTGGATGTAGTTGCATCTTTTCAAGGGGTATCGGAACAACGCATCTTTCTCTGTCTGCCACATAAGAGCACAACCCCCCCCATCATACATCATTTTGGATGAGGCTGCTAAATACACTGTTTATTCGTTATGTTTACAGGTGGAAGAAGGATCAAAGGTTCACACATTAAAAGTCACTTCCACTGTTTTAGTAACATTTTCCATACTGAAAATATAAATGATGGATATGCAAAGCAAGCAGCATTGCACATTGGGGTCTATAGTCAATCCCTTGTTTATGATATACGAGGTGCACCGTCAATTTAAGTTAAACTTGGGTGTGTCTTGTTATACATTCCATTGAGTGACTGCACCACAGTCTGTGAATGATTCCACACCGTAGCCCACTTAGACAGGTTCCTTTACATGCTCTTTAAAAACATCGAAATCTTGCTAATAAGAAGGCAAAGTCAAGTACAGGGTCCAGCACAAATAACACCCCTTGTTTTATGACAAAATATTTTACTACAAAAATCGTCAGCATGCAATTCCGCAACATCGCAATGTCACACTCAAGCACGCCCTACGGCATTTTAGGTGAAATGTTCAAATTAAAACTATACATTAGGACACCCATATTATGACCCGACCAACCACACTCAGGCAGCTGTTCCTTCTGTCAGACCCGGTAGATTTGTATGTGTAGACTCTAAAATGTAGAGTCGACATCTTCTTGCCCAGGGATTTTTCTGAAAGTCATCTCTGTGTTGCTGGACCACCCTCCTGATGTTTAGATTGGGGTCCGTAAAACTATTCTCTATTTACACGCTTGAGTGATTTATCTAATAAACTGGGAATATGGAACTCAGGAAGTTTTCTTTAATGCAGTACATTTTGCATTATAAAAATGTACATATATATTTATTTCAAAGTTACATTCAATTTATTGGGGTAGCATTGGTTAGTAAAATTGTATGGGTATATTCTTAAATAATTTAAATATTATTTTCAAATATATTAAGTAGCTTTCCTTCACTTTGTGTTATGTTCCAGCACTCTATGCCATTAGACAATCTGTAAAATCTGTATCCTGTGCCCAATTCTTTTTGAATTAATGGTTGGTTTGTGATTTTGTAAAAATTGAATTTACTGGGGTAACACTGGATAATGATTATATAGGTACAGTTCTATGATATACCATCGGTATATTGCGCTGCGTGACCCCTACGCAAGGTCAAATCCTCTTCTGTCCCCATGTACTTGACCTCCACCCCCTTCTCTGGTTACCTCCATATTGTCGTGTCGATCGCTTTCCGAGTCTTTTTCTTGATTATGCGTTTGTTGTTTTCTGTTTTGTATCTTGCATATGAGTGACATCATATGATGCTCACCTTTTTCTGACTAAGTTTGCTGAGCATGATATCCTCAAGATCCATCCATATACTGTTGCCAATGACAGTATTTTATAGCTTCTCATGGCTGAGTCGCATGCCATAGTCTGTGTACGCCACATCTTCTTTATCCAGTCCTGTGATCGAGGGACACCTGCGTTCTTTCCATGTCTTGGCCACCACGGCCAATGTCGCGATGATGCAGGGATGCATACGTCTTTGTAGATACATATTTTCAGATTTTTCAAGCAGAAACCCCAGGAAGGGGTGGCTGGGCCGTAGGGTAACCCCCTGGGGAGTATGGATACCTCATGCATTTGGGTGGATACCTGCGCTGAACCCTTACTTCCAGGTTTGTGTGTTCATGCCGTTGGCCGGTGCTTTGCAGAAGCAAGCTGAGACGGACTCTCCCATGGTGGCTCTTGTGGGGAGCCGTCTCCTTACCCTGACATACTCACGCAGGGCCAGGATGCACACGTAGCATCTAAGCTTAGTCATCATGCCTGTTGTTGAAGGAACATAAACAGGTGTGTTCTTGGAAACAGCATCACACAGAGCAAAGTGACGTTCCCTGGACAGCGGGCAGACTGGGGGGAAACATGTACGGTGGGGAGATGTCCTGAGACACAGCATTGCCTTGCGGGTAACAAGTTTCTAACAGCAACAAGTTCTTTTGTGACTCGCCTGTTTAGCAACCCAAGTTGCTGTGGGTGTGCGGGAGGGAGATAGGAGGACTGACTGACCACAGCCCATGCGGAAGCGGGAATCCCTGGCTCCCTAATTTTATAGCATGTCGGCTGTGTAATACTGGGTTTTAGAGAATGACTTACCTCTGAGAGGTGCCCCTGGTGCTGGTCCACAGCTGGGAAGAGTCCATGGTGAGCCCCATGAGCGGGCCTGGCTGTCTCGACTCCCTCTGGGGAGCTGTATTAAATCCAAAGCAATTGTAGGAGATGTTTGCCCACTTGCTAAGCAGAAGCTCTGTCAGACACAAGATGTTCCTAAGAACTTGGTGCCTTGGCTGATACCCTGAAGGGATGGAGCCGTGGAGATAATTTGCATGGAGTGTCCTGAGTAGCCGCTCTATCAAATTCTTATTCTGCAAAGTGCCTGAAGTGTGAAAACACCATAGACTTTCGCCATGTTCTGCCACCGTTGGAGAACTCGCCATCCACAGTTAGGGGGCTTCATTGTGGTTTTAATTGACACGCAGGGTGAAAGTACGCAATGCCAAGGAGCAGAAGAGGAAGGTGTCTTGAAGGTTTATGGTGTGTGTCTGAGGGCACAGGTATTTGCCCTTACTCATTCATGCATGTGAATTATGGCTTCCCCTGATGTGAGACGAGTACCCGTGGTATAAATTAGACATCTCCAAAACCACGTCTGTTCTCAGAAGCGGAAGATGGGTGGCAGGCGGCGGCGAGAGGGGAGGGCAGAGGTGGAATCCAGCTGAAGGACTTTCTAAAATCCATCACATTGGAAGTTAAGCAGAACCCTGGGCTTCCATTCAAATTTAAACTAAGGAACACTCCAAGGAATCCTGGACACAAATTGGACACAGTTCTCCCATCTTGCTTACGCACCATCCTTCTTCCCCCATCGTCACCACGCTTACGGCCTTTGTTAAGGAAATCTCAAAGTTAATCCAGAATGAAAGAAAAGCAGGAAAACACACATGTGTGATACCACCAAGCAGAGGGCTCACAGGTCCGGGCTACTTACTGTACATTTTTGCGTGTGTGTGTGTGCCGCTCTGGCTGCTGTTGCTCATTGATAAGCCTTTGAAACTCACTCACACACAGACAACAGAGTGGGCGGATGAAGAGGGCAAAGGGCATTAATTACCTCGCGATGGAAGGAGACTTGACTTGGGGCGATGGACACAGGCTGCACGACACAAAGGTTGTGTTATGCAATCACACACCCGAGATCCATACCATGCTCTTAACTATTGTTACCTCAATCGACCTCAGCACGGATAAGGAAACGCAAAATAGAACGTGCCTCTATAGGTGCGGTCAAGAGGTTACACGTTATCATGCATTGTAAATAGTAATAAATTACAAAAACAAGAGCCCCCCTCAACAAGAGTGAGCCTGGAGCTGATACAGTACCTGCAACCTGTTCTGTAGCGTTTAGGAGACCCTGTGTGTGTCACGTCTGCTTCGCCAACGGTTCACCGGCAATGAGTGCGCAACACAGACAAGGTCAAAAAGAAAATGCTTGTTAGACGTGCGTGTAAACGGCTGGAGTTCACGGTCCTTCACTTTACCCTTCTGATGTTAAAATTGGGTGTGCGCAGGTGAAGAGGTACCACGCACTCTTTGTGTGTGTTTACCTAAATCGGCTACTTCTTTCAACATCTAACTGTGCTGATGGTATCGCTGCAGGTTATTTCTGTCGTAGGTCGTTCTAAGTTTCCCCCTTTCCCAATGGGCAGATGCATATGAGTTCGTTTTAAAGATTTTATTTTTAGAGAGAGGACAAGGGAGGGAGAAAGCGAGGGAGAGAAACATCCATGTGTAGTTGCCTCTCGTACACCCCCCTACTGGGCACCTGGCCTGTAACCCAGGCATGTGCTCTGACTGGGAATCGAACTGGCAGCCCTTTGCTTTGCAGTCTGGTGCTCAGTCCACTGAGCCACATCAGCCAGCGTGAATATATGTGTATTTTAACAAGAGGAATGTCACCAGAGGGGCTGCCGTTGAAATGGTATCATTGATTCAATTATGCTCTGCCCTCCTCCCCCCCAAAATATCTTTAAGTCCTAACCGCAGGTACCTGTGACACAACCTTCTCCGGAAACAGGGTCTTTGCAAATGACATCAAGTTAAGATGAGGTTATTAGGTGGATTTTAACTCAATGTGACAAATAAAAACAGGACTTTGGACATAAAGAATAATTTTGGACAAAAATGTCATTAGGAGTTAGGTAACTATTTAGAGTTGTATTATGTATTCTTTAACTGGTAGTTTTTGGGATCTGCCAGAACCCTATAATTTTCTTAAACCAAGGAAAACATGCTAATGCGTGAACAACGAACTTCAGCAGCCCCATCCCTCCGTGTGTCAGCATTCATTAGAATTAAAGTTTAATGTGGGCACAAGCCTTAATTGCATCGATGCAGAACAGAGAGAAGGAAGCTGCCTTCCCTCGTCACGTGATGAAGAAAATTGGCCTCCTCCCCACAAAGGGCAGGAGGATGTGTGAACCCGAAGAGATTGTTTACAGTAACATTACTTCCACCTTCCTGCCGCCACCATCATCCAGAGCACCTCTGTGCTCAACGGATTATTTTAATCTCGAAGGCAAAGATGAAAAGTGCCACCTTCAAAAAGCAAATCTTTAGGTGGGAACGTTAGCCCGTTTGCCTGAAAAGCCATTTATTTCTGCTCCCGCGGAGCAATTTGCTGGGGGGTGGGGGGGAACATTTCCATCTCTGCCAGGAGATTGGAAAATGAAACTGTGAATGGGTGCTTTTCTCTCCGTGGCTGCGGGTGGGGGCAGGGGGTGAGGGGGGTGTGAGGAGGCTCCAGCAGCCTTTCCTGCCTGCTCTGCAAGGCCAACCTGTGTGTGGACACTCTCCAGCCAAAATCTGAATCAAGACAGAGCTTTTGACAAAATACCAGTTTCGGTTTGGGACTCCAGGGCAAAGAATTTTTTTTTTTTTTATTAAATGGTTCCCAAATGACTCAAAGCTGTTCAAATATAAATGGTAATTGGTTTATTTCCATCAGAAAAGATTTTCCCAGGCAAGCTCTGTGGCTCGGTGGCAGGGGGTCAGAACGCACCCCTTCTGGTGCCTGCTGTATACAATGCAATTCCATCCTGGAACTCCTTCCTTCAAGACTCATTAGCATAATCGTTAACACCTAACATGCCCTGGGGTGAGGGGAGCCAGCAACTTCCTCTAAGAAGAAGATTGCCTGACTGCATATAGAAATCTCCTCCTCCTGCTTTCTAAAGACTATGCATCTTACCTGACACATACTAAGAAGTACAGCCTATGGTCAAACTTCGAGTGAGAATAAAGGAACCCTGGGAACTACCGCGCACCAGGACAAGAGGCGGAGTGTGGCTGCCGCAAAACATGCCTTTTGGGGTGTTGATTTTAAGCTGGTTATTCTTTAAGAAACAAAAGACCCAGAAGCAACCTCTGCCCCTCCCCCTCACCTGCCTGAAGGAATTCAGGTGCAAACCCTGCTGCTGCAAAGGGACCAGCAGCACAGCATGGACGGATGCGGGAGAGACGCTGCACGAAGGAAAGGGGTAGAAGGACTCCTGCTGGTGGGCCAGGACAAGGTGCCACGTGGGTTTGGATTAACTGCAGATCGTGGCCCCAGTCCAGAACCCAATAGGAACCTCAACAGCCCAATGCAGCTTGGGTCTCATATCCTTACAGCACACCCCCACCCCTCGCCCAGTGCACGTCGGTGAGAAAACTGGACATTTCCTCCTGTGTATCTGTGCCGTGGTAGTTTGATGATGAGCCGGGCCAGCCGCAAGTACTTGAAAAGGTGGGAGGGAAATTATCCGTTGAGCTTCACGCTAATTCAAGGTTTGAGAAGTGCTGAGAAATAACAAAGGAGCACTGTAGTCTCCAAAGGGAGGGCTTTCGAGGTTTTAATTTGAACCTCCACACAATCCCCCAGACGACGAGAAATCTTCCACCTGCAGAGGTAGCCCAAAGCTCAGCTTGCCAGGAGCACCCAGCGCAGAAAAGGAGGAAGAACCTGGTCTGAATTTCTAGGCTCTGTGTCTTTGCACAACTCATTTCTCACGTCCGCAGTCCATCTTTCCTGATTGGAAAGTGTAGAGAAATTATAGCCGTGTGCTAAAAATTTTGGTAACTACACAAACGTGCTATAATTTCTGATCGCTCTTGTGAATTTGTTGAGCAATTAGACAGTCAGGATTGAGAAACATTTCATGGAAGAAACATGTGTAAACTCTCTGGCCACCGAGACTTGAAGTTCAAGTTTAGCAGCCTCTGGTGGATGGCTTGGAGCACAATTGAGAAAGATGCACAGAGATTCCCCAGTACCTGCTGCCTCCTACCTGCATCGCCCCCTGCCCCCCACTGTGTCCACACAGGCTACGATCCACGAACCTACACTGACAAACTATCATTCCACGAAACCCAAGGTTGACGGTAGGGTTTACTGCTGGTATTAACATTGTATAAATTTGAAGTCCACTTCACGTAACATCCATGAACGATTCACACAGTGCCACTCACAATACTGAGCAAGTGTCCCCAAGATATCGTCCCCCCAAAAGCAACTCGGGCCCCATAAATCACCCCCTCACTGTTCCATGCGCATGAGTAATGTGCCTTCTTTCTCCAGGGACTTGCCTGTTCTGCACATTTTATGTAAACGGGCCAGTGTGTTCGTTTTTCACATCATGATTCTGTGAAAGGTCCAGGGACACCAGCCTATGATAGCACGCCAACGTGAGATACATTAGCCATGTTGATAGCGTGAGATGGGAAACACAGCCACAACACGTGACCAGCAGAAATGGTCTGAACGCGGGGATCTGTGCTCATGACTCCATCACCAGTTGTCACGCGGCTCTTTGTTTGTGTTTTCATTATGCTGAAGGGTCTAACTCGTAGGCTGGTGTCCCAGGTTTGGAAATGATGAGGTGTCCAAAAGCCAGGGCGGAACAGCTGACTCCCCAATTCTCCCTGATTTGGTTTTCAAGTCTCACCTCAGTATAGGCTTGTATCTTTCCTTCTCCCCCGTAGAACTGGATGGAACACCCCCCATTGACATCTGCCTCCTTTGGCTTTATTATACATCGTAAGGACTAAAAAAATTGATGTATTCTGCAAAGAACGTAAGTTATTGGGAAAAAGGCTATATTATGTGCGGTCACACCAGTGACAAATGTTCTGGGTATAACTGACCCAACAAGACACCAGCTTCTCAAATTTTTTTTGAGCAAAGTTTCAGAGGACGGAATAAACCCCACACATGGTGATTTCTGTGTAAACCCCAAAACGAACCGATTCTGTCCTATGGAAGCACAGAAGCGACCTCTGATTTTTGCCGTTTTGGCCTTTTCCAGAGTGTCCTAGGGTGAGAATCCTTCAGTATGTAGCCTTTTCTGATGGACTTTTTCCACTTTACGATACACTTTGCGTTTCCTCCATATTGTTCCCCAGTTTGCCAGTTGATATATTCCGGGTCACGGAATAGTATCCCATTGTCGGGATGCATAGCTGTGCGGCTTTGCATTCACCTGTTGCAGGGCATTGCGGTCACCGGTTCCATTCTAAGGCAGGTAAAACTTTTAACGCACACGTTCTCTGTGGCTCGCGTCTGGCTTCTCACCCCTTGGTTACCTGGTTGCTGAGCTCATAATTTTCCTGTGGTTTCCTCCCCTGTTGTAAATGTCTGCATCGGATTGGCAAGATGGGAATCAAACAATAACAGTTAACCGAATAAGAGGGGGAAAAATATAAGCTCCCGCAAACGACTCATTCTTGTCCGTGTGCCTGAACGAGAGAAGGAAACTTTTTCTCCATGAAGGCTGAGTAAAAAACATGAGAATCTTGTCTCCACCGCAGCTTCAGCTGAAGGATTCAAATGAGGTGGTTTTCAGCCATCTTAAAAATGACTGTTAACATTACTGTGGGAATCCACTGAGATTCTGGATGTGAATAATTTTTCAGTTAGTATCAACAGCCTGCTACCTAGCACTTTGCAATTCCCCAAATGTGAGAACTATTCTAATCACGCGGCCCTTAAAAATAAATGTGTTGCCCTGGGTTGTGTGGCTCAGTGCTTGAGCCCTGGCTTGCAAGACAGGAGGTCGCTGGTTCGATCCCTGGTCAGGGCCCATGCCTGAGCTGCAGGCCAATGCCCAGTTGGGGGCATGCAATCAATGTTTCGGTCACACATTGATGTTTCTCTCCCTCTGTTTCCCCTTCCTCTCTCTAAAAAAATAAAGAAATAAATAACATCTTTACAAATAAACATGTTAGGTGTTACTGTTGTCTTTTAATGTTTTACGAGACAGAATCCACGCCCTGATTTTTGGGTGCATGCCTTCTAAGTAAATTGGCAAAGAGGAAAAAAAAAAAAAAAAACAAACTATGCCCCGAATCCGCTGAGCCTGTGATGATTAATCCCGCATTTGCAGAACAGTTTTGGCATCGGAGGCATTAGCTCCGGAGCAAGGCAGCGGCTTTGGAAACTGCCAGCCCCCTCGGCGAGGGCGGGGTGCGGGAGGCGGGCAGGGGGACGCTTCTGTGCGCCGTGGCGAACATCCGTGTGAGGGATGGGCTGTCGTCATTCCCGGCCGCAGGGCAGGGTTGGCCTCTCAAGCAGAATGAGTAAGGGTGGACTAGGATGGCCCGTCCACGGCTAATGAAGCCGAGATATTAAAGGCACTCCATCATCGCATGGGTGCCTGCGCACCTGAAGTCTGTTTATTAAAAAAGCATTTATCTAATGGCCCGTCGCCAGCGATTACCAGAAGCGGTCAACGCCGGTAGCGATGGGGAGGGGACTGCGAGGCTTTGAAAAAAAAGGGACGTCCTCCTACCCTCTGCTGTCCCAAGCGTAGAGCAGGTGTTCGCCTGGAAAGGAAAATTGTTGGTTGTCTGTACTTGGCACTTGGCTTTGAGTGAGCTTGGCTACGGAGCGAATGATTCAGTCTAATTCCCAGCGCGGGGAGTGAGTGAAGCCAATAGTTTTTATTTGTTTCTTCCCTCAAGTCATTTTTACGGAAAGTAGTGGTCTCAGGACCGATCTAATATGGGAAGAAAATTCTGTGTTATCCAAACGGCAATGACATTTCTCGGAGAAACCCTATGATGCATCTAGAGTATGTGACAGAAGACACCGAATATTTTATTACTTTCAGGTGCACAGCCTAGTGGTTAGACAATCATACTATTTACAAAGGATTACGGAAGGATCCTTTTCATAAGTCTAGTTCTCACCTGGCCTTATATATACTTTTTACAATATCATTGACTATGTGCCCTGTGCTGGATTTTACATCCCATGACTATTCGGTAACTACCCATTTGCACTTCTTTCCTTCACCTTTTTCACCCAGTTCCCCAACCCCGACTCCCATCTGTTAACCATTGGTCTGTTCTCTGTATCTTTGAGTCCGTTTCTGTGTGGTTTGTTGGTTTATATTGTTCATTAGACTGCACATATGAGTAAAGTCATACACTATTTGTCTTTCTCTGGCTTATTTCACTGACCACAACACTCTCTAGGTCCATCCATGTTGCTGCCAATGGTCGTGGTTCCTTCTTTTTTCATGGCTGAGTTGTATTCCACAGCCTATGCAACCACTTCTTCTCTATCCAGCATCAGTTCTGGTGTATGTAGGGACTCCCAGTCTGACGGTATAGGACGCTGACGATGCTTCTATACAGAATCCTGAAAACACTCCAGTCTGCTCCCTGGCTGCCCAGTCTTGGCAGGTAGATGCTCTGTCCTGTGAGAGGCGTAACTGCCGGCTCTCTGAGGTCCTGCCTCCTCCCTCAACACGTAAGTGTCAGAGCTGCGGACACACACGCTGAGCATTGTTTTCCAGGCGGCGCAGACAGGGGGCTGCTGAGCCTTTCTGCAGACACATCCGTGAGGTTTCGCAGCTCGTCGTGAATCCTTCCCATGTCCAGGCAGACCGGGGCCCATCATCCTGCAGATGTTTGACAAATCAACTCCTCGGATCCCTTTTCATGCCTTAATTCGCCCTCCTTTGATCTAACGTTTAGAAATTCTACTGGAGATCTGCCTCTTGCTGGCTAGGACGTGGGGCCCCCGTTTCCAGTGTGTTCAGCAAGCCCGATGGGATCGTGCAAAGAATACTTTTTAGTGCCAGCTCTAATTTTGAAGTGCATTTAATAGTCATACTCCGAGGGGGACCCCTTCCGGTTACACATCCCAGACTAGATTGTGGGGCTAGCTTTCCCTTAAAAAGTGGGCGTATGGTTAGTAAATCCCGCCTTTTGCGTTTCCGCAGCTACTGGAGAATACGAAGCGCCCGGACAGGAGAGCACTATAATTCCACCTATCCTCTCAGCCTTCCGCGGTAGACTGAATTCCTGCCGGGCAAAGCTCCTTTTCTGCTCATTTCTCTAATTCTAGCTTCAGCAGGGAGCTTTACGGCAGGGATGAACCCAATACACACTGAAAAGATGCTGGAAAGAAGGAAAAAGAGGGAAGTAGACACAGGGAGGGAGAGAGGCAGGTGAGGACGGGACAGAGGGGTATTTATGGAGCCGTGTGGAACAAGTGACAAAGTGTTGGAGAAGCGGGCCAAGTTTTTCACTTTTCGGCTGTGAAATGATTACGTTGTTGAAACCGATGTACCATTATTCAGCCTACAGAGACTCCCATCCTCCTGTTGTTTATCCACTGAGAAGTGTGGCCACATCTCTTGTGATTAATCTTGTCTCCCCCGCGCTCCCTAAAAGGACTTGCAGCTTTTTTTTTTTTTGCAAATTGTGCTTCTGGCTGGTGGGGCCAGAGGGAGATTTTCCAGTGAGGAATAACCCCAGCTGCCCAGGTTATGGGGTGCACAATTCACCTCGGGGGTACAGAGTTGGGGATCTGAAGGCCTAATAGGAGGTCAAGTTCACCACCAATGCGGGAAGACACAGATGGCCCGCCTCGTGACGTTAAACCTGGCGAGTCCTTGGCTTTCTCTGCACCTAGTTTACTGAAAGACTAAACTAGTCCATGAGGCCTTATCCTACATTTGGTGTCCCCACGGGTGTTCATGATGGAATGTTATCCCAAGCATCCGGCTCTCAGCACAGACTCCCGCTGCGTCCGCCAGATAATGTTGCTGAGAGGCTGGAGGATGCTGATTACCCATGTGGGTTCCTCTTCCTCATCCCAAGAGGGGGAAAACCTTCTCTTCCTTCTCAGTTCTTTTCTTCTTATACCCCTGTGGCTGACATGTCTGACCTCGGTCGAACTGAAATCAGATTCGTCTGACAATGATTGCTTCCAAATTAGGAGAAAAGAATGAACCACTGCATGGGTCCAGGTTGTCCAGAGTGCATATAATTTTTTGTTCAGGAGAAGAGAGGGATGAAAAAATGGAGCACGAAGGTTGTTTAGGGCATGATCCTACACTGGTGGGTACACGTCATTTATACATGTGTCCAAACCCACAGAATGGACGACACCAAGACGAACCCTGATGTCCAACATGGACTTCGTGCAATTATGATGGGTTGATGTTGGTTCATCAGTTGTAACACATGTGCCACCTGGTGGGGATGTTGGCAGTGGGAAGGGTGTGCTCGTGTGGACGAGGGGCAGGTGGGAAATCTCTGCACCTTCCTCTTAAGTTTGCTATAAAATTTAAATTCCCCTAAAATAGGACATTTAAAGAAAAAAGTACATAAACTCAACCGCTGTGTAAAAGAAATAAGGACATGGATTTTGGACACTGGGATGCATACACATGGCCAAAGTTTATCATTCACACATTTTTTCCCGAAAATTACCTTTTATGCATAGTTACTTGTATAGTTTATAGTCTATCGAATTTGCTATAAATAAATATTCTCAGGTCTCACTATAAAAAATGATTGATATACTTCTGGGTTTTTGTATTGCAAAAACACCATAAAGTAGTTCTAAAAATTTTTAATTAAAATTTAGAAACTCTAAGTTTTGACTTGAATTTTCCTATTCTATTTACAGTCAGTGTTGCATCGTGAAAATTTACAATCAAAGCATCTTTATTTTATGATTTACTGTGGAAAAAATCAAAACCAAATCATCTGTTTTACACCATGTTTTAATTTTTATAATCAAAGCTTGAAGCTCTCAATTAAAGGACATACTGGGATCCTTTCTTTTGTCGTCTTGAAACCACTGTGTTAATTAAAAACGTCTGAAGAACAAGAGTCATCGGACTAAACTAGAAAAAGAAAGAAAAGAAAAGGTGGCGGAGGGGCCTCCAAAGTTCAAGAGAATTTTAAATGACATTCCAACTAGAAGAATTTCTAGAAGTCAGTTAAATTTTATTGCCTATACTATCATCTTTATAGAAGTTGCCAAACCTCTTGAGGAGTGAATTAAAATGGATTCTTTTGCTTGTCATAAAATAAAGAACATCCTATTTTACCTAAGGGGATTTTCAAAATGACTTTTCAAGTGAAAATCATAAAACTTTAAAAAGAAATCCAGGGAGGTTGTCGACATCATTCTTTTTTTCCCCCCTCAGGAAATTATATAACTAATGTTGCTTAATAAACTTTGAATCTACCATTTGCTCACCTAAGCTCTGTTTCCAAGAGAGAGCGGTGGAGCTGGGTGATAACACGAACCTCTGCCGTCCGCTCTGAGGGCCTTGGCTCAGCTTTGTATCATGGCCACACGCGCCACCTTTCAACGTCCCTGCTTAGGGTCTCAAACCCGCAACTCCTTCCCCACCTGAAGTTCGAGTCAGCCATTCCCAGAGTCCTGGCGTAAACAGCCCAAACCCCAGGGGTTTGTGCCTTCTGTGGTAGCTGAGCAAAAGGACAAATGTGGAAGGTTGCTGTCATTTTCAGGCTCAGAGGTGGCACTGTAGGAAGTGACCGATTTTCGACTGTTTCTTAATTACTGATCAATGCATCAAGTTTCCTTTGTCTCGTGAATACTTTAGACTAGTTGGCTTCTTTCAACCTTCCTTGAAAGTTTTCCCCTATTTTTTTCTTTCTTTCTTCCTTCCTTCCTTCCTTCCTTCCTTCCTTCCTTCCTTCCTTCCTTCCTTCCTTCCTTCCTTTCTCTCTCTTTTCTTTTCTTTTCTTTTCTTTTCTTTTCTTTTCTTTTCTTTTCTTTTCTTTTCGACTATGCTGCGATAGAATTTTTTAAACAGCCAGGTTGTACATGGAGGCTTTGCGTGAAGTGATGGGGGAAATATGAATTTACCTGGGAGAGTCTGTGAAAACACACGGAATACTTCCTACAGTTGCGTCTTCCGTAGTGACTGGTAAAGGATGCATTGTTGATTCAAATGCTTGTGCTGGAAAAGACATGCAAATGAACCTTGAACTTGCATGGCCCCTGCACCTGTCTCTGTGGGTTCATGGAGTAAAGACCCATCATCCTCATGTCTAAGGAAATAAGGATGCCTCGTAGGTAGTGCCTCCCCATCCTGGATTCTAGGTCTGCTTACCCTGCTTATTAGCTTCATGCATTTATGCGGAGGTCAAACGTTCCTGTTTGCACATTCTTCCTGTCCACGGCCCGCCTCTGACCTTGAACACGCACTTGATGCCAGCAGAGACATTACGTATTTTCCCGTTGAACCTTGAAACCCCTGGTAAGGAGGGGCTAAGGAGAACTGTGTAGATATGTATTACCTGAACTTCAACGAGTTCTTGAAATGTCGTCCTAGGTCAGGAATATAGAGGAACTGTTGTAGTGTGTTTCTGGGGGGTTTTTTCACCTGCATTTTAGCATCTGCATGCGCACTCTGGCTGGTAGGAGAATATGTACGGGGAAGGTGACTTTATCTCTACACGCCCAGTGCTCTTGCCTGGTGAGGGATGTTACAAGGGTATTATCAATTTGGTAATGATTCCCCTCCTAACTTGATACTGGGAGAGTCATTATTTCATCTCTGGCTATGTTTTGAGCTTCTCGTTGTTTTCCTAAGGGTTGTCTCTAACTGCATTTTTTTAGTTATATCTCTGAGGAAGCCTGTCAAGGTGAATAAATACATCACAAACTTGGCATCAGTGAGAAGAGCAAGAGAAACCAGACCACCTTTTTTAAAAAAAATTATGAATGTCCCTGCAAATGAGAACCTTGTTTTCCTCTGCCCTAAAACTGTGGCTTTTGTCCAACAGAAAACTGTCATTTTGTAGAGTGAAAATGGTTGAAAGTTGATGATTTCATACAAACACACACACATGAGGTCAGTTCCATTTTCTTATTAAAAAGAAAAAAAAAACCATGCAAGTTAAACATGCCTACATTAATCTAATTCTACGTCCATTAGTTATACATTCATTTATCATTCCACAAAAAAAAACATTTGTTTGGTCCAGGGATTTCATGAAGAAGTAGACATGAGGAGGGATGAGCACTCCGCGCATGTCCACGAACAATATTCTGGTACAAGGTTGGACGTTCGAGCCCACACAGGGCCGGCTTGTGCTCACCTGTTTGCGTGTCCCTGACCGTTCCTCTTGCACCCTGTGGTCCCGCTGCCTCCAGCAGCCCTCTGCCCAAGAGCCCCACCCTTCCCTGCTTCTGCCTGTCGCTCACGTCTCAGCTTACTGTGAGCTCGGCGTCTGCCTGTGTCTCTCTTCATTCCTGTCCAGACAGGTGTGTCCTAGGTCAAGGGAGACGACACGCAGCCAGGTACAGCCTTTCTTACCTCCACACAGTCACTGTCGTATCCTGGGAGAGTTTAACCCACAACTGACAAAACGCCAGGGACTCCTGACCCAGCAAGAAGTGTGAGCGAGGTGGCCAGGTTCCTGGTAGAGGGCACGTGAGAGGCAACCACGCATTGATGCTTCTCTCCCTCTCTTTCTCCCCCCTCTCTGAAAATAAATAAATAAACTAAAAAAAAGACTGCATGTGCATTATATATTCATATATATTCGTATGTATTTAAAATTTACATATATCTTGACACATTTATGTTGAACTACAATAGGATCATGGACTCAATAGTTTCTCATTGTTGCATAGTTCTAGAAATAGGACACATGCATGTATGAAAATATACAATATATGTATGCACATACATTTGTTATTATTACATGCAAAGCTAAACTTGGATGTAGGTATTGTATATTATAAATGCAATTACACTTTTGCATGTAGTCATAGCAAAGGCATTGAAACTGACTGACTTAAATTATGGTGCAATTTACATCATCATGATTCAAACGTATATGGGCATCGTATGTATTTCAGAACTATGACTTTACATGGAACAATGCCAAAGGTACTTAAATCAACTAATGTCTATGCATCTAATGTAAACAAGTGTGATGCATGCAGAGATGTGTATTCACACTGACACACACAGACGGCATGTGAAAAGAGCAGATATATCTATGGATGCTCCACCGGGTGCCAGGCTCTGAATGAGGCGTCTGAAATGAAACCGTGAAAAAGGTAGAATCATCCATTGCTATTTGTCAAAGTGCCTGTGATCCAATTTAGTTCCGTTTTCCTGAGAAAGGATTATTTCCTTGGAAAAATGGAACTGCTTCATAGAAATGCTGTTTTTCACTCTACGTAAATCTAGTATTTTCATTTTGCCTCCCAGTTATTTCAGTCTAATTATGATTTCAATTACATAGGGTGTATACTTCTTAAGCCTGCGCGCACCCAGCCTGAGCACTGTATCTCTGCTTCATTTCTAAATAACTGGAATTTAGGGGAACTTACTCATCCTTTGATTTTATTCTAATTCTTCACTTGAAAAAAAATGACAACACAAATATCATGAAGTGGCAGAGGAATTAAACATATAATGCATTAAAAAATAAACACCCACAATATTAAATTAAAAAAATGTCCCCTTTGCCACAGCATGCATGGAATTGGAGAGCATTATGCCCAATGGGATAAGCCAGTCAGAGAAAGACAAACAACATACGAATTCACTCATACGTGGAATCTAATGAATGAACTGCACTGACAAGGAAAACGGAGACAGACTCATAGATGAGTGATTCTGCCATTCCTAGTGGAGGGGCAAGTTAGGGGGTGGAGGGACTGAACAAGAAGGAAGAAGGACTCATGGACACCGACAACAGGGTGGTGATTGCTGGGGGGAGGGGGTATCAGGGGACTAACAGAAAATGTAAAATACACAACAAAGATTGAGAAAAGCTGTGATATCAGGATTAAAAATAACAATAATCAATCAAAACCCATGAAATGCCCTAAAAAACACCCGTGAGATTACATTGCATTCAGCAAGAGGTCCGTCCATGGTAAAGGTCAATGTCGAGGTTGTGTTCCTGCAGAGTTGGCGGAAACCACAGGGAGGACAAGCAGCGGTCCTTGGGGGCACAGCCATCAGGAATCACAGACTGACAGAGCCGTGACAACGTGCTCACACCCTGATTCAGCATCTCCCTTTATATTTTTTATATTAAAACTCCCAGCAACCCAGTGGGGAAAGAAGGAAGGCGTTTAAAGGCAAGGAGGGATGTGTCTTAGGAGATGGAAGACAAAAGCAGTTAACTAGTGGAAGCACCCCAAAACAAACAAAAATACAAAAGGTAAACACCTCTTCCCTTGAACCCAAGAACGCCACGTTGCGTAAAATCCTTTAAAATGTTATCGGTGATGTTTCGTCGGAAATGGGTGTGCACAGGTGTTTTGGAAGCAGCAATTGGTGAACCCAAGCGGCCCGTTATTGCAGAAATGTTACTTGACCAGAGAGGTGGGTGTTTGATTTTGCCTTGAATAGCTAAATATGTAGGGACCATTCCTGGTCCGCAAAAACCCGCAAACACGGGCCCTCACAAACTGGAGGCGGTAGGCCTGTGAAGATAGAACCTGCGGAGAAGGTGTGACTCACGTTTAGACACAGTTAAAAATAACTCAAATGAGATTTCGGTCCAGATGGAAAATTAGCAGGTGGAGGCATTTGCAGTTTTGCCCTGGAGGTAACAGGCAACAAGGACAGGTTTCTACAAAGGTGGCAGACACAATTAGATGTTTTTTTACAATTTATTTAAAAATTTTTTTTCAATTACAGTTGTTATTCAATATTCCATTACTTTCAGCGCACAGCAGAGTGAATAGGCATTGATACACCTCACCAACTGTTTACCCTGATAAGTCTAGTGCCCGCTTGGCACCATCCAGAGTTACTACAATTTCGGTGACTCTATTCCCTGTGCTGTATTTTACAACTTACTTAAGGAGTTTCAGTTCCCTAGACAAAAATTGGAGTGTAAAAAAGAGGAAGTGCCTCAGATAGGCAGCAGGCCTGTCTAAAGACTGCGTTTATGGAGAGGGGATTTGGGACGTCGTTGAGATGTTCTAAACTGAACAGCCAGGATTCAGTTTTTCATTTTCAACCCGAAATGGAATTTTCAAACTCATTAGGCAAGCTTAAATAACACAAGAAATGGTTTTATAAAAAAAAGATTGCTTGGTGACTCCCAAATTGTGCAGTTACTGTTATTATCTTGAAGATAAAAACTAACTGCGAAAATGACAACCCATTTTGGTGTGACTTTTATTAAGCTAAATAGAGAAGTTTGACTTACATGGTAAGAATGATACCATTCATTCTCTTTTTATTTATTTTACAAATATTTATGGAGAGTCTTTGATATGCTGTAGACCGTGAGAAATTGCAAAATTCATAAGCTTTGCACCCCTAAGAGAATATAAATTCAGTAAAAAAATGACAAAACATCCAATAGGCAACAAGCCAAATGCAGAGCACCCATCTACACGAATTTCTTACAAGTTCATTGGACTCAGGGAAGAAAATGAAGGTAGTAAATGTGTACGATGTATTGAGGAATCTCTCTGAGAAGGGTTACAGAGAAAGTTGGAGAATAGGAGCTGAATCGACATTTAGAAAGTACTTTTACAATGAGAGATGCTGTAGGTTGTGGAACTTGTGGTGGGATAATCAAAAGCTCAGCCGAAAGTTGTGAAAATCTTGCTGGGCCACCTGTCAACGGTGTGAGCTTGTCTTACAGAGTTCCTGTTTACAGAGTAAGAATAGTGACCTCCTTCTGGGAGGCTGTTCAACAGGGCCACAGAAAAAACGGGGACGAGCCAAACACAGACTCAAGAACAGATGTGTCTTTGGAAGGGGAGTAGTGACGAGGGAAATGTGGAGGCAGGAAAAGGAGGTTATGGCAAAAAAACAAAAACAAAAACAAAACAAAACAACAACAACCTTGGAGGCTGGAGCTTGTCCTGAAAGAAAAGTTTTGTTGGGCCACATGCGAGCCAGAGGAAGGGCCAGATCCTGGGCACACATTCTAAAGCCACGGATGTAGGGCTAGATGGAGGTGCTGGACATGTCTGTTGTCCGGGAGCTGATGAGGCTCTTTATACACTGAGTCTGGGGAAGAAAGATGTCTTCAAAGAATTCCCATTGTCTATGTCTGCAGATAAAGGGTGAAGGAGAAGGTAAAAGGGGAAGATTCTAAGACACATGCCTAGTCCATAAGGAAACAGTGTTGGTTGCTTTGGAATGGCTTGTAAGCCACAATCCACGGCGGCCCCTACTGCTCAGGTGTTCCTTCCAGGTAGCCAGCCACCTGGGTGTGATTCAGGGTTTCCACGTGCACTCAAGCCTTTCGTTGGAGCTGGCCCAAACCTGTTCATGGATTGATTCTCCTTGTTTCTCCCATCCCCCCTCTGGGCTGCTCCAGTTTCCTTCAAGACTTGTCAGAATTTTTATCTTCTGCATGAAAAAGTGAAGAAGGGATGGGGAAACAGAAGATGAGGAAGAGGAGGAGCTGGTTAAGAACAAAGCACAGGAGGAGAGGAGATGGAGGCAGAATGGGGTGGGAGAAGAGGAGAAGGAAGAGGCGGAGGAAGATGAGGAAGGAGAAGACAGAGCTGAGGGGATGGGGAGGAAGGAAAGGGAAGAAAGGAGGAGGTGCTGTAGGAGAAGACAAAGAGCCAGGACAGGAAGAGAAGGGGGAGGGACAAGCGAGGAACCAAAAGGAGAGAAAGAGGTAAGGGGACAGAAAAGCAGAAGATGTGAGGAATGGGATACAATGTGTCATTTGGAAATTTTAATTTAGATTGAATAGAGAATGGGCAACAGGGCAACCCTAGGGAAAAAATATATGATTATGACATTAAAAAAAAAACAATGGAGGAATTTCGCTTTTGGTTTGAGAATAAGACTGAGAACATATCCAACCCCAGGAAAATGCCAAAACCCAATAGCAGCCTGCTCAACTTTTGTAAAAAGAAAACTGAATAGGGTCGATATAGAAGACCGGTCAAGGTCAGCTCCAAGGACTCAAACTTGACTGCAAACAATCAGGCTGTTAAAGAAGAGGGATGTGCATTGGTAAGGAGGAGTTTTTTTGTGGGGAGGGAGCTGGATGATGAATTGGTTTTGAGGTTCGCTGGGAGGAAAGCTGGTTGGAAACCTCTAAGACATCTTTGGAAATCAATCGGAATCTGAGCCAAAGGAGAGAGGCAAAGCTGCAAACAACTGATCCGGGAATCAACCTGTGTGGAGGTGATAATGAACACTTGGGAGGTTGTGTTAAGTTGATAGTAATAGAAAGCAAACACGAACAGGGTTCAGTGAAGAGACCCTTTGTCACGGGCCATCTGGGATGCCCACTGGCAGAAGGTGGCTTCCCACAGGGCTCCATCCATGCTCAGTGACTGAACCCGCTAGTTGGGTGATTTTCTCTTTTCTGTTCTTATCACTCTTGCCTCTGTTGTCTGTCCTCTTTCCTCTTCCCCTCTCTTCCTCTTTTTCCACTTCCTTCCCTTCTCTTTCTACCTCTCCAATTTGTCCTCTAGCTAATTCTCCTGTAACTTTTCCTTCTCAATCTCCCTCAACTCTGGGGGAAAAAAAAAACAATCAAAATTCTGCATTGGACTTGATAAATTTGAGATCTTCTGAGATGATAAAATGGGTACGGCACAAAGTCAACTGATTATATAAAATGAGAGCTTAAAAAAGAAGTTGTTGCATTACAGAATGGACCCATAGGGGGTGGAGAACATACTGTTACAGAAAGGAACACCCTTTTCCTGGGGTCCCCCTGTACTAGGTTTGCCTTGCCCACCACCAGGGAACTGGAGCTCTCAATGTCAGAGACTGGTGAAAAGGAAAGGAATTATTTATTCAAAAGTTATACAGACTTAGAGTAATGACTTAATGTCTTCTTTAAAATCCCAAAGTCCCTTAAAATACCCACAAACACACACAGTCCTTCCTTCTCCCCTTTGCCCAGTCCAGGGTACATATCTCAGGAAAAGAAATAGAAATCCGTGACTCAGGTAGCCCCGGGTTCTTCCCAGTAATCCGTGCTCAGCTGACAGGCCTCCTGAGGCTCCCATCACCATCAGCTGTGTTGCTGGGATCTCCAGTTCTCAACCCAAACCCATGTGACACCTTCTCCTGGCCCACCAGCAACAGTCCTTTCACCCCTTACCTTCATGAAGCATCTCTCTTGCAGTCTTCCAAACTGCATCCCTGCTGCATCTTGCTTTCCAGCTTCCTAAGCTGCATGGGAAAGGGAGCCCTAAAACTGCATGGTTACCCCCACATGGCTGCCACACCTGGGTTTAAACCCAGTGACAATCTTGCTCTGCATCCCCATTTCCTACTCCTCCCATAATCGGCTACACCTGCCAGCATTCCCATATTTTTCCAGCCTTTCTGGGCTGCCATAGTAAGTCTGGGCAGGTGTGGCCCCATGGCATGGAACCAACCATCTCCAAGCTCTCATTCAGGCACAGTAACCAGGGGGAGTTGCCTCCCAGTTACCTCCTGGGTGGAAGTCACTTCCATCTCCCTGGCTCAAGGCTTGTCCACAGCTACTCTACATAGCTAGGACACCCATCAAAGTTGTAGATATGTTAAATAACTGTTTCCGTGGTCATTTACAAAATTTTTGATATGCAAAATAACTCTCAATGGCCCTACTCCAAGTGTGCTGCTCCCCAGTTCGGACTTATGGGGGTGAAGAGATCCTATATATTTAAAAAATTTCCCATACACCGCAAGTTCTGGACCCCAATACAAATCCCTCTTTGGTGGGTGGGCCCTGGCTGCACCATGTTATACTTGGGTGTACTAATTCAGAAAGCGACTTACATATCAATAGGCTGTAAAGCATGGGAATAGATATATTACATGGAGAGAGAGTGCGTGAAGTGAAGGGCAATTGAAAACAAACCAGCAGAGTCCCCAATATTTAGAACTGAATATAGAAGGGAGGCCAGGAAAAGATTGTAAATATAAACCTTGGATGAGATAGCAGAATAAGTTCCCTGTCGTGGAAGAAAGTTAAGAGAAGGGTGTGGGATGCTTCTAGGAAGACACAAGTCCTGTGGCTTTGCTGCACAAATATTGTTGGAGACCAAGGAAAGGTAACTTCAATGTTTGAGATGTTGGTGTGAGCTAAAATGTGGTGGGTTGTTTCTTGAATGGTGTGTGAGGAGGTACAGGTGAGAGAGCACATGATGCTCTCAGGGCCTGTGTAAAATTAGTGCCTCCCGGGTAGAGGAAAGGTAAAGAAACAAGGTTTTTATTTTTTATTTTTCAAAAAAGATTTTGTTTATTCATTTTTGAGAAAGGGGAAGAGAAGGAGAAAGAGAGGGAGAGAAATATGAATGTGTGGTTGCCTCTCCCATGCCTCCTGCTGGGGACCTGGCCAACATCCCAGGCATGTGCCCTGACTGGGAATTGAACCAGCAACCCTTTGGTTTGCAGCCCATGCTTAGTCCACTGAGCTACACCAGCCAGGGCAGAAACAAGCTTTTTTAGAGGCATGGTAGGAGTTGTACAGTGGTGGTCACTAACCCAACAGATGCAAGCAAAACATTTAAGGAAAACTGCCCTTATCCTTAAGGGCATGAATTTGAAAGCATAGTGCTCTCTAGTTTGTCTTCCTTAAAACTGCAGAAGCACCAGAGAACATGGCTCAGCCACACTCACAGGTAAATTGCTAGAAGCAACGCCACTGTTATTTCTAGGGTACAAGGTGAGATCTTTGCTGCTTCTCTCACTCAAGGTTCCTCATTTCCCAGCTGCCTGTGCAGTCTACCTCTTTGCGTAATAAAACTTCACTGCCTTCAAGTCTTACTTTTTTTTTTTTTAAAGCCGTTGGTTCCCTTGACTTGTCTTTTTAAAAAATGGTTACGAGCAGAGTGTATGCCGTCTTGTCACTGTTTTCAAAGGAGGAAGTTTAATCTAATAACTTCTTATTAAACTTTTCGTTATTGCAGTCGATCACTGGAAGGGTATTCAAGGTAAACCATGTCCCATCAGAATCTCACCGGTGGGCCGCCTCATCTGCGCTAATGGAAATTTATTTCAGGTTAATCACCGATTCTGTTCCGGGTCAGGTTGCTGAGGGTTTCTACACGGCAGCATTATGGAGAGGCCAAGCTGATAACCGATAGTTTACGCTTGTCTAACTCATCTTCCGTTTAGAGACAAATGATCCATCGGTATAGCCTTGAAGAAAAAAAAAAAAGTGTTTTAAAACACTCAGTTATTTTATAAAAAAGTAAAGAAATAAAGCAACCAACCAGGGGGTGATGTAGACTTGGCACAGAACCAGCTGTGTGTGAACTCTATCAAAGACCGAAATCAGTGGGCTACCTTGTAACTGGGCATCTCCCTGCCACCTTGCTCTGTGTCCACTTGGTCCATCTGGACGTACAAAACCATCGAGGGCGAGAGCCCTGAGCCCTTGTTAGTGGTTGGAAATTCAAATTCCTTTAGGGTCAGGGGTAGATAATGAGGAAAATGCAGGGGAAAGTTGGCAACTGATGAACATGTATGGGGCTTAAAGTAACTATAGGTTAAATGCTTTAAAAAATTCATGTTGCTGCCCAAATAAAATATGTTGGCTTGGCCCCAAAGTCCATCTGTTCTTTTTTTCCCCATAAAATAAAAGGTACATTTTTCATTTTCACCAATAACTTTATTGATTGGGATCTTTTGAGTCGATTGGCTCTCTCCCATGCGGTAGCACGTGGATGGTTCTTAATGAATGTGTCGGCTTGATCGGTATCGACTTCAGCGAGTCTGTGTGACTGTGAATATCATCCAGTGAGAAATCTCCAGCAGGAAACTTCGCAAACCACACTTGACACATTCAATCAGTCACAGCACCTTCTCCGTACACTGTCCAAATCTGTTTGTGTGTTTTATAGCAACACACACACACATACACATATTTGTTGTATAGTTATACATTTATTACTTGTTGCTATAAAATATATACATATATTATATATATATATTTAGAGAGAGAGAGAGAGAACAGTTTAAAGTCACTGTCTCCAATTTCCTTCTTGAAATGGCAATGTGGGGAGAATTTTTTGGATTGGTTGTTTTGTCCTTTGTATGAGAAGGCATGCTACCCACCGTCTTTGGAACATGGCAGATACATGCAGAAACCTTAAGCAGGATCAATGGAAAGTCGATTTCTCTGTGAGTGGCAGGCACACTGCACGCAGCCACTTTTGAAAATGCTGCACAAGGGATACAAATGTCAGCCAGTGATTCTGGGTGGTGCTGATCTTCAACATCTACTGATGTTCTTTCTTTTTCATTCTTTTTCTTTCCCAGTTTCTTTCACTCCTTCCTTCCTTCCTTCCTTCCTTCCTTCCTTCCTCCCTCCCTCCCTCCCTCCCTCCCTCCCTCCCTCCCTTTTGGTTTTGTAATTAGTATATTAAAAAGACATTTATATATTTCAAGAGTACTGATGTTATTTCTGCCGGTAAGTCTCAGTGCCCACCTTGGTTTATTCTGCTTGGTTCCGTTGCTACAACAAGCTTAAAAGGGTGTGTTTCTGTTTCTTGTTTTAGCTACAGGTGCGCTCTGGTCATCTTTTATTTATTTTTTCTTCATTGTCATGCATCTCAGCCTGATCTTTTCAATCATTTCTACCTGCATGGAATGTCCAAATGTTGATAAAGATGATCTCCTGTTTTCATATTTATGTGATTACTTCTGTAAGCACTTGGATACAATCAAGAGAAAATGATTTAAAAGTAGGGCCAGAGGACCCTAGCCAGGCAGCTTTGTTGGTTGGAGAATTGTCCTGATTTGCCAAGGTTGAGAGTTTAATCCCTGGTCAAGGCACAGGCAAGCAGCAACCAATGATGCACCAATAAGTGGAACAACAAATTGATGCTTCTCTTGCTTCTCTCTGCCCCCAACCCTCTCTCCCCCCTCTCTTTCTCTAAAAAAATTAAAAAGTAAGGTGAGATTTATTGGAAAAAAAGGCCCTCTATAATCATGTGCAATATAGTTAGTTTTGGAAAACTTTAAATAATAGATATATTGCAAATTATTTGACCCCATTTTTAGAAATAAAAGATACTTTCCTATGGCTTAGGTAGTCCTTTTTATTATTTCTAAACAATATTTCCCTGTGATCCAGTGAACTGTGGTTCCTGACACATTCTTCAAACAGAATGTTGAATTTGTGGGCACTGACAAATGAAATTCGGTCTAAGATCTAATCTCCTTTGGATGAATAGGACCCATTTCCCTGCAGAGACATTCAAAGGCTATGCTAAGACAGGAGACAGAGTGAAGAAAAAGGAAGAGTTTGCTTTTAAGAAGTCATTATAAAATTCACAGAAGCATGCAAGGATGGAGCTCAAAATGACCTTAGCGTCAAAGTTCCTATTCCATCATTGCAGAAATAAGGAAAAAAAATGGTCTCAAAGGGACCATTAGGGGTTATTAATATTTTTGGGATTATGCAGCCTTGGAGCCTCAAATTAAAATTATGAGCCTGTCTTTAGAGGAGTGTGTGTGTGTGTGTGTGTGTGTGTGCATCTCATATTGTCCATTTGGTCTGGGTCCCCTTGGTACCGCATTCCAACAGTGCACTTGTGAACACTGAGGTGGAATGATTTCTCTGAGACAACTCGGGTGAGTACCATGAGATATTCCCAAATAACATTCTTTTTTTTCTTTTTTATCCTCACCTGAGGATATCTTTTCATTGCTTTTAGAGAAGACATGAGAGAGAGA